>OX387342.1:26345460-26945460 GCA_947562085.1 Eudonia lacustrata | reverse complement strand
CATAGTTGGTAGTGCACCTGTCCCGGCTTGTCATGAGGTGCGGTTTTGAATCCCACTCGTGGAAATTTTTCAAAACTTGTATTAAAATATTATTTACGGGTTATTATTATGCGTTGCTTTGTCCCATGATTAGAAAGAATTAACACAACATGCTTTGTCAAAAATCAATTATCACATCGAAAGGGCATTGACTTGGTTCATTGTGCTGATTTCTATTGGATGGATGGATGTTTTTATTGACATATTTTATCCTCTATTTTAATTTGAAAGTTGACAAATACAGCGATTTTGATCATGCTTCGCGTCCAAATATTTATCATATAGAGCTCTTCTGTGTTTCGGATGGCTACATTAGTAGTCGTTTACAACCATCAATCCGCAGTGGGCCCGCGTAGTGGTTTATGGCTTAATCTGATGGGAAGGTTTGTGCTCAAGCAGTAAGAACATAAAAATGAGCTATAATGTTAGAACCTACTTGACTGTCCACAGCACAATATATCGACCTGGACTCCAAGGACCTGACGACTCGGTATGCAAATGACGTCATCGCGTCGTGCGCCTTCGGCCTGAAGGTGGACTCCTTGGCGGATGAAAAGAACGAGTTCTACGTAAAGGGGAAGGAAGCATCCACTTTCAACTTTAAGCAGCTGCTCCTGTTCTTTGCGATGGTTAACTTCCCTAAAATTATGAAGGTTTGTTCCAATTATTGCCTTTCAAAACTGTCGCCTCTCCCTATCCATCCTTAGGAAAGGCTCGTGCTATAGCAGTAGGGACAAAAAATGAGCTGATGAAGATGATGATGATGAAGACTAACAACGCCATATTGTTTTCTAAAGTTGTTTTCTAAAAAAAGATCTACTCGCGTTTATTTTACACATTACTTATTTAATGTTTATCCTGACGTTTCGAACCCTTTGCAGGGTCCGTGGTCACAGGGAGACTGAGGTGTTGGTCATCTCATAATTAGTTGGTAGCTTGTATACCCTCATTTAAATTTAATCAGGTGCGTTCCGTTTTACGCAGAAAGAGCTTACAGTATTTTTTGGTCTGGCAGTATGGTGTCGGGGCTGGGATTTAATATTTTGTATGATGGGATCCCAGGCTGGTGGAAGATTCCAACCATCTTCTCTATTAAAATTAGGATGTTATTTAATTTCAATAGCCTTGCGTATCATCCTAGGGATGAATCGTTGTTCTCTAACGAGTATTTGTGGTTTATCAAATCTGATGTAATGGTTGGGCCCATCTAGGGAATGTTCGCATACTGCAGACTTATTTTCGCGCCTATGCTTGACGTCGGCTATATGTTCTTTAACACGGGTTCCTACACTTCTCTTTGTTTTCCCGATGTGAGAGAGAGGGTTCGAAACGTCAGGATAAACATTAAATAAGTAATGTGTAAAATAAACGCGAGTAGATCCGTAAAAGTTGTTTCATTTTAACAACGCTATGTTTGTTTAATTAACGCGCTCGGTCTACAATTGCTGAAGTTAAGCAGCTTCGGCAAAGCCTGGCCAACGGAAGGGCCATCTCGAACTCCTATGTGCATTAGCAGTCGCTAATAACCACCAATCCACAATGGGCCCGCATGATGGTTTATGGCCCATTCTCGCTGTGGTTTTTTTATTTCTACGGGTAAGTGCTTGGCATCACTTCACATCTAACATGATGTTAAGTGATGATAAAGACGAAGGTGGAAACGCGCGTCACCCAGAAACCTCAACTACTGAGGCACATCTTTACTTATCTCTAGCTGCCGGAGCTAACATTGATGTTATGGCGATACGATAACATTAGATGATATATTTAAATAAGATGGTGGTAGCTAGCCAGGCGGACTTAAACCAAGCGTGATGTTTCCATTTATAGATAAGGTTCGTGCCCCAGAAGAAAAGACATAAAATTTGAGCTTATTATGATATTGACGATTAGTAAAGTACTTACATGTTTGTTATATTTGCAACTCTGATTATAGTGTAACGTCAGCACAGAGTAGATAAAATGTATATGTGACGTCAGTGGCCAGTCGACACACATCACGCCAAGTTTAAAGAACCACAAATTGTAGAGGTCAAATAGTAGGATGAAGTGTCATGTATCACGTCTGAACCTTATTGCTAACGTAATAGAGGCTAATAATTTTAGTGGTTATGCTTGGCTAGCTGCAGATCCAGTGTACAATTACAGAGCAGCGAGGAAGGTCGTCTAAATGAGGCGCAATGGTACAAGATCATGGCCGCAATTACACAATTCCTATATAACTAATAGTTTTATTAGCTTATTCGGTCTTTGAATTAGTTCTGAATCTGAAAACCATTTCTATTAGGTGCAGACGTCAGATTATCCATAACTGTCAAATGTCTTTAGTTAATATTCAACCATTATGCCCTAGAGTAATAAATTATTAACGGGATTCTTACCATGTTTATTATTTGTGAGTATCCCGCCCACACCTTTGACAAACCTGGTCGTTGTCACTGCCAATTAGGCTATCGCGGCTATGTCGACACGTGCAAATATATGAACACTATCTTATTCAAGGTCAACAACTACGTACATACAAGTAATCAGATATATCACGAACTAAGCAATAAGAAATAAAGAACAAATGCACAATTGTAGTAGTTTTATATTTAATTTATGATGGTAGACGGAATTTGTCTATAGCCAATCATCATCATCATTAGCAGCTCATTTTAAGTCTCCACTGCTCGGGCACAAGCCTTCCCTAGGGATGGATAGGGAGAACGGGCCATGAACCACCATGTGGGCTCAGCGCGGATTGGCAGTTGTTAACGACTGCTAATGCAGTCTTCTGAAGCACCGAGGAGCTCGCGATGATAAAATTGGTCACCCTTCCGATGACCTTTTGCCAAAGGTGCTTAACTTCAGCACTCGTAGACCTAGCGCTTTAACCACTGCGCCATCGAGCTCCGATATAAGGTCTAAAATTATCTACTATTATTCTTTCTAGCGCTTGAAGTTCACGTTGTTCAAGGATGTCACAAAGAAGTTCTTCAAGCAGCTCGTATTGAGCACCATGAGCAACCGGGAGGAGCAGAAGATAATCCGACCCGACATGATCCACCTGCTTATGGAGGCCAAAAAAGGTCGGTGACACATTATATCTCACTCCCTTCCTCGCTATGTCCTACATGGTGGTGGGGTCAGCTATCCTTCTCTTTCGCCTCCACTTTGCTCTGTGCTGAACATCCTCATCGGGAACTTGGCACTCTCTCATGTTCTTTAACACTACATGTTGTCTAGGGTCTACATTCTCATGGGTCATACAGATCTTCGGCCTTGGATGTAAAGTTGTAGAGCTAAATTCCCCACGTATGCTGGTTGAGCCCACCTATCAATACAAACGAAAAAAAAACTGACTTCAAAAAACAGGAAACTTAAAAAAGTAGAAACAGCTCTAAAAAGCAAGACATAATATTGAAATCATATTATTAATTAGGTACCTAGATACGCATATCAGTTTTAAAGAAGGTCTATTGAAGTCGGGTGGTAGGTGGTCGGCTGGGGGACAATTTTGTTTCATTTAAACTTTTATAGTTGTTCCATTATCTCCACCCGACTTCAGCAGACATTTTTTAAAACTGATATGCGTATTAGGTAATTAATAATATGATTTTAATATTATTTATTGCTTTTTAGAGCTGTTATTACTTTTTTAAGTTTCCTGTTTTTTGAAATCGGTTTTTTTTTGTAAAAGAATATTTTATTTTACGATTTTTAGTGATGGGCAGACGTAGACCTAACAAAAATTGTTCTCGGATGAGAAAACGACGGCCTAGTAGGTAGTGGTATTCCTATGTAAAACTTTAACCTTAAATAGGTATTATTTTTGTACGAACTAAACATTTTGGGATATTGAACCGTATGAAGTAAGCCCAACAAAAGGCAACTGCTGTAAATCGTTGAGGGATTCCCTCGACTGTCTATGGTATCCATCATCAGACCTGTAATGGCATTTATAACCCATATGGGTGCAAAGTTCTTATCAATAGAAATGAATTAAAACCAAACAGCTACACTGTAAAACGTTGAGGAGTTCCCTTGACTGTCCTTCGCCTTCACCACCAGACCCCTAATGACAGTCACAACCCATCTAGGTGTAAAGTTCTCATCAATACAAATTAATCAAACCCAAACACCATGTAATTGCTGTAAATCGTTGAGGAGTTCCCTCGATTGTCTTTCGGCTCCATCATCAGATCGACTCTAGACCTTCATTAAATAGTAGTGCTTTTAAATACTTAATGAAAACATTATTAAACGCACTAGTCGCCACTACGATTTTTGAAGGTTCCCCTCGATTTCTTTGGGATGCCATCATCAGATCCTAGTTCCCTAACATGGTACCACCCTTGGGATATCTCGTTTCCAACCAAAGAAGAATCATCAAAATCGGTTCATACACGACGAAGTTATCCGCGAACACACATATTATACGGGAGTCGAATTGAGTAACCTCCTTTTTTGAAGTCGGTTAAAGAAACACTATATTTTAAATTGATGTGCCTTGTACCCTTCAATTGTAGTGATGACTTGATTATAATGATGGAGGCCTTTGCCCAGCAGTGGGACAGTGGGTTATTCCCTGAGAATCCCATTCCCCGAGGATCTTGTCCCGGAGGATCCCGAATGCGATAAATGTGATTACATTTACTTTTGTTATTTTTTTTCTGTTGTGTTTAACTCGCAATAAACTCGCAACCTGTGATTACTATAGCAGACTTTTCTTTTTCAATATTACAATATATCAAAATTTGATTGACCACTTTTTCTGCTGACATGACGGTTCTTTTAAGCTAAACATAGTATTGATTAAGTGCATGAAGATAAAAACAAATCGGGATCCTCCGGGACAGGATCCTCGGGAAATTGGATTCTCAGGGAATATCCCGGGACAGGATCCTCGGGGAACTGTCTTACGCTATCTACTTTTACAACTTTTATATTTTTATAAGATGCACTCATTATGCAAATTCAAATAAATAATTTTAGACCAAAAGATCATTGCGTTTTCGAAACTACATTTTACTAAATTTTATCTTGCCACTACATATCGTATCATTGTGAATGCCTAAAAATAAATAATAAAAAAGAAATGTAACATATCAGTTAAGAATTGTATCGCGTATAAGCTCTTTAACATAATTTTTATTATCACAGCTTCTGGCTACTGTAGCTACAAGACAATGATAAAGTAAAGTGGTGGTCCTTTGTTTTGAAGTTCACTTCAGTTGATAAGTATTACATCATTTAAATGCAATTTATGTTATTAAATATAGTCACCGTGATAAACATGTTTTACTAAACATTGTCTTATTTTTTATTTTAATGATGATACAGAATTACTTTGTTAAACTGGTGGTTTCTTACTTTTGTCTTTTTACGAACGTTATTGTCCTGCACCTATTAATTATAACAATAACAATGACTATAAGATTCAATAGCATTTTTTGCAAATTATGAAAATATCTAATAAACAATAACACAAAATAACTCTTTATAATCCATGGAAGCAAATCACTATTTTAAATTTTTGAAAATGTCGATAAACTAATAAATAATTAATCACAATCGTGTTGAAGTTTCCGTCGGTCGTCGTAGCCGAGCGGAGAGATACTAGGGTTGAATGTGAGAAGACCTTGTTCTATCCTCATAGTCACGTCAGACTACATAACAGACGTGAACAAACAAGCATAATACTTCCTAGAGGCGATATCAGGATTTTTAATAACACATTTATTATATTAAGGCGACGCACCGCTAAACAATAAATCTAATACGGTACGTTTGCGCCCCGTACCATAAGAAAAACTGTTTTTTTTCCTTCAAATTAAAACTACAAATTATTTTAAAAAAATGAACTAGCATATTGAAGTGTGTGTTAAGACTAATCTACTAAAAAAATTTAGATGCTTAAATCTGGTTAGCCTGTAAAATGCAAATCTATGTTTTAAAAGAAGTTACTGTGTCATTTTTTTCTCTGTTATAAAAGTTGACAAATCGTGTTTCTGCAACTAGCAAAATGAAGTCAATTAAATGAAAAATCATGTCATCAAATATCACTTTCATATGTTTTGTAATTGTTGGGAAAAATCAAGATAAATAAACGTAAATTTCCACTGCGTCGCCTTGAACAAAAGACAGGTTATTCACTAGTTAAGACAGATTTATTTAATAAAAGAGATGACATTATGTAAATATTGTTTTTTACAGGAAAATTGACACATGAAGAGAAATCATCCAATAAGGGCGACGCCGCCGCTGGTTTCGCTACCGTTGAAGAATCCAATGTTGGAATGAAGAACGTTAATAGAGGTAAATTGCAAATTGACGCTATCGCTTCTCTTTTATCTTTTTATTATATCCAACTTCAACACATCCATATTTATTCGTCTAGGGTAAATATAGTAGGTAAAAATAATTAAAGTAGGTACCGTGGATAACTAATGAGATGAAATGAACGGAACAAGCCCATCTCAAGTTACTACCTACATGTATTAAACAGAAAGCAATTATAAGCTGGGCTTTTGGAAACTGGTCAGCCAGGAGAATGTGTTTAAGTCAGAGACCGCTGTGATACTAAGGTAGTTGACTAGTTAGGATATTTTCTTTATGCTTAGCGTGCTAAGTATAAAAAAATGATGATTCCGTTTTACCTGATGTTATGAACATGGAGTCCAGATGCGAAGACAACTGGTGCAGCGTAAAAACAACGCAGCATCAGTTACCAGTCATCATATCATAGAAGGGAGGGAAAACGTGTGTTGGCAGACTATAATTATATTCTTTCATAGGATTGCATGAAAATAGCGAATAATGACGACGCTGTTATGTTCCATTGATTGAGTATTTACGAGTAATAACGACTTTTTAGGAAAAACACAAATGTTGAAAAAATTTCCACGAGCAGGATTTGAACCTGCACCATTCTGACATACCAAGTAGATCAGTTAAGAAATTATTTCTTAACTGATCTTTAGTATTTGTAAAAATATTATGATCGGATGTCAATGACGGTAGTTGTTGACATTGAATGGGCGCCTTTGGCTTACAAAGTAAAAAGTAAATAGTGTTGAATAATTTTGGCGGGCTGGTTAGAACCACGATAGCTTAATTGGGAGAGCACCTGACCCGGTAAGTCAGAAGGGTGCAGGTTCAAATCCTGCTCGTGGAAATTTTTTCAACATTTGTGTTTTTGTAATTTGTTCGCAACAAAATTTGCGTTAAAAATTATTTAAACAAAACAAAAACACTTTACTTTTTAGGATCAGAAAATGGTCTATTTTTTTTGAACTGTTACGATAAAAGCAAGCTGAGGCCTGATTGACAATAATTGTCTTGCGCCACTTTAGGTCTGTGTCTTGTGCTATGTTTGTTTTTTATCTTTATTTGTGTTTCAATATATGTTCCTCTCTCTCTCATATACCTATAAGTTTTAGAATTCACGGTTATTGTTGTCAACTTTATTCACATGGGATCACTAATTTCTGTTTCTGCTGTGTAGTATGGACTGACGACGACCTTATCGCACAAGCGATTCTGTTCTTCATCGCCGGCTTCGAGACCGTCTCCTCGGCGATGTCGTTCACTCTGCACGAGCTGGCACTACACCACGACGTGCAGGAGAGACTAGTCCAGGAGATCAGGGAGAACGAGACCAAGAATGGTGGCAAATTCGATTACAACTCCATTCAGAACATGGTCTACATGGATATGGTGGTTTCAGGTAAAGCAAAGCTATTTCTACTATAAAGTATTTAAAAAAAATACGAGTAGGCACCACTGTGCTTACTTTAACTGTCTCACCTGATTTTAAGTTCACTTCACTCGAAATACTCAACTACTGAGGCACTGGCTATTAAGATAGCCAGTGCCTCAGTGCTAGAGATAAGTCTCTAACTGCCGGAACAAAACAATGCTACAAACTTTGATGTTATGGCGACATATTTAGATAAGATGGTGGTAGCTAGCCAGGCGGACAAACAAGTCCTACATCCAATTAAACTGAGTACACAAACATGTACCCCCGCTGGAAATCGAATCCGGGATCTCTGGGTCGGGACTGGTGGTCTCAATCACTACACCACAGCGGCGGTTGAACTCTTTTAGATATGCCTTTGGATATATTCACGCCTAGGCGGCCGAATAGATATGCGCTTGGCCCGGTATAGGTATTCCCAGGTCGGGCTAAGTGTGTTCGGCTTTTTAGATAGGTTAAAGCTCGGGTTTGTGATCACCAACCAGGATTTAGCAAGCGTGGTGATTAAGTAAAGTAGCGATGACTTTTTGATGAATTTTTACGGTAGGATAAAGGCTACTTATTATATTATTAATTATGTTTTCAGAGGTGTTAAGGCTTTGGCCACCAGCGATAGCATTGGACAGAGTCTGCAATAAGGACTACAACTTAGGAAGACCCAACGACAAGGCCACAGAAGACTACATCGTAAGTAGAAAACTTACGTTTTTCCTTTGCATAAAAATTATACTCTATAATTTCAACTTGATTTCAACGTGATGATGAAGAAGTGGACTCCGAAGTCTTCAGCAACTGAGGCACTAGCAATTATATCTGAAAAATCTTTATACTATCGGAAGACAAGACTGCTACTAACTCTGTTCCTATAGCAGTCTTAGATAAGGCTGAGGTAGATAGCCAGGAAAACTAAAAACAAGCCTCATCCCTAATTAACCCGAGTACAATATTTATGTATTACAGCTACCCACCGCTGGGAGGAGCTCGATAGCGCCCGGTCTGCGATTAATAGTAATAGTAATATCTTTATTTGTGAAATGTAGGTATTACAATAATAGATGACAATCGTTTGTTACTAGGTAACACTACACTTCGACCTTATCTAAGTTATACAAATACATTTAAAGGACCATACCCAGTTATTAATTACAATTCATTAATTACAATATTAATTACAATATAAATCTAAAATAGTAGTTATTATAATATAAAATTGAATGCTAAGGTTAAGCAACTTTCGCATAGGCCAGTCATCGGATGGGTGACCAAAAATGTATCATCTCGAGCTCCGCCCTGCTTTGGATGGCACGTAAAGCCGTTGGTCCCAGCTGCATTAGCAGTCGTTAACAACTACCAAACCGCACTGGGCCCGCGTGGTGGTTTATGGCCCGTTCTCCTTATCCATTCATAGGGAAGGCTTGTGCCCAGCAGTGGGGACGTATAATGATTATGATGATGACGATGACCGCTGGGTATCGCGTCGAATTGAACTGACCACAAAAGCGGGTAAAGGTGACCAAAAAGAGCTATCTACGTATTTATTATTTCAACAGGAAAGTACTAATTATCGGTCCATTACGATAAGATTGTAATAATAATACAACTTATCTTAGTTAATTACCGAATTTAAAGGATAATTGTTTTAAATTAAAGTACTTAGATCTTTTTTGTTACACATCCCAACACGTAACAATATAGTGACTGCTAATCTAACGTCTGAATTCAATTGAAGTATCTTATCTGTATCTGTATCTTTCATAATTGTTCATTAGTAAATCATTGATTAGTTAAAGGAATGTTGTACTAAAGTAAGATTTTTGTTGATAGGGCTAGTACAATAGAAATAGAATAAATAAATAGATAAGATTAGTAAATAGTTTTATATTTAAATATGATTAGGTAATTAGAATTAAGAAAAGATTAGTTATCTTTATATACTTAAAAGATATTAATGGTTGATTAAGTAAGTAATTTGCGTATGAACTGTCCCACGATGCAGAGGCTGCATGGTACATAAGATAAGATGAGATAAGATAAGATATTTTTTATTGCCATAAAATTGTGTAAATACATAGCAGGTGTTAAGCATATTATAATTGGGAACAAACAATTTACCCTAGTCGGGCATGCAATTTTTAGTAGATGTACATGTTACATAGAAACAGCCACATATTATTATAGAAGGTTAATTCATTTAGAAAACCCAACCGAAAGTTTTCTAAAAAGCTTTACTGTTTCTTAAGTCGTGTGAACCCTTAGCAGAGATTGTATGACTGCCTAAAAGGTAGTAGGTACTTCAGCAAAGCCGATCTTTGGCAGCTATTTCGAGGTTTGGTCATTTGAGACCCCTTCCAGTTCATTGTTTAGGAAGCTCTGAGTAAATTTAGTAGAAAAAAAGAAAGAGCTTAGCTTGTTTGTGATTTTTACATTAGGACAAAAGCTTTACCCCAAGTGACGATAAAGCCAAAGATGGAAGCGACTTTCACCAGTGTATATACTCAAGCATCGATGAACTGGTTATCTTATTGGCAATATTAGCATAAATAAATAATGAGGAATTAAGATCAAAGTTCCAAAAAATGAAAGACACAATAGATAGACGAAAGTAAACCGAAGTTTCATCAAGAACTGTGTGGCAATGGAAAGAAAAAGTATGTCTTTTACAGGTTTACAAGGGAGAGGGCGTGATGATTCCCGTGTGGGCTATCCACCGGGACCCCGAGTACTTCGAGGAGCCCCACAAGTTCGACCCTGAGCGCTTCTCCGAGGAGAATAAGCACAAGATCCAGCCGTTCACGTACGTGCCTTTCGGACTTGGACCCAGAAACTGTATAGGTAAGATCCATTTTTGTTTGTTAAGGAAGGATATAAGGAAGGTTCATCTCATTTGATGAGTAATAGAGAGGCCTAGAAACTTACTTGACTTTCCTCATTCAATGAAGAATTCTGAATACGGAACTGTAACCGAAGTATGCTGGTTTATGCAGTGTAGTTCTAGCAACCAAGTACGCCTGTAAATACAGACAGTGTTAAAATCGTTTTAAAATAAATTTATGTTTCTTTACGTAACTCTACAAAATATATGTTATGGGATTTTTAACTAGTGGTAGAGTCATGAGCATTTCAAGGAACAATTTTTCAAAACAGAGTCTATAGATTTTTGTAAAGCATTTTTTTACTGTTTCATCGTTGTCCTACAGGTTCGAGGTTCGCCCTATGCGAAGTCAAGGTGATGCTGTACCAGCTGCTCCAGCACTTCGAGATCTCGCCCAGCGACAAGACCAGCATACCGGCGACGCTCTGCAAGGACACCTTCAACCTCAAGATCCAGGGAGGCCACTGGGTCAGGCTGAACATTAGGAAATAGATTTTAACAACCGGTGCACGAGCTTGTTTACACTTCATAACATTGTGTATTATCATCAGTCTTTATTAGTCCACTGTTGGACAAAGGCATCTTAAGGTGCACTGAGCACGATCCGCGGCTACTCTCATCCATTATACAGGGTTATTTATATAACAGTATCCAAATTTTCGGGAGCGACATGGGTTGAAACAGGCTAAACATTTTTGGACTCTTCATACATATCAGGCTGATCACGTGTTAGCTTTAGTATGGGAAATCCAAATATTTTTGGTGTATTCCGACCCATGTTACTTCTAAAGAAAGTTATAAACTTACCGATTCTAAGTCGCTCTTAAAAATGTATGTACTGTTTTAAAAATAATCCTGTATGTATACATTTTTGAGACTCCATAGCCTTTTTATCTTGGTAATGAGAGTACAGTAAGAAGAGGCAGTCGCTCTTGTCCAGAGTTGTATCATTTGGAATCAAAATAATCAACACGTATCACTGTCCACTGTAGGATTTAAGAATTCATTCAGGACAGATAATATGATTTAATTTGTTTTTATAGATAAACTTCGGCTTATGATAATATTTATCGTAAATAAGATTAAAGTGACTGTGCCTGTAAATATAAATTATGGAACAGACTCGATTGGGTAATATTTAGTATTTTTTATAACTCCGTATATATTTAGAAGAAGACGTGAAAATATATTGTAAACCTGTAGGCTTAGCCAAAGTAAGCTGCGCTAAATCACGTGGTCAATCTTATGTCATCATGCTATCGTTTTCTTAATGTTACTTTGGCTACCGCCAATGGTCTAGGAGGAAACGATTTGTAAATAATGAAGATGACTAAAGTGATCAATTTGTTGTTGTTGTTATTGTTGTTGATTAGTTAACAACTTTAGTCATTAGTTGACCTACTTGTTACAAAAAATAATTAACATGTTGTTAGACTAGTAGCCCGCTCGCGTCTTCGTTCGCTTAAGAACACCCGTATCCCATGATGGACCTCTATATTATCTTCACTACATAGTATAAAACAAAGTCGCTTCCCGCTGTCTGTCTGTCCCTATGTATGTATGCTTAGATCTTTAAATCTATGCAACGGAGTTTGATGCGGTTTTTTTATTAGATAGAGTGATTCAAGAGGAAGGTTTTTAGTATCAGCATTGCACCCGTGCGAAGCCGGGGCGGGTCGCTAGTTATATATATAAATTTTCTGAGCGTGTGTATGAAATTGAACTCCTTCTAAACGACAGGACCGATTTGGATGAACGTTTTTGTGTGTGTTCAAGTGGTTTAGTTTTACAAATGGACCCGGTAGGTGGCGCTCCATCATGGGATACGGCGGACGAATGATTTGTTTGTTTTGTTGCCATGGAAACAGACTGTTAACATTTTGTTTGCTTTGTTGTCATGGAAACTGTCAAAGCGGTACGAAGTCCGCCGGTCAACTAGTATATATCAAGATTGTTAAAAAAATTTAGTAAAACGTTATTAGACCATGTTTTTAAGTTAGCTAATGCTAACTATAGGTATAAAGAAAACATAAAATAGTTATACAGTATAAGAAATTGTATTACTTAATACATAAATAAAGCGCCTTCTTTGAAATATATAATTTATTATACCTACTGTTAAAAATATAAAAATAGATTAGTTCGATTTTAAGTTATTTTTAATTTAACCGTGATTATCCATATGTTTATAATGTAAATAGATTTTTTTAACAAATACGTTGGTAATGGAAATGTAAAAAATAAATTATTGTAACCGATCCCATATTGTTGAGAATTTCTTAATTTACATAATAATTGAATCCGGATTTTGCGACTCGTATTCGTGACTACAAGGTCACTGCGTGTCACGTCTCAAACAGTAAGTCGATTTAAGATCATGCTTCTATTAATTCTGAAGATTGGACCTTTACTTTAAACCATTATTAATAACCAGTATAACCAGTACTGTCGTCCGCATAGCAATGAATGTTGTTGTTATGCAACATGTCATTGATATGCAGAAGAAACAGAGTAGGCGACGGCACACACCCCTGCGGTACTCCAGCATTCACAGGCTTCCAGTCAGAGCATGATCCGTCAACTACGACTTTGATGCTACGCCCAGAAAGAAATCTGGCGACCCACGCACACAATTTTTCAGGAAGCCCGTATGATGGAAGTTAAGAGAGAAGAGCCCTGTGCCATACCCTGTCGAAGGCTTTCGCTATGTCCAAACTAACCTTTCCTCCCCTTTCCTCTCGACTGCCTCCGCCCATTGGTGAGTGAGGTACACTAAAAGATCACCAGCCGAACGACCGCGGCGAAAACCATACTAGCGATCGCTTAGTAGGTAATTCTCTTCTAGGTACCTCAAGAGCTGCTCCATGAATACGCATAATATGCATGCATATATGCATAATTAACTATAAATCCAATTAGATATAGCATTCACTAGGATGATTACGCCTTTATTGCATTTCAAAAGGTACCTACTAGCATATCTTTATAAACAAAAATAATCAAATCTGGTTAAATATTTATGTAAGCCGTTTCCTAACCGGAATCTTGCAATCTAAATAAACAAGCAATGTTTTAATGAGGTAATTTTATTATACGAGTATTGCTGTGGTCATCGTGATTGTCAGTTCTAAACTGATAAAGTCTTTCAGGTTCTTCAAGACGTAATGTTTTCCAGTTTTCTCGTATATCTTCAAAGATCTACGTAAACAGCTTCTGCATGTAGCGTCTTCCCTAAAAGCCGTTGCGTTATGGTAGCGACTAAGCAGGGGAGTAACCACGAGCTCTTATAGCAGTATTAAAACGGGACGCGTGTATATTCGCCGCTACACGCGTCTCGTTTTCACAACTGCAACAATACTGCTATAAGAGCTCCTGGTTACCCCCCTGAGCGTATAATCGTAACGTACCATTCGCGTCAAGTTTGATACGTCAACATCATCGCGGCGAGAGGCTCGGCTCACTTAGTTCTGACCACGCGAATGCTCGCATCGACATGTTAAGTTACGGCAAAATGCTCCGGTCAGTCCCACCTTTAGTTGCGCTGTAAGACTTCAACGCATTGAGCGCAGACAATTATTGTCAGAGACGGCTATAAGGTGTCTAGTGCAAATGTAATAAATATGAAATTCGATCACGTTAACGAAAATTTGTAGCTAAAGTCCGTGGACGATCAAAATACCGCCTCAGGCAATCAACGAGTTCCCTTCAAAAATAAAAAGAGAATTTGTACGGCAGCATTTTAACAGGTTCACTGTCCCGCAGACCACATTGGTCCGTAACAATTGATTTAACCATTGTCATAAGTTTTGGACAGTGAACCTGCTAGCTCTCCTCGTTTGTAGACATGTATCAATGCTGTACAAACTTTGGCTTTCATTAATGTGATGGAATGTCAAATAAAACTTGCACTAGGCACCCATATGTGCGCCAACTAGCATTTCTCGCAAAGCCTTATCGTACCTCCAGCGATATTTAAAAAAGTACGTGTACCTCAGACCTCTTTCGACCAAGACCTTTACTGTACAAGTAGGCAATCGCTTTTTTATGATAATTAGGAGCCTTTATGCAGTGCGATCATTATTATCATCATCATCATCATCATCATCATAATCATCATCAGCGTTTTATTCTTCATATCCTTACTGCTAGGGCACGAGGCTATAGATGGCAACACCAAAGGAAGAACGGGCCTAAACCACCATGCACGCGGTAGCTGGTAAGATAAGGTAGCTTATGAAAAAACGAATACAGATTAAAGGTTTGATTTTTAGATAGCCACAATAACAATACATTTACGCACCAGTTTACGAGTATCACACATGAATCATTTGATTGCAGCGGATATAACGAATACGCGCAATATTAAATTAATTATACCATATTTGGTATTTTAAGCTACTCTACTTCTATTCTATACTACTTCCTTCCTTGTCTTATTTTACAATTACTTATCTATTACGCCCTAAAAAAGCGTTGTTTCACAATGTTCTGAGTATTGCACTTTGCAAGAAGCGAAGAAAAGTTTTTACAAATGAAGATGAAACATTATATTATATTATTTTAAATGATATTATAGGATAGTTGATGCAAAAATAACAGTTTAATCAATTGTTTCTTTAATATTTGTAAAATAAATTGTTTTTGATAGCGCGTGCGCAGAGCTCGCTCGGCCACCGGTTCGAGCGCACGGAACCGTTTTCTTACGATATTTACGTTTCCGGGTCAGTGCTTTATTCAATTCAAATTCAAATTCAAATTATTTATTCGTGATTCAAAGGTAAGTAATTAGGTCTAATTGTATTGATTATAAGGTTTCACTGCGATCTGTCTTATCGGCATACGAAAAATCTAAAATAATTAGGAGAACAATAGAAATTATTATATATTAACAAAAGGTCAAATAATTATAAGTATAATCACAATAATTAAAAACTGTAAGGTCATTTAGTCCATAGTCATTTGAGAGAATAAAATAATTAAAATTAACATCATAAAACAAAGTAAATATTACGAAATCATAGTCATTAACAGCAACACCTAACCGGCTTGTATACACGGCTGAATGTATGACTACGCGGACACACTTTTTTTCTACACTTAAATCCATTTACGCGTAACCTAGGGCAATCAAGCAGACATTAGGTGAGCTTTGCTGAGCTTATTACCTATTTTAATTCTAAGAACTCATTAACTGAATAAACGGCATTATTAATTAAATATTCACAATTAAAAAAAATAGTTCTAAGTTTTTTTATTTGATTTTCTGTTTATTTGGATCGTTAATTAGACGAACATTTGTGCTGTTATGATAATGATGAAAACAAGAACCACACAACAGTAATGATTTATCATTATCACCCTTTTGATGTCCCACTGCTGGGCCTGTCTCTCCCCACACAAACAATAGCACAAAGGGAAGCCGGGCCATTACTCACCACCCTACACCTGATGTGGGTTGGTGTGTTTAGGTGTGTGCTCCGCTTCGGAAGGCACGTAAGCCGTTGGACTCTGCTGCATTAGCAGTCATTAACAACCACCGCACCGCACTGGGCCCGCGTGGTGGTTTATGGACCGTTCTCCCTATCCATCCTTAGGGAAGGCTTGTGCCTGGTGGTGGTGTGATGTGAGTTTTGACAACTGCCATCACGCAATAACAGCACCGGGCTTAACATCCTTACGGAGGCATGGAGGAGGTCAAGATATTTTAATGCGGTCACCAATCCCTTGACCTGGCGTTGAAGAACTGACATCATCTCATCATCATCATCATCTCAGCCAAAAGACGTCCACTGCTGGACAAAGGCCTCCCCCAAGGATATGAGGGGTATTTGCCGTAATCGCCACGCTTGGCAGGCGGGTTGGCGATCGCAGTAGGTTGAGGGTAACCTCAGAGAGATGCTGCTGCCCATCCTCTGGAATAGTCCCTTAGTCGGCTTTTACGACACCCACGGGAAGAGAGGGGGTGGTGTAATTCTTTATCCCCGGCACCACACAGGGGAACAAGCAAGCAAGAACTGACATGTGAGATGATAATCTAACGTGACATGTCGTGCCTTCTAAAGTATGATCAATGTTTCCATTTGATTTCGTCCTGTCTTTTGGAAGAAGCACAGAAGTGATATACCCCTAGGCTAGTGGTCACAGGGAGTCTGAGCCGATGGTCGTACCATAATTAATTTGTAACTTGCGTACTGTCAATTATTGTTTTTATCGAGTTCGTTCTGTTTGAATATCAGTGATTGTTATATGTTTTGCTGTCTTATTAAATAAATAGATAGATAGGATAGAGTACAACGAAACGCACCCGAATCGTTGGGATTAAATTAAACGAGAGAATTCTAAGAAAAAATTCATTTTAATGTGTATTCTTCGCGTACACTTTGGAAGCAATGTAATATAATGTTTTTTTTTGTAGTGATGTGCTGATTACTTCTTTAGATACTGTATGTAACAAAAACTTGGATCATTGGTTAGGGACGTTTGTTATAATTTATAAGTAAGTATCTGAATTTTGATTTTTATTTTGGTTATTCTTATCCGAAATTTCACACACTCACTGACGGCACTCGTTGCTGTTGTGTTTCGTCCGGTGAGTGAAAGTACCGGAGGCCCATCTCTCACCCCTCCCCCCTCCCAATTCCTACTCCCTCCTCAAGATCCAACTCCTTCCTCAAGGCCGGCAACGCATCTGCGATTACTTTGGTTTTGCGGGTGTCCATGGGCGGCGGTGATTACTTTCCATCAGGTAGCCCGCCTGCTCGTTTGCCTCCTTTTAACAAAAAATACAAAAATAAAAATGCAGATACAGATATTATTACTTAGATTTGATTTGATTATCTTAATTCACGCACCTGTCGTTGGACTTTGTTTAGACGAAGATCTACTATCGTGGACAATTTATCATATATATACTCGTATGTATAATAGATAATAAATCTCATAAAAATTAAACTTGGAAAAACACAATATTATCAAGTGCAGCGAGAGGACTTACTAAGGCCCCAGGCCACCAAATAGTCAATCTTGGATCGGGAATAAAAATGTAAGGTTTATGTAAAGGTGTAGATGTAATAAAATGTGTAATGTGGTAATTGCGGTCGACAGACAAACATGAGAATCGATTTGCTTTATCACAATAATGTGCGCCGTATCATACTATTGTCAAGAGTAACGAACGATTAGTCCATACCTAGGTATTTATCGAAGTTTACGTAGTGTAGCGTGTAAAGTAGTGTAGCGTTCGCCACATTCAATCTTTTTATTTCCGCGTAAGGAGATCCTTTTCATTTTTCACTGGACGTTTGAATATTTTTAAATATTAGTGTAATATATATTATGTATCAATGTTTAGCCTATGACACTTTAATTTTGTCAGATTATGATTTTGATGTTTTGGCGTGGATTGTTTTTTGAGAATTGGATAAAATTTATCAAGAATTGTTTTTTACTATTCGCAAGGTCAAATTTCAGTTTACCAGTTTATCAGTTTTTTTTCAGATCCTGGTCTAGCAAACAGAGAAATAAAGACACAAAATTATTCAGCCCTGGTGAGGTTCCTTTTTATTTTCAATTATTCTCAAATTTTCATTTCCGTTCTCGTAAATTATAAAATTGAGTCATTAGTAGCTCGTCTTGGCGTTTTTTCCAGGCATGTTTCGGTATTGTTTGGTGTTTTCATAATGTTAGGTGTTAAATAATGTTTTTATTTAAGTAATATCATGTACTTGCGTACCTACCGTAAACGCGCGTGCGTCCGGTGTTGCGTTTCCTCTTTTTTTAAATAATTAAGCTATTTCTGAAAATAAATATGTCAATTTTTTTCAAAAATATGTGATTTAACTAATTTGCTGAATAATGATTCTATTATTCTGAACAGTGTTTACTATTATTCTGTTTTCCTTCAAAATAATTTATTTTCTTCGTCATTTCTTAGTTGTCATATTTTGGAATTTACTAAATTATAACCGTTTGTTAATACAGTGTTTATGGTTTTCCCTGCTAACGGGTTAAACCGTTAGCAGGTATCTTGTGTTTATAATAAGCACGTTATAGTGGGTATGATGTGTAAAAATATACTTATCTAAATACCTGTGTAATTACTTCTTATAGTTTAATGTTATCTCTGCATAATGAGTAAATAAAAAAAACTTTTTTATGTTTATTTACCGAACTTTTATGTGCAATTAGTAATAGGGCAGTTTATTCACTTTTCTATATTTCACGTATTTGGTACTTAACGCGCTTTTAACCTAAGTAGTATGGGTCTGTGGTGATTAAAAATGCTTAAATAGAAATGAAAGCCAGTTAGTTCTCTATCAGTAGCTCAAGATCACGCGATATACACCTCTGACAAACTGCACTTATAGACGACAATTAACATTGAAAAATACTTCGTACTTATGTTTTTTTATTCCAAAAATGTGATTACGTTATCGCTATTACAATATTATTCATTATTATTCAATGTTACTAACACATATGGATTTTATATTCTAAATAAAAATTAATTATTATTATTATTACACGTTTTTTTAACTGTCTTCAAAAGAAGGACGAGGTTCTCAATTTGTTTGTATATCATTAGGAAGCTTGTAATTTCGCGCATAATATTTTTTATTTTATTTATTTATCTAGCCATATAATACATATTAAACATTTGATAAAGAATAGTAAATAAAATTTTCTTAAACAAACTAGTAAAACCATATAATACATAATATATATTAAAACTACATATAATACATATTAAAACTAGTTTCTGATACATAACATCCACTGTATTTTATTGTATAGTATTTCCGGTATCTATGCACCGATTTCGATGATTAGGTATTTTTTTACATTGAATTATGGTTCTAGGTGTTAAGTTATCATGGCTCGCCCACCACAACATTTCCCGCGCAAAACACGCTGGCTCTCGTTAAATGTTTAAAAAAATACAAAATCAAGGAACTATTGTGCAGGGAATTTATAGACATCGATCAAATACCCAGGGATATTGTGAAAGGCAAAAGTCCTAGAATCCAGAAAGATCTTTTCGCTGAAATTTCTTGTTTAAAGTGTAGAAATGATATATTTGGAAACAACATTTAAAAGCGTTAAATTATTTAAGTACCTATATCCTTTATAGCAAACTAGCTGACCCGACAGACGTTGTCCTGCCTGAACCAAATATAGAGAAAAGGTATGAGTTTCATTCCCGTGGGAATATATACGTGGGATAAAAACTATCCTATGTGTTAATCCAGGTTATAAACTATCTGTATGCCGAATTTCATCCAAATCCATCCATCCGTTGCAGCAGCGTGAAGAAGCAACAAATTTACACACATACACACAAACTTTCGCATTTATAATATTAGTGTGATCGTTTACTCTGTAATGAAACTTACCGAAATAGATAATTTGTGACCTTGTTTAAAATAAATATACCTATTTCTACTTTATATACCAATTTTTTTGGTTATATTACTTGTTGCTAAAATAATGTCATAACTTATACCTACCACCCTGGAGCTATTCTATTCTATAATATAATACACAGTAATGTTTGTCTGTATTGCCGACTGACAGCTGTTGTTAATATGTTTACATAAACTTAGAATACACTTGAGTTATACCTAGACTATACTACGTTAGCACCTGATAATCACAGATAACTAGTTTGGTACTTTTATGCTGATAAAAGAACAGTTTAGTATGCATGCAAGTACAGTTTTAATCTATACTAATATTATAAAGCTGAAGAGTTTGTTTGTTTGTTTGTTTGCTATGCTATGACTAGTAGGAGTGGAGCAGCTGAAAAATGTTACAAAAACGGGAAAATATTTTTTTTGAGAGCTAATTAACGCGGGTGAAACCGCGGGGCACAGCTAGTGAATCCTAAAGCTATAGAATATGAGTGATATTCCTACGGCAACCTGTTCGCACCACTTTGCGTGTATCAATGTTTGTTTCCGCGACCTTGATGGTACAATCCACATTAAAAACATTTTTGCATAATAATATAATCACGTTATCTTAGTAATTGAATTAACATAGAGACAAAGTTTCAAGATAGTTAAAAGAAATATTACAATCAGTACAATAATTCAATACGATCACGAACTATTGGTTAAAATAAAGGGATCCGGTAAAAAGCCTAGGTAGCTACCTGGGGAGCTGAGATTGATACTTTGATACAAGGAAATTTTTTCACGAAAACATAGGAAAAGAAGTATGCGCGCTATGAAACAAAAATCATCAAACAACTAGATCATTCACTCTCTCGGTGGATCATCAAACTACAAGACGTACATCCATTGACTCACCCAATGCTGTCAAGGTCTCAGCTTCCAAGCCCTGTTTAGGGTCCCTGGCTATTCTCGGTCGGCACGTCCTGCGGCACCCCTACTATAGTGTCTCTTGCACATGTGTCTATCTAAATCTATATTAGGTATGTTTTCAAAGTCAAAGTCAAATCATTTATTAAATATAAGCCTTTACAGGTACTTATTGATGTCAAAACTAAGTATAAAATTCAAATTATAATAAACTAAAATTAACTGAATCTACCAGTTCGGATTTTGGAAGAGCCTTCGATCGAGAAGAGCTGGCAAGAAACTCAGGAGGCTTTTTGTCTTTACCTTCATCTTTTAATTAAACCAATTTACTATTATGTAATAATTATAAAAAAGAATAAGTAAAATTTTGTACTCATTTACAATAATATTCAAACTAGTGCTGAGTAGACCTATGGCCATACCCATTTGCCTACAACATAGTCATTGACCTTGTAATAGACTTTTTTTTAATTAAAATTCCTTTAATGTGGGATTTGAATTTCAAAAAATTCAAAATTCAAAATTAATTACTCAGGATCTACTCGCGTTTATTTTACACATTACTTATTTAATGTTTATCCTGACGTTTCGAACCCTTTGCAGGGTCGTGGTCACAGGGAGACTGAGGTGTTGGTCGTCTCTTAATTAGTTGGTAGCTTGTACCCTTATTTAAATTTAATCAGGTGCGTTCCGTTTTACGCAGAAAGAGCTTACAGTATTTTTTGGTCTGGCAGTATGGTGTCGGGGCTGGGATTTAATATTTTGTATGATGGGATCCCAGGCTGATGGTAGATTCCAACCATCTTCTCTATTAAAATTAGGATGTTTTTTAATTTCAATAGCCTCGCGTATCATCCTAGGGTTGAATCGTTGTTCTCTAGCGAGTATTTGTGGTTTATCAAATCTGATGCCCCTCTAGGGAATGTACGCATACTGCAGACTTATTTTCGCGCCTATGCTTGACGTCGGCTATATGTTCTTTAACGCGGGTCCCTACACTTCTCTTTGTTTGCCCGATGTAAGAGAGTCCACAGTCGCAGTCCAGTTTGTACACGCCTGCATCTTGAAGGGGTATGTTGTTGTTGCTATATTAGGGGTATGTTTAATGTGTAGTGTTCGCGTAAACTTTAGAACACAATAAAGAAAACAATATTTATTTATTCAGTATAGGCTACAAGTAGCTCTTGTGAATGTCACTATGCCATCAGTTCGTAAGTCGACACAGGGCGCCCGTTCTTGTACTGAGAAGAACCGGCAAGAAACCCAACAAATATTAGTTTTGCTTACTCATTTAATCAAAAATTTGATGAAAATTGAATGTAAGTCGGAAAGGAAAAAGAGATAATTAACGCGTCGAAAGGATCTGAAATGTGATTTTATACCTAAATTGAACGTGGCTGGTTACTGCGTAAGATTCTAGTCCATCAAGCTGTATAATGCTCTGCCTATAGGCCTTAAATTCATTTATGATGAGTTATATTTCAAAATAAACTTAAGGCGTTCTTATTAAAAAAATGCTATTACTCATTTGATGAATTTCTAAGTGATCCTAATAAGTTTTAATATTTGACATACCATTTTTTTGGTTATGTACGTTGAAATATATAATAAATTGCCCAATATGAAACAACGTAATATAAAATTATTTAAGTCTAAATTGCGTGAATGGTTATTGAGCACGAATTCTATAACAACAAGCGAGTTTTTTGACATGAAATAATTATAATGTGTTAATTTAATTATTATTGATTTGTTGTTGTTAAGATTTGATAGAATTGTTTTTTTTATATGTAATTTTTTTTTAATGATGTTTGATTTGATTTGGTGATTATTATATTTGCATGCCAGTTGTAACTTAGTGAAACATGATTTTACTCTTATTAATATTATTCCATCAATAAAATCAAGTTATCACTACAATCCATGGGTATCTTGACAGACGCAAGTGAGTGATCACATACCTGGGCTATGCATAGACAAATACGAAACACACTTTGCCCGACCTGGGAATTGAACCCGGTACCATCGAGGCATACAACCCTGTAACAATCAATTAATGTACATACTAGCAGCCGCTCGCGGTTTCACCCGCGTGGTTTCCGTTCCCGTAAGAATATCGGGATAAAAAGGATTCTATGTGTTAATCCAGCTTATAAACTATCTGTATGCCAAATTTCATCCAAATCCATTTAGTAGTTTTTACGTAAAAGAGTAACAAACATCCATCCATACTTACAAACTTTCGCGTTTATAATTTTAGTAAAAGATAAAGCACACATTACATGTTGCACAAAAGCTACGAGTATTTCCAATGTCTTTCTTGTAATTCTTGTTTTTCTCGGTAAGGCACTGATATTGCTTTTATTTATGTCGACGTTTGCTTGCAGACGATGCTGTTCTACATATGGTGCGCGACCCTGGTGGGGGCCCTGGCGCTGTACCTGCGCCAGGTGTACTCCAGGTTCACCAGGCTCGGGGTCAGGCACTTCTCCCCCGTTCCGCTGTTGGGCAACATGACCAGGATCCTTTTCCGGCTTGACCACTTCTCGGACCACATCTCCAGGATTTACAACGCGTTCCCGAATGAAAGGTATTGGGGTACTAGTGTTTTAGGAGCTATCCAATTTTCGATGTATACTAAATAGTAAAAAGTTGTAAAGTAGTGACTCCAATAATATGTTTAGGACCCTGTCGCTCTATTATGGTTGCCATGAAATTTAAATTGACAGAATGTTACTTTGACAAGGATCAAAAGTGCTTATATTATGTATGAGTATTGGTATTTCTTGGCTTAACTTACGGTATGTCTGTTTTTTGCTTGTATGTAGTGTTTCATCTCTCACAATTATCCTAACTGATCTCTGGAACTACTGAACCGATTTTAGTGTTTTTTTATCAGTTAGTAGTTAATAGCATATATATTTTCTCGCGGCATATTTTCACAACTGCATAATATTGCACTGATTTTAAGAGCTCTTGGTAGGGCTTCATATCCCGCGTTAACCTTGCTTAAAGTTGACTGACCTCTTGCTCTCTAGGTTCATCGGGCGCTACGAGTTCCTAAACCCGATGATGATGATCAAGGACATCGAGCTGATTAAGAAGATCACCGTCAAGGACTTCGAGCAGTTCCTCGACCACCGCACCATAGTGGACGAGAAGACCGACCCATTCTTCGGACGGAACCTGTTCTCTTTGAAGGGTCAGATTATACTTTAATGATTTTGCTATGAATTTGACTAGTCCTGAATCCAATTCCCAGTCCCGGCAAAGTGTGTTTCGGATGTTTCGTTGTATAGCCCGGGTTTGTTCGGGGTTGATTCGATTGTCAATAGCCATCAGTTGTAGCGATGACGTAATTTCTATGATGGAGGTCTTTGGCCAGAAGTGGGACAGTATATAGGCTATTTACTACTACTACTACGTGCTATGCTGTTGTTAGCGACCGCTAATGTAACTGGGACCAACGGAATTATGGGTAGATGTGGGTGGATGTGTTGTGGTGATAGAAACAAAGTCTAAACTCACGTACACAGGAAACAGTTTATTTGTACGACACAGAAGATGAAAGTTTATACAACACAGTACACAACACCAGATATAATAGAAGGAGTGATAGATGAAAGATAAGGAAATAACAGTCAATAGCGATAGGACACAAATAGTAAATAAGCAAAGCAAACAAAGCTACGCGAGTACGTGCGGGCGGTAGTCGAGCGACACTGGTTTTTCGTCTAACATTGGTTTGCGACTGACGGCGCGCGCGCATCGGTATGCGCAGACAGATCGCCGCCCCGTTGAGAACAATAGAACAGGTTTGCGGTGCGCTTCTCCAATGGTTTCGACAAGATGCGTGTCGATTTGATGTCGATTACTGATTTTTAAGCTTTTATATATTGTGTGTTTATTTAGACATTTATTGTGATTGTTATATTTATTTTAATGTTGTGTATGTATAAAATAGATTATAGTAGTAAGTTTTAATGTTATATATTTTATGTAGTACATAAGTTAATTTTAAGTTAATAATTAAGTTTGTTGATTTTTGTATATAAATGTAAATAATTAAATTTAGATAAATATGTAGATAAATATCTTTATATAATTGTAAATATAAATATGTAGAATAAAATATATTTATATAATTGTAAATATAAATATGTAGAATAAAATATATTTATATAATTGTAAATATAAATATGTAGAATCCCTACATCACTCCCCCCCAGAGACCGTCACTACGGGCGATAGTAATCAGGAAAACGTACTACGCGACCTGATTTAGTTTTCCTGAGATCATCCTGTGCTGGTGTAGTTTTTGGCACTGTATTAGGAATAGTTACTGGGATTGGAGTAGGAGGTGGAGTAAGATTTGGAGTAATAGGAATCTGAGTGGGGATTGGGTCAGCTAGTATGTAGGCCGGCTTAAGGCGGTCTATCGATACAGCGACAATTTTACCCTTACACAAAATTCTAAAAGTTTTATTATTACGGTCAAGTACTTCGTACGGGCCGGTGTAGGGAGGTTTTAAAGAACCTCGCAATGCATCGTCCCTCAAAAATACGTGACTCGCAGAAGTAAGATCTTTGTAAATGAAGACTTTGTCCTTATTATGATGCGCAGCGGGAGACGGATTAAGCTTCATGGCAAAATGGCGTAGGCGAGTGGTGAAGTCCGAGATGTCAGTAGAACCAGATGTAGCTGCATGGAAGAATTCTCCAGGCAGACGTAAGGGCTCGCCATAAACTAACTCGGCCGATGAAGCTTTAAGGTCTTCTTTATAGGCACTACGTATACCGAGAAGTACTAAGGGCAATGAGTCTACCCAGTTGCAGTCGGCGTGGCACATTATTGCTGCTTTTAATTGTCGGTGGAATCGTTCCACTAGCCCGTTACACGCTGGGTGATACGCGGTTGTTTTGCGATGTTTGAATCCGATCATTTTTCCAAGATATTGGAAAAGTGTGGATTCAAACTGTCGACCGCGATCAGTGACAATATCCGTTGGACATCCAAATCTGGATATCCACGATATTAACGCCTTACCAACGGTTTCGGCAGTCATATCGACCATCGGCGTGACTTCCGGCCAGCGTGTGAAACGGTCCACGACAGTAAAACAATACCTATAGCCTTGAGATGGAGGTAAAGGGCCAACTATGTCCACATGGATGAAGGCAAACCTAGAGCGAGGTAAATCGAACGTGCCAAGAGGAGACGACACGTGACGGTTTACCTTAGCGCGTTGACACGCTATACATTTGCGAGACCACTCACGACAGTCTTTGCGCACGCCAGGCCAAACAAATCGCTCTGATACCAATTTAGAGGTTGCGTTAGCACCTGGGTGGCTGAGGCTATGCAAAGTGTCGAAAACTTGCTTTCGCAGTGGTTTCGTTATGAAGGGTCTGGGTGTAGGTGTGCTGACGTCACAGTAAATTTCTGTTTCGCAGTTAGGAATTGGTAACTTTTTGAGACGGAGTGACGATTCACCGTTCAGAAGTTGTACCAATTCTTGGTCTGCTGTTTGGGACGAAGCAAGAGCGCTAAAATCGATTGGTATCGAGAGTTCTTCGACACGGGACAATGTATCGGCAACGACATTGTCTTTGCCCGAAATGTGTCGAATATCGGTCGTGAACTGCGATATGTAATCGAGGTGGCGATACTGACGAGGCGAACAGTTAGTTTTTCTTTCGTGAAAAGCATAACTGAGCGGCTTGTGGTCAGTGTATACCACAAAATGTCGTGCTTCCAACATGTGGCGGAAGTACTTTATACTGTCGTATATTGCGAGCAGTTCGCGATCATACGGAGAGTATTTTTGTTGGGAAGGGCTCAACCTACGAGAAAAGAAGGCGAGGGGCTGCCATTCGCCGTCCTTCAACTGCTGCAATACTGCACCCATAGCTAGGTCGGAAGCGTCCGTTACTAAAGCAAGCTTAGCCTCGCTGTCGGGGTGCGCAAGTAATGCTGCATTTGATAAGCTCTCCTTGCTTTGCTCAAATGCAAGTAGAGTGTCTCCAGATAAGTTGACAGGGTGTGACGATTTTACTGAACCTGCAAGCAAAGAGTTTAGTGGTGCTTGAATTTTAGCGGCGTGCGGTAGAAATCGCCTGTAAAAATTCAGCATCCCCAAATATCTTCTGAGCTGCTTTACTGTTTGAGGCGCTGGATAGTCTTTAATCGCCTGTACTTTGGAATCTAGAGGTTTTGTGCCCGACTCGGAGATACTGTAACCTAAGAAAGTTACCTTACTAACTCCAAAGACGCATTTAGATGTGTTGACAAGGATGCCATATTCCTTCATGCGGGTGAAAAGCTGCCGAAGGTGGGTCACGTGGTCTTCTGCTGTCCTTGAAAATACCAAAAAATCATCAAGGTAACAGTAGCAGAAGTCTAAGCCTCTGGTCATCTCGTCGACAAACCTTTGGAAGGTTTGGCCTGCATTCCTCAGCCCAAAGGTCATATACGGAAATTCGTATAGACCAAAGGGGGTGGTGATGGCCGTCTTCATAATGTCGTCCTTGTAAACCGGTATTTGATGGTACGCCTTAACCAGGTCAATGGTGGAGAAGACTTTACACCCTGATATGCTCTGAGCAAAATCGTGGATGTGCCTAATAGGATAACGGTCGGGAATTGTACGAGAATTAAGCAATCTGTAGTCGCCGCAGGGCCGCCAACTGTTATCCTTTTTAGGAGCAAGATGCAAAGGCGAAGACCAAGGACTGTCCGATGGACGTGCAACGCCGCTGTTAAGCATAAGCTGGAACTCCTGCTTAGCGATCTTAAGCTTATCAGGAGCCAATCTGCGGGGAGTGGAAGAAATGGGAGGGCCAGGTCTAGTGCGTATGTAGTGTACGGTGCTATGCTTGGGAGTATGAAAAGTGCCTGAAGGGCGGGTGATTTCAGGGAATTCCGAAAGAATATCGTGATACCTGGTGTTGCCCGACGAGACCTTGACAGAAAAAATATCAACAGCGTCAGCAATACAAGCATTTGAAAATAAAGCAGTAGTATTATCAAGCAAGCGCTGATTACGACAATCAACTACTAAATTATAAAAGCTAAGAAAGTCTACGCCAATAATAGGTTTCGTTACATTAGCCACAGTAAATCTCCACGGAAAGTTACGCCTTAAGCCTAAATTTAAATTTAATTCTAGAAAACCAAAAGTGTCTATAGCACTACCATTAGCTGCACTTAGTTGAAAGCTTGTTTTCACACGACGTTCGCGAAGCGCAGATTGAGGGTAGACGCAGAGGTCACTACCGGTATCAACCAGATACTGAGTCTTCGAGCTGTGATCGGTGACGAAGAGGCGACCTGAAGAGGCGAGGCAACCACTAGTCGCCATTAGCGACTGCCTGCAGAGTTTCCCGCCTTGTGAAAGTCGCATGGCTTGATACAGCTACGAGCTTCCTGTCCGAATTTGGCATGATACCAGCATAAGGGGTATTTGCGGTAGCTGGAGTTTGATCTGGACCTTTGACGTGCAGTTGAGGTACGTCGTCGTTGAGGTCTGGATCGGATGCTGGAACATTGTGCACCGCGAGTATGCTCATCAAGCTTCAACGTGAGACGTTCTACCATCTTCTTCAGTTCAGCTATTTCACTGGATGGCGCATGCGTCACATGAGAAGATGTTGCTACAGCTGTGACGTTGCATGGCGAAGTAATTTCGTGAATCCGGTCAGCGAGGTCAGAAAGCTGTTCTAGAGTCTGACTGGTCTGAGATGCCAATACGGTTTGTATATTATTGGGTAGACGGTTGCACCAGATCGTCTTGATGAAATCTTCCGGAACAGAAGGGCCAGCCAGATCTTGTAGATGACGTAAGAATTGGGAAGGCTTACGGTCACCAAGTTCCTCGTGAACCAGTAGCTGACGCACTTTCTTCTCTCGAGAAGCAGATAGACGCTTGATTAGCTCAGACTTAATCTTCTTATAACGATTCTCGGCCGGTGGATTGAGAATAATATCCTTCACGGCTTTGGAATGTTGTATATCCAAGTTGTTAATAACATTTGTGAATTTTACTAAGTCGCTGGTAATACAATTGCTTTCAAACTGACCTTCAAGGAGTGCAAACCAGATCTCGGGTTCTTCAGGAGAAAAAGGTAGCACTCTTAAATTTATTTTCTTGAAATCCGTCTTTGTGTCGGAACCAGTGGAAAGTCGCACCTTACGCGCGTTTGTGTCGGAACCATTGGTGCCGCGCACTTTTTGCTTATGGCGCTTGGTGACGTTGTCGTCGTCATGCGAAATGGCGGTTTTATTACTATCACTGTCACTGTTTGTACTCATCCTGTTCTTCGTGCTCCAGGGGTCACCAGTTATGGGCAGATGTGGGTGGATGTGTTGTGGTGATAGAAACAAAGTCTAAACTCACGTACACAGGAAACAGTTTATTTGTACGACACAGAAGATGAAAGTTTATACAACACAGTACACAACACCAGATATAATAGAAGGAGTGATAGATGAAAGATAAGGAAATAACAGTCAATAGCGATAGGACACAAATAGTAAATAAGCAAAGCAAACAAAGCTACGCGAGTACGTGCGGGCGGTAGTCGAGCGACACTGGTTTTTCGTCTAACATTGGTTTGCGACTGACGGCGCGCGCGCATCGGTATGCGCAGACAGATCGCCGCCCCGTTGAGAACAATAGAACAGGTTTGCGGTGCGCTTCTCCAATGGTTTCGACAAGATGCGTGTCGATTTGATGTCGATTACTGATTTTTAAGCTTTTATATATTGTGTGTTTATTTAGACATTTATTGTGATTGTTATATTTATTTTAATGTTGTGTATGTATAAAATAGATTATAGTAGTAAGTTTTAATGTTATATATTTTATGTAGTACATAAGTTAATTTTAAGTTAATAATTAAGTTTGTTGATTTTTGTATATAAATGTAAATAATTAAATTTAGATAAATATGTAGATAAATATCTTTATATAATTGTAAATATAAATATGTAGAATAAAATATATTTATATAATTGTAAATATAAATATGTAGAATAAAATATATTTATATAATTGTAAATATAAATATGTAGAATCCCTACACGTGCCTTCCAAGCCATGGAGAAGCTCGAGGTGATAATTTTTCATCACCCATCCTTTACAAAAGTTGCTGAACTTTAATTCGCAGACCGAGCGTGTTTACCACTGCGCCTCATCATCATTATCATCATCATCAGCAGCATCATCATCATCATCATCATCATCATCATCATCATCATCATCATCATCATTGGAGAGGTGATTGGTTAGGTGATTCAATTCTGTATGCTTTCGATTGCAATTCAGTTTTATTTTTTTTGTCTAAAGGTCAAGAATGGAAGGACATGCGGTCCACCCTGAGTCCAGCCTTCACTAGCTCCAAGATGCGGCTGATGGTGCCTTTCATGGTGGAAGTCGGCAACCAGATGATCGTCTCTCTCAAGCAAAAGATCAAGGGATCCAATAGTAAGTGTTTTATCTAAATAAATAAATCTAATATCCGTGAATTACAGACCAATTCTGCTTCACTAGCTGGCTACATGTTTTGAAATACTGCGCTCTATGCAGAAAGAATGACTGAGAGATAGACAGAGAGAATGATTGTGCTATACTTTGTGTTGGACAGACTTTTCCCATCGGTATTTTTTTTAATGTGCGACTGTTATCTTTAATAACATTTGTAGTAATTCTATTAACACAAAGCAAAAACAAATATAGATAGGCGCGGTACACATCATAAAAGTTAGTTCTCCCACAAGGTTGACTGCTCCCTTAGGGTAAAACGAGAGCATGACTGATTGATAGTATATTGCACTTTCTTTTTCTTCATACATTTTGTAAATTTTACAAAATAAAATTTAGAAAGCTGTGTAGCTAAAATATTAAGAAGTAAGGGACATGATATACCATTTATGAAAGTACGAATTAAGAGGATAGTAAGATGACTTAAGAAAGGGACGTTATACGAGTACGATAAGATATAGGAATTTATAGGAATTAGTCGTGGAGAGAAGAGGAAATGGACAAAATAAGATTTACTTAGAGAAGTGGACCCAAATGTTCAGCAAGTACCAGCAAGGACTTGCACATTTTGGTTAAATATGAATAAATTATTATACTCTTTATTTATTTTTTTCCTTAAAACTAGATTTTTACAATATTTTAGTATAAAAACAATAAAACATTATAAAAACCTAATTCTAGAGTACCGCCAGCAGCGAGGCAGGGCCCAAACTACCGGTGGTCAGGGCTGTAGAGTGAGGAACCTCCTGACAATACGTGCCGTGTCAAGGAGTACTGCCTTTTGCATCTTTTTTTTTAATTATTATTATTATACTCTATATTTATTTTCTTTCTTAAAACTAGATTTTTACAATATTTTAAAATAAAAACAATAAAACATTATAAAAATCTAATCCTAGAGTACCGCCAGCAGCAAGGCAGGGCCCAAGTTACCGGTGGTCAGGGCTGCAAAGTGAGGAACCTCGTGACAATACGTGCCGTGTCAAGGAGTACTGTTAAGGTTCCTTCTCAAGTATTTGATCAAATAAAACTTAAGTAAGTTAGTTATCAAATAAACTTTAGTAGTTATTTATGATTTTGACGATTTATTATTGATTTTTTGATTTTGTAAAACTCTTGCGGTGTCCTTGAACCTTGACTCATAACCAGTGGTCGGAGTAGGTATATTGATTTTAGATACTTGCGTCATGATATCATAACATGGACATGCATTTCTTCCGGAATGTACCGGAGTTTCCAAAAATTTGGTAAATAGAGTAATAAAATAAAAAACCATATGTAAGCAAACAAAATTGTTTATTGTTAATACAAATAATCATTATTACAGTTTTATTAAAAATAATTATTTTTAATCCTCATCGGTTGGTGCGAGCGCATTGTTTTCGAACAAACAGTCAATGAGTCATCCTGGATACTTGATTCTAATTGGTCAGATGCGTTGAGCATAGAGATAAGAGGACAAAAGACCCTGTTTGCCGGATGTCGTGTGTTGAAATGAATATTATTATTATATCATTTTATACATGCTTAGGCTTTTACTCCAACACTTTTACTACAACAAGGTTTTTACACACCAGTCATTTTTTACTATTAAATTCTGGTCATCTACGCCACTAGCAGCATAGCGTTGAGAGTATTGATACATTTTTAACTAGTTTCATGTAATAATTTCGATGTTTCGGTATTTTTATCATAATAATCCGGAAACTCGGAGGAGTATCCATATTAACATATACGTTTGATGTCAGTGACCTTAATTCAATATACCTACTCCGACCACTGCTCATAACTAGTAAATCGTTGTATAGTGAGGTCTCGTCACAGTGATCGGAAAAGTTATTAATGAGCGTTCTCCGAATCGCATCCCAGTTCTCTGGAATGCCGGTCGAGTTGGCGGGCCCATTGATTTTATTTAAAATGCCGTTTATTAGAGATAGATTACTCAACTCATATCCGACCTCTCGTCTTACGTATGTTGTCACTAATTCATCATCATCAGCTCATTTTATGTCCCCACTGCTGGGGCACGAGCCTTCCCTATGGATGGATAGGGAGACTACTACTGTCACTAATTGATCGCATACATGTACAAAAAGCTTTAGGACGTTCAAATTCCCATCGAATTCGGGGACCAGGCGAAGGGTCTTAAAGATTTGGTTCACAAGGGCGTCAGACATTGTACCGGATACTGTTACGTCTTCGCAGGTCGTATCTAAATTCCTACTTTTTTTAACTGTACTAATCTACAATCAAGAACTAACTTAGGAGACCTTGATTGCATTGTATGAAAAATCTTTGAAAATTACTAGGAAACTTATTGGATAAAATGAAAGCACTTCTAGATAGATAAGGAACTTGGTACCTTAGGTACGCATATTTGATTTCTCTGCCTGTATCGATTTCTGGATACTCCTCTGGACTGCAGCAATAATGTAGGATCAAATAAAAAGAAATTACATTGATTTAATTATAGTTAAGTACAATGCCTAATGGTCGATGGAAGATCCAAAAGTGACGAAACTCACTGTGCCAGCTGTCACACATATCACTGAATCGCCACCTACATTCTGGTCGTTTCCATGCGCCGCTATAATGAGGTAATTGCAGATCAGCGATATTGGTGCTGGAGCTATACGTGACATGTTTCGCGTCCAAAAGTTTATCATATAGAGCTCTTCTGTGTTTCGGATGGCTATATTAGTAGTCGTTTACAACCATCAATCCGCAGTGGGCCCGCGTGGTGGTTTATGGCTTAATCTCCCTATTCATCCATAGGGAAGGCTTATGCCCAAGCAGTGAGAACTTAAAAATGAGCTGTAATGATGAAACCTACTTGACTGTCCACAGCTCAATATATCGACCTGGACTCCAAAGACCTGACGACTCGGTGTGCGAATGACGTCATCGCGTCGTGCGCCTTCGGCCTGAAGGTGGACTCCTTGGCGGATGAGAAGAACGAGTTCTACGCAAAGGGGAAGGAAGCATCCACTTTCAACTTTAAGCAGGTGCTCCTGTTCTTTGCGATGATTAACTTCCCTAAAACTATGAAGGTTAGTTCCAATTAATGCCTTTCAAAACTGACACCTCTCCCTATCCATCCATAGGAAAGGCTCGTGCTCTAGCAGTGAGGACAAAAAATGAGATGATGATGATGATGATGATGATGAAGACTAACAACGCTATGTTTGTTTAATTAACGCGCTCGGTCTACAATTGCTGAAGTCAAGCAGCTTCGGCAAAGGCTGGCCATCAGAAGGCCATCTCGAACTCCTATGTGCATTGACAGTCGCTAATAATCACCAATCCACAAAGGGCCCGCGTGATGGTATTTGGCCCATTCTCGCTGTGGTTTTTTTATTTCTACGGGTAAGTTCTTGGTATCACTTCACATCTCACATGACATTAAGTGATGATAAATTCGAAGGTGGAAACGCACGTCACCCAGAAACCTCAACTACTGAGGCACAGACTATCTTATCTCTAGCTGCCGGAACTAACATCGATGTTATGGCGATACAATAAAATAAGATCTTGTATTTAAATAAGATGGTGGGAGCTAGCCAGGCGGACTTAAAACAAGCGTGATGTTTCCATTCATAGAGAAGGTTCGTGCCCCAGAAGAGCAGACATAAAGTATGAACTGATGATGATATTGATGATCAGTAAAGTACTTACATGTTTGTTATATTTCGAATCTGCAACTCTGATATAGTATAACGTCAGTGACCAGTTGACAAACATCACGACAAGTTTAAAGAACCACAAATTGTAGAGGTCAAATAATAGGATGAAGTGTCAAGTATCACGTTTGAACCTTATCGCTAACGTAATAGACTCTATTACGTTAGCGATAAGGTTCATACGTGATAAGCATAACCACTAAATTTTGTCTCTATTAAATAGAGGCTAATTTTAGTGGTTCCGCTTGGCTAGCTGCAGATCCAGTGTACAATTATGGAGCGCCGAGGAAGGTCACCTAAATGAGACGCAATGGTACAAGATCATGGCCGCAATTACTCAATTACTATATAAATAATAGTTTTATTAGCTTATTCGGTCTTAGAATTAGTTCTGAATCCGAAAACCATTTCTATTAGGTGCAGACGCCTGTACGTCAAACTATCCAAAACTGTCAAATGTCTTTAGTAAATGTTCAACCATATGCCCTAGACTAGAGTAATAAATTATTAACAGGATTCTTACCATGTTTATTATTTGTGAGTGTCCGATATTTATCTGGTAAAGGTCGTGGAAAGCAGCTGGATGCGATTAGCACAAAACCGGTTGTTGTGGAGATCCGTGGGGATGGCCTTTGTCCAATCCGATATTTCGGCCCAGTTGCATGCGTCATGATCACGGAAATATCGGATACTCACAAATAATGAACATGGTAAGAAACCCGTTAATAATTACTCTATTGCAAGTGACCATGACAGTTCGTGGTAGCCTGACGAGCAGGCGTGTGTACTGTAGAGTCCGAGGGGACTCTACTTAACTAAAAGGGGGTTTATCGATATAAAAACAAACTAACCGTTTATGACGTATATTTAAAGTATTACGGCGGGCTGACGTAGACTCTCGATCCTCTTCTGTTTCCTTCCATGCGTGTCTTCTTAAATTCAACTACGTTCATACGCAGAACGCGACGGCTGCCAGTAGGCTCGCCCAACCATTAGGCTGTAGTGATCGAAACTACTTAGTCCCGATCACTACAGTACCTTACTGGACGGATTACTTCTAACCATATCTACAGCTTCATGCTTCTAACCACTTCATCTAAATCAATCCTCTTTTAAAAATGTTAATTACATAAAAATCTAAATATATACAGTACAATAACAAAATTGTGTTTTTGGGTTTTTCAAGGTCTCGACAATAAGTTCATATGATCGCAGCTTTGCAAATATCTTTAGGAGCATTTAAAATATTATGGTATGCTCTGTTCAAATCAAGTCTAGTAAATACTTTTCTATCTGCCAAAATCATGTGGCTTAGCACCACATTTTTCGTTTTAAGTTACAATAGTATGGTATAATATAGTTCATACCTACAACTGTTTCTTCCATTTGGCATCGGGTCAATTTTTGCGGTTCTCCAAAGTTGCTTTAATTTTTTGAATCAATAAGAAGATCAATTGAATTATATAGCTTTACATAATTTAAATATATGGCTGTTTATCGAACTTTATCTCAATAGCTTACCAATTGCAAAATATTTAGGGAAAAGTGTTGAAAATATTTTCCACGCGCAGGACTCGTATCCACACCTTTTTGACACAAACCTGGTCGTGCTCCCTGCCAATTAGGCTATCGCGGCTATGTCAACACGTGTAAATTTATCAACACTATCTTATTCAAGGACAACTACTACGTACATACAAGTAATCAGATATATCACGACCAAAACAATATAAAAATAATGCAGACACATCCGGTTTTTTGCCAGTAGACGGAAATTGTGTATAGCTAATCATCATCATCATCATCAGCTGATTTTATAGCCCCACTGCTGGGGCACGAGCCTTCAACTATGAATAGATAGGGAGAACGGGCCATGAACCACCACGTGGGCCCAGTGCGGATTGGCAGTTGTTAACGACTGCCAACGCAGCCGGGACCAGCGGCTTTACGTGCCTTCCGAAGCACGGAGGAGCTCGCGATGATAAAGTTTGGTCACCCAACCGATGACCTTTGCGAAAGTTGCTTAACTTCAGCACTCGCAGACCTAGCGCGTTGACCACTGCGCCATCGAGCTCCGATATAAAGCTTAAAATTATTTACTATTATTCTTTCTAGCGCTTGAAGATCGCGTTGTTCAAGGATGTCACAAAGAAGTTCTTCAAGGATCTCGTGATGAGCACCATGAGCAATCGGGAGAAGCAGCAGATAATCCGACCCGACATGATCCACCTGCTTATGGAGGCCAAAAAAGGTCGGTGACACGCATCTCTCTCTCTTCATCGCTATGGTCCCACATGGTGGGGTCAGCTATCCTTATCTCTTACCTCCACTTCGCTCTGTGCTAGACATTCTCATCGGGAACTTGCCATCCTCTCATGTCCTTTAACACTACATGTTGTCTTAGGTCTTTCGAGTGTGATAATAACGCTTCACTCCTTATGTCACTTGAGGCCCAAGGGTTCCCGGAGGAGGCTGTGGAGCGCAGCGGCCTCTCGCGTACATCATTCTGTCGGCCTCGGAGGCCGGCGGAAGCATATTTAAGGCCCGACCCCACTACATGGGGCTGGACCTTAACGTAGAGGTCCCCCACAGGCGCGGACACCCCGGGCAGTGCCACCGTTGCCAGTTGTACGGCCACGCGGCCGCCAACTGCTCGGCGACACCTTAGTGTGTCAAGTGTTTAAAGTCACATTCCAATAAGGAGTGCACTCGCACACGCGACTCACCAACCCCTCCCGCTTGCGTGCTGTGTGGCCAGTCGGACCACACGGCCAACTATTGAGGGTTGCCCACGCGCTCCGCGTAGCGTGAACCCAGCGCGCTTGCCAAAGCCCTAAGGCCCCATCAGGACCGCAAACAACAACAACCGCAAAAAACAGGCTCCGAGGCCGGCGCCCCCAGCCCCAGTCCCTGCGATTAGCGCAACTTACTTCCCTACCATCAAATAAGGCAAGGCAGGAGTAGCACTTCCGGCACCGGTGCCGAATATGAGAACTGGGCAAAAGCCAGTCCCCAATTCTCAATCGCCGACGGCCGCGCCTTCTAAAAAGACGGCTCCCGGCCCGAAGCCCCGCCCCCAGACAGCTACGCCGCCGTTAGCTGACGACTTTGGCACCATTTATAGTGTGCTAAAGAATGTCGAAGGAAGCCTCTCGAAAGTCACTATCCTTGCGGCCAAGCTGCGCAATGCGTGTAGTAGCCAGGCTAATGCCAGCACAGCGAACTGATCAAGGCCTTGAAATAAAAGTTTTTATTTAACTTAATGAAATATAAACTTTTACGCCTATTTCTTTTATTCTTTAGTTGTTGACGTGTGTTAGCATAAGCTAACAATAAGCGCCCTAAGCTAATAATAGCTTATTAGTTATTATTAATACTTCCTAGAGGCGATATCAGGATTTTTAAATAACACATTTATAATAATTATAAAACAAAAGACAGGATAATCACTAGTTAAGACAGATTTATTTATTATAAGTGATGAGACGTACATAATTTTATTGTTATTATTTTGCAGGAAAGTTGACACATGAAGAGAAATCATCCATTAAGGGCGATGTTGCCGCTGGTTTCGCTACCGTCGAAGAATCCAATGTTGGAATGAAGAAAGTCAACAGAGGTAAATTCACGCGATCGCTTCTCTTTTATCTTTATATTATAACCAACTTGAACTTGTACAATATTTCAATGGCGTAAGTAAAAAGAGTAGGTAAAAATAATAAAAATACCGTGGATTGACTAATGACATGAAATGAACGGATCAAGCCCACCTCAATCACTACATATTTTAAACAGGAAGCTATCATAAACTGGGCTTTTGGAAACTGGTCAGCCAGAAGAATGTGTTAAGGAATCAAAGACTGCTGTGATAGGTAGTTGACTAGTATTAGGATATTTTTTTTAAATACTTAGCACGGCAAATGATTTCGTTTCACCTGATGTTATGTGAATATGGAATCCAGATGCGAAGGCAACTGGTGCAGCGTATAAACGACGCAGCATCAGTTACCCTAACTCTGCGGGCCCACAAGATGCCTCTTCACGTCTCGTTTGAAGGACCCCCTATCATAGGAGGGAGGGAAAACGTGTGCTGGCAGACTATTCCATAATTATATTCTTTTATAGTACTGCATGAAAATAGCGAATAATGACAACGCTGCCGCTGTTATGTTCCATTAGTTGAGTATTTACGAGTAAAAACTATACTTTTTGAGATCAGAAAATAGTCTATTTTTTAACTGCTACGATAAAAGCAAACAAAAAATGTTATTTTTGAGCTTTTCATGGTTATTGTTGTCAACATTATTCACATTGTAACACAAATTTCTGTTTCTGCTGCGCAGTGTGGACTGACGACGACCTGATCGCACAAGCGATGCTGTTCTTCATCGCCGGCTTTGAGTCCGTCTCCTCGACGACGTCGTTAACGCTGCACGAGCTGGCTCTGCACCAGGACGTGCAGGAGAGACTGGTCCAGGAGATCAGGGAGAACGAGACCAAGAATGGTGGCAAATTCGATTACAACTCTATTCAGAACATGGTCTACATGGATATGGTGGTCTCGGGTAAGACCATGCTATTTTTACAATATTTTTTTTAATTTAAAGTGTAAGCACAGTGCTTTCAACTCACTTGATGTTAAGTGATGATAAGGCCAATGGTGAAAGCGCACTTCACCCGGGATCCTTAACTATGAGACACTGGCTAATTGACTATCTTATCAACACAACAATGCTACATACATTGACGATTGGCTACATTAGATATGATGGTGGAAGCTAGCCAGGCGGACAAACAAGTCCTACAACCAATTAAACTGAGTACACAAACATGTACCCCCGCTGGAAATCGAATCCGGGATCTCTGGGTCGGGACTGGTGGTCTCAATCACTACACCACAGAGGCGGTTGAACTCTTTTAGATATGCCTTTGGATATATTCACGCCTAGGCGGCCGAATAGATATGCGCTTGGCCCGGTATAGGTATTCCCAGGTCGGGCTAAGTGTGTTCGGCTTTTTAGATAGGTTAAAGCTCGGGTTTGTGATCACCAACCAGGATTTAGCAAGCGTGGTGATTAAATAAAGTAGCGATGACTTTATTTCAATTTTTACGGTAGGATAAAGGCTACTTATTATATTATTAATTATGTTTTCAGAGGTGTTAAGACTTTGGCCACAAGCGATAGCATTGGACAGAGTTTGCAATAACGACTACAACTTAGGAAGACCCAACGACAAGGCCACAGAAGACTACATCGTAAGTAGAAAACTTACGTTTTTCTTTAGCATAAAAATTATACTCTTCTAAGGTCCGATTTTTTAATCCTCAGCTATGTTTTATCCAACGAATAATATTTTCGTTGTTACATATTTCCTAAGGAGAATCTGTCAATATGTCAAAATTATTCAATGAATATTAAAATTATTATTAAAATTTTAACTTGTTAGAGATATATCCTCAGCCTGAGACAGTGTCCACCGGGCCCATAGAGTGGACAACCAGGCTGGCAATGTAGACTCCCCGTCTAGTCAGGCGATGCACCGAGCTAGACTTATTCAAGTAGACGGTTAACAGAATATGTGACAGGGACTTACCGATTGCCCCGGCAGAACCTATACCCTATCAAATGGAACAAAAGGGGGCAGTGGCGAGGAAGGTCAGGAAACGACAGGTCACTTCTCGTGCTGCATCCGGCGATCACGGGGCTCGATCGGAGCCACCTCTCCGCGTGTCACGCCTGCTGGCGTTGGTTAGGCGCTGCTGCTGCTCCTGGTACGCGGTTGTACCGTTTAGCCGCACGTATTGCCCGGCTCGTGCCGCTTCACGCGCAAGCACGATGTCAATTACACCAGATCACTCTCCCGTGAGAGGTTATACCGCGGACACAAAACTCGCGTTTCGCGTTTTTTTTTTTTTATCGTGGCACGCCAAAATGACCTCACCCTGCCTGATGTAAAGCAGCCAAGCAGCCAGTGAAGCCCAAGAAGTGAAAGCGTTCATAACAGCGCTACCATGCTATGCCGAACGCTCATACTATGGCGGCCTGCATAAATTAATGCTTTTTCACGCCCCGCTTATATAACCCGGGAGAGAAAGAGGAGGGAAACACGTGTGCGGGAAGCGCATTCCACGGCACTGGCACGGGCAGTTCGGCAAAGGAAAGATTGTCCAAACTTTTTGGTATGTGTCTTGATGGTCAGCACGGTATGAGGGTGGCTTCTCAGACCTGCACGCGTCGATCTGGAAAGGAATGGAGAGGGAGGAATGAGGTCAAAGAGCTCCTCAGAGCATTCACCGTGGTAAAGGTAGTAGAATGCACTAAGGGAAGCAATATCCTTACGTAGCTGTAACGGCTCCAGACTGGTCGTAACGTCATCGTTACCGATAATACGGACAGCACGTCTCTGCATCCTGTCAAGAGCTTCGAGCAAGTACTTGGCGGATCCATCCCAAAGATGAGAACAATACTCCACGCAGGAGCGCAACTGAGTCTTATACAAAAGACAACGTTGCTCAGGCGTGAAGAACCGCTTCACTTTGTTCAGGATTCCGAGTTTACGTGAGGCTGTGGTTATGATGCTCTCAATATAGCTCTTCGGATTGAGGTCGCTGTGTATGTCCATACCTAAGAGACTGAGACCAGTCTAGATGGGTATAGGTTGCTCTGGAAGGAGGGTTGGGGGAGAAATGAGGACTTTTTAGCAGTGACAGCGCAGACCAGTGTCTTTTTGGCATTGAACTGGACCAGGTTATCAGAGCCCCATTTATAAATGCGGTCTAATTCCTCGTCCAGCTCAATGACAATCTTCTGTCTCGACTCCACTATGTCGGCTTGCTTTACCGCAGGGTGTCCCAAATAACGCCGATGTACTGTACTGTCGTCTGCATAGCAATGAATGTTACCCAAGGATAACATGTCATTGATATGCAGAATGAACAGCGAAAAATAAAAGGTTCTATCATATCGCCTACGATATTATAGAACCCTGCGGCACTCCGGCGTTCACCTGCAGAAACTGTGAGGCACTGCTTTCGCAGAGTACGCGAATGCTGCAGGAACTCGGCGACCCAATCGCATAGGTGAGGTAGCAAGCCGTATGCCGTAAGTTTGCAGAGAAGCGAACGATGCCAAACTCGATCGAAAGCCTTGGAGATGTCCAGGCTAACAGCCAGTGCTTCTCCGTGCTTGTTCATTGCTTCACCCCACAGGTGTGTTAAAAAAAACGTGTGTGTGTTATGAACGCTAGGAGATCGCCCGTTGATCGTTTCGGTCTGAACCCGTATTGTCGATCATCAATCAGGGAATGATCTTCTAGGTAGCGGATGAGTTGCCTGTTTATGATTCGCTCAAAAACCTTACAAAGGACAGAGGTGACAGCAATAGGTCGATAGTTGGCTGTGTCGGACCTATCCCCTTTTTTTGGGACCGGCTGGATAATGGCCTTTCTCCAAGCCTCCGGCACAATCCCAGTAGAGTATGAGAGGTGGTATAGGCGTGTCAATACTGGAGACAACTCGGGAGCACATTTTTTGAGAACGACTGCCGGTATACCGTCAGGACCGCTAGCCTTCCGCACATCAAGTGACTGCAGCACGGCACGGACGTCACGTTGCCTGATTTGGACGTCAGGCATTGAGGGATGGTAGGTGGTTCCGCGCCGCAGTCATCGACGCGCGAATTCGCCGCAAAGAGCTTCGCTAAGAGGTTAGCCTTGTCTAGTGGCTGATGAGCCAACGAGCCATCAGGGTACCGCAGTGGGGGCAGAGAAGGCGCGCAAAAGTTGGCTTGCACCGCTTTGGCCAGTCGCCGATAACTTCGGCTACCGTTGGGTGCGACAACAGCTTGGCCACAAGAGCAACGCGCTGGGCATTCGCTCTCGAGAGAGCACTCTTGCAGACTTTGGTGGCCTTGTTGAAGACTACCTTGAGTGAAGAGATGTTACGATCATTGAGCGTGCGAGCCTTGGTCCAAGCGCGATACGCCGCCTGTTTAAGTTCAACAGCTTTGGCGCATTCGCGATTGAACCAAGGGCGCGCCTTACTTCCGCTGACGACATCATTGTAAGGAATGTAATATTCCATCCCCAACGTGATCTCGTCAGCAACAGCAGAGGCAGTCTCCGATGGGTCCTTTCCCACAAAGCAGCGCTGGCCCCACGGGATGGACGCAAAATAGTCGCGCATACGATCCCAATCTGCCGACGAGTAGTGCCACAAACGCCGTTTAGAATCCACTGAGGAAGAGCTTTTTCGAGGTTTCGAGTCAACCACGCAGCCGGATTTGCCCTCGTACGGACAGTACAAAATTACTCAAGAGCTACAAGATTCGCTCGCTTTCTATAAGTTTTATCAATTAATATGAACAACAATAAACCGCACGGCGCCGGCGCCACAATATTCAACGTGGTTTTTCAATCTGACATTTTACAATAGTGAAGTGACATCTAAGTAGTGACGTCAGTTCAATCAGTATAAATATTTAGAGGCATAGGAACCACGGCCATTGGGCCGTACAGTCTGTTCCGAACATAACTATAACGATAAATTTTAATTTTTTTTCTCAATTTTTTTTGTTTTTTACTGGGAAGCACTTGAATTGTATTTCATCCGATGGTAAGTGATAACGAAGAAGTGGACTCCGAAGTCTTCAACAACTAAGGCACTGGCAATTATATCTGAAAAAACTTTACTATTTATTTATTTTTTATTGCAAAAATACAGCAAAAGGCGGATTTAATGTCCTGAGGCATTCTCTACCAGTTGACTTGTAAGGGAATCACTGTCGGAAGATAAGACTGCTTCTAACTCTGTTCTTATAGGAGTCTTAGATAAGGCCGAGCTAGATAGCCAGGAGAACTAAAAAGAAGCCTAACCCAATACGGCTACCCACCGCTGGGAATTGTGTTGAATTGAATTGACCACAGAAGCGGGTAAAGCTGATAAAAATAGCTAGCTACGTTTTTATTATTTGACCAGGAAAGTACTATTATATAACGGTCCATTACGATAAGATTGTAATAATAATACAACTTATCTTAGTTAATTACCGAATTTAAAGGATAATTGTTTTAAATTAAAGTACTTAGATCTTTTTTGTTACACATCCCAACACGTAACAATATAGTGACTGCTAATCTAACGTCTGAATTCAATTGAAGTATCTTATCTGTAGGTATCTATATCTTTCATTTGTTCATTAGTAATTAATTAATTAGTTATAGGAATGTTGTAGTAAAGTAAGATTTTAGTTAATAGAGCTAGCACAGTAGAAATAGAATAAATAAATAGATAAGATTAGTAATTGGGTCCTTACCTATGAAATTGACGTTTTTTTCTCACTTATTAATAGGTGTATTGCTTTTAGAAGCCAATACCGGTTGTTAATATTATTAAACACCTTTAATTAGGACTATGTTACTTAGGCTTCAGTAATAACAATGATTCTTTATTTTTTATCTTTCTCGGCCCATTAAAAAAAAATGATTTCGTTTTTTGTTCGCGGAATTGACCTTTTGTTTCATTGTAGCTTTGAAGGGTCTTGATTTTTTTTCTTTTTAATGTCTGCTATATTTAGCTAGTGAAACAAATACAACTATAATATACAACTCTACAATTTTTATAGTGTTAACATAAATAAAACAAAAAAAAATAAAAAAAAACGTTTTTATGAAAAATATAATTTTATAAGAAATCTTCATACAAAACGTCAATTTCATAATTAGAATTCTGGAATGATTAGCTATATCTACTTAAAGATGATTATTTACAAATAATTTTATCCAAATACTGTTGCGAACAAATTACAATTTGATAAAAGGCAGTGTTGAAAAAATTCCTCGAGCGAGATTCAAACCCGCACCCCATGATATGCCGGGTCAGGTGCACTGCCAACTATGCTATCGTGGCTCAATCCAACTAGCCGAAACTTAAAATATTAATCATCATCATCATCATCTTAGCCAAAAGACTTCCACTGCTGGACATAGGTCTCCCCCAAGGATCTCCACAACGACCGTTTTTGTGCTGCTCGCATCCAGCGGCTTCCCGCAATCTTCACCAGAAAAAAAAAATTAATACTTAAATATAATAATGGTAGAGTAAGTAAGTAATTTGCGTGTAAACTATCCCACGAGGCAGAGGTTTCATGGCACATATTGTAACAGAAGGTTAATTCATTTAGAAAACCCGAACGAAAGTTTTCTTAAAAGCTTTACTCTTCCGTAAGTCGTTTGAACCCTTAGCAGAGATTGTATGACTGCCTAAAAGGTAGTAGATACTTCAGCAAAGCCGATCTTTGGCAGCTATTTCGAGGTTTGGTCATTTGAGACCCCTTCCAGTTCATTGTTTAGGAAGCTCTGAGTAAATTTAGTAGAAAGAAAGAAAGAGCTTGTTTGTGATTTTTACATTAGGACAAAATCTTTATCCCAAGTGACGATAAAGCCAAAGATGGAAGCGACTTTCACCAGTGTATATATTCAAGCGTCGATGAACTGGTTATCTTATTGGCAATATTAGTATAAATAAATAAGGAGGAATTAAGATCAAAGTTCCAAAAAATGAAAGACACAATAGATAGACGAAAGTAAACCGAAGTTTCACCAAGAACTGTGTGGCAATGGAAAGAAAAAGTATGTCTTTTACAGGTTTACAAGGGAGAGGGCGTGCTGATTCCCGTGTGGGCTATCCACCGGGACCCCGAGTACTTCGAGGAGCCCCACAAGTTCGACCCTGAGCGCTTCTCCGAGGAGAACAAGCACAAGATCCAGCCGTTCACGTACTTGCCTTTCGGACTTGGACCCAGAAACTGTATCGGTAAGATCCCTTTTTGTTTGTTCTCTATATGAAAGGTTCATCTCATTTGGTAGAAAGGCCTAGAAACTTGCTTGTCTTTCCAAGAAGAACTTGAAGAACTCTGAATACGGAATGTTACCGAAGTATTGTGGTTTATGTAGTGCTAATGTTATATTTTTCGCAACCAAGTACACATGTCAGATATAGTGTTAGAATCCTTAAAAATAAATTTATGTTTTTCTACAAAATACTTTTTGGCTTAGTAATATTGTGTATCTTGATAAAAGACTGAAATTTTAACTAGTGGTAGAATCATGAGCATTTCAAAGAACAATCTTTCAAAACGGAGTCTATAAACTTTTCCAAAGCACTATTTTACAATTTCATCGTTTTCCTACAGGTTCGAGGTTCGCCCTATGCGAGGTCAAGGTGATGCTGTACAAGCTGCTCCAGCACTTCGAGATCTCGCCCAGCGATAAGACCAGCATACCGGCGACGCTCAGCAAGGACACCTTCAACCTCAAGATCAAAGGAGGCCACTGGGTCAGGATTAACTATAGGATATAGATTTCAACCACCGGGGGACGAGCTTGTATTATACACCTCTTATCATTGTGTAACATCATAAGTCTTTATTAGTCCACTGTTTGGACAAAGGCATCTTAAGGTGCACTGAGCACGATCCGCGGCTACTCTCATACATTATATAGGGTTATTCATATAACAGTATTTAAATTTTCGGAAGCGACTCAAAATAGGTAGGTAAGTAAGCAATTTTCTCCTAGTAACATGGGTCGAGGTATGCCAAACATTTTTGGACTCTTCATACAAATCAGGCTGGTCACGTGTTAACTTTAGTATGGGAAGTATTATTTAGTATTTATTATAACTGTGAATATAGAAGAAGACGTGAAAATATCTTTTAATCTCGGCTTGGGGGAAACGATTTGTAAACAACGAAGGTGACTAAAGTCGTCGATTTGTTGTTGTTATTGTTGTTGACCACTTTAGTCATTAGTGATTAGCAGACCTAGTTGTTACAAAAATAATAAGCATGTGGTTAGAGCCTAACAGTTAGACAGTGGAGTTTGTTGTGCCATGTTGATGTGACAATCGAGTTTACATGATTTGAATAGAAAATTGTTTCTATTTTTTAATAATAACGTTGTAAGACCATGTTTTAAGTTAGCTAATGCTAACAATATAAAGAAAACATTATTAATAACACAGTGTAAGGAATGGTATTACATATTACATATAGGTACATTTTCTTATACTGTGTTAATAATATAAAAATAAAATTGTTAATTTTAAGTTTAACCGTGATTATCCATATTGTGTAAAATGTAATTAGGTTTTATACAAATAAATATGATAAGGGAAATGCAAAAAATAAATTATTGTATTATTACATGTTTTTTTTAAAATTAACCGATCCCATATAATTGAGAATTTCCTATATTACATGATAATTGAAACCAGATTTAGCGACATCCATTCGTGACTACAAGGTCACTGAGGTGTCGTCTCAAACAATAAGCCTTTAAAAGATTATACTTACTTTTATTTTTACCAATTATTGAACTTCAAATCCCAGCACGCAACACATCTCATAGAAGTAAATGCACTGATTGCAGATGCATAAAAAAAGTCCCAGTTGGAGGAAAGATGAATACTTCGGCGGTCAACGATTCCGGATTAAGTTTGTTGCTCATTTCGACTTTATCGTGACTTGTCTTAAGATGAAATGAAAGACAATCACTATTGTGTTAATTAAAAACATTTAGAATCGGTGCATATACTCGTAGATGCCGAAGTTAATAGCTAGAACGTACATAAAAAATATTCTCCTTTTTTAAATTTTGGTCAAATAAGCATTTAATTTTGAAATTATTAAATTGGATTCCTAACATGTACTTTATTATATTTAAGTATTCAATATTTCGACACATGGAACGAGCATTAACTCGTTAACAATGTAACTCTTAATACAATTGAATAGGCATTAGAACTAGAGCATAGGTATTAAAACTAGGCAAAAGTGTCGTGACTGTATTTAGTGACTATGCTACTTGCAACTGTGTCAACGCCCCAGCAGCGGGAACATAAAAATGAGCTAATAATTAAACGTACTTACAATAATTAAAAAAAACAATTAAAAGTTAAAAACATAATAGTGGAACCTGTAAACATAACTAAGAGTAACACAATGTATAAGAAAGTAATAAAGAAAATCTAACTTGTTATTGTACAATTTTATTTAATTAATGCAATTACAAACAAATTACATCTTCATCTTGTGAATAAGCTGGTGTACTAAGTGAAGGAAGGTACTGTAATTTACCTAAATTAACCAAGGTTTAAAAAAAGTAGCATGTTGGAAAGCTAATACTCGTAGAATCTTCGAAAGCGTTTTTACTGTCTGATCTTGAGACGAATCCAGTGTCCTCCTTTCAGGTAGACATTAAAACGGTCTGTGGCGAGCTCGGGAGGTATGCAGGTCTTTGCGCACGGAGATAGCTCGAAGTGCTGCAGCAACTGGTACAGCATCACCTTCACCTCGCACAGCGCGAACCTTGAGCCTGCAGGCAAAATAAGTAAGTTATTATTAAGGCAAACGCCTCTATCACTGAAATCAAGTTATTACTACAACACTTATGCTGTAAGAGCATTCCACACATCCAGGCATTTTAGCATAGGAAAGATTACCAAAGTTTTTATTGAGGCATGGAGAATCATTATTCAAAAGCAAGTAGTTACTAAGTTATGAACAAAAATAAGCGTCGATTCTAATTACCAATACAATTCCTGGGGCCCAACCCAAAGGGGAAGTAGGTGAAGGGCTGTATCTCGTGCTTGTTCTCTTCTGAGAAGCGTTCTGGGTCGAACTTCGTTGGGTTCGGGAAGTACTTGGGGTCTCTGTGGATAGCCCAAGATGGCAGCTGCAGCGCGTCACCCTTGCGCAACTGCGGACATTCGAGAAAGGACATGGTTTGGAAACGTAAGATCTCCCGCCCAGAGTAGACTTACGAACCGATGGCATAGTGACATTCACAAGAGCTACTTGTAGCCTAAACTGAATAAATTATTTTGAATTTTATACATTTATTTTTCTCAATACTTTACTTCCTAGTATTGCTAGTATCCAACCATGAATTTTGTACTTTTTCAAAAACCAAAAACGTTATTTAAATCTAATAATAACTGCATTAGAAATGCCTTAGCCTGATTACTTATAGTCTAATCATTAATTCACTGGAGTAATCTGACTTTTACGGTGTTCCCAGTTTCTGATGAACAGAAAATAGTGTTGTGACAAGAAGATTGACATCAATTACTCACTCATTCGTTCTCTTATTCATTCTTACTCATTTTATTTACTTTATTAAGAAATCTCTTAGGTCAGTTTTGTTTAATTGATATAAAAATATTAGCATTGGCACCTTTAAAGGCCAATAAATGATAACTTTGAAAAGGCGAATTACTCGATTTATATAAAATTAAACAAAAATGCAATGGATATATTTTTATTCGTCGTCGTCAGACATAGAGAAGAGTCGTTCATGAATGAATCCTTCAATTGGACTAGTCCACTTAGCAAGTATATTATTTAGTTCACACTTCACTGAAGGAGAGTAAAGCGAACAGATAGATTACGAACAGCGCGTGCGGAAACGAGACAGTTGCACCGGTCGGAGTCGGAGTCTGCCCGCACTCAATTTGACGTCTTACGGTATGAAACATTATTCTTTTTTTGGCTTATTTTTACTTGATTATTAGTTGGTGGCGTAATTTGTTTACGTTTAGAAATTTGATTTTGTTGTCTATTATTCAAGTCTGCGTCAAAATAGGTATAAGCGCAATTCGTGCTGCATGCGACAATAACATTACCTATTTAGTTTTAATAATTGTACTGTTTGACGATGCTTTTAAAAGTAATTGTAAATAGTTGATGTTTTAGTTGTCGTAAAAGTAACCCATGTGAAAATTCACTCGGAGACACAGAAGGTGCTATGTGAGAAAGTGATAAAAAATGGTTTTATAACGGGTTAGAGTGATTTTTCATTTTGGAACGGGATCGAGTGATTGTTGACGTAAAACGGCACTATATTGTTGAGAATATCTCCATTTCAACGTTATTAATTTATAGTATTCTTTTTTGTCATAATTGTTATGCAGTAAATGGTACTCCTACACAGTGGTTAAATCTGTATTTTTCTTACAAAAAAAATGGATGATGTAAAAAATTGCAATAATTAAAATACTTTAAAATACTTCCAAAATTTTCGAACAATAACAGCTCCCAAAGCAAAACAAACACTGACAACTAAACTGTCAGGTGAAATTTCTCGGTACAAAAAGACATTCATATACATACCTATATTATAATTAATTAAGTACCTTTTTATAATAAAGTAGGAACGCCTACTGACTTTATGTGAGTGATCCGAATGACAATGAACGAAACGCATCACTAGTACAATAAATGTGGCAACATAATTTTACAATGTGACATTAGCATCTGTCAGTTTACTCCAGTGAATTAATGATTAGACTTTAAACGATTTGTTTCGGACTTACGATAAAGTCTTTGGTAGCTTTCGCATTTGGCTTTCCCAGGTTGTAATCTTTGGTGCACAGTCTGTCCATAATTCCAGCGGGATTCCACAACCTCAATACCTCTGGAAAAAGACGTCATTATTATTATTATTAATGAACAGGCAGGCAATTGAAACAAATTTTAAAAACAATTTTTACTTCAATGTCCAGATTTGACATTATTAAATTTGATATAATTCGAGTCTATATAGATATCTACATGTCATTGATGTCGTTGTCAAAGCAATATTTGTGCACCGAGATAATAAATTATACTAATTTACCTACTGTTTTATTTTTACTATGCCTTTACAGAGCTCATGATAATCTTACCTGCTATAACAAAACAGATTTTATATTTTGTGTACAGTCACGAGCATTACAAGCATTTATAAGTAATTTTTTTGTGATCTTATTCAATGCTTTAATAACATTTAGCCTGTAAGAATGTACGTATTAACTAACACATTTATGGATACTCACTACCCGAAATAAAGTTAAAATTATTATTATTAATGTAAAAAATGATCTCTTAATACATTGGAATAAGAGTCAAAAATGTATGTAATGCTCGTGACTAAAATAAATATGATTAAAAATAGTTGATTAAAGGTCTTTTTTCCGTCCCACAACACGGTTTGAAACCTATAGCAGCGTTAATTTAAAGTGGTGGAAGCGAATGTAAACTTTGCTCACCGGATACCACCATGTCCATGTACACCATATTCTGTATAGAGTTAAAGTCGAATTTGCCATTATTTTTAATCTCGTTCTCCTTAATTTCCTTGACCAGCTTGTCCTGGACGTCTGGGTTGACAGCCAGTTCGTGCACCGCAAACGACATCGCGGTGGAGACGGTCTCGAAGCCGGCCAGGAAGAACAGCACGCACTGGGCCACCAGGTCATCGTCCGACCAAGCTGCGGCAAGTATTTACCGGTTTTTTAAACACTTCATCATCAGTTCATTTTATGTCCCTACTGCTGGGGCTCGAGCCTTCGCTATGGATGGAAATGCCACAGGGGAACGAGCCATAAACCACCACTCTGGCTCAATGCGAGTTGATGGTAGGTGGTTAACGACTGCTTATGCAGCCGGGACCAACAGCTTTACTTGCCTTCCGAAGCATGGAACAGCTCGATATTAAAATTTTTGGCCATTGTGTAACCAGCCTTTGCGAAAGTTGAACATAGCGCGTTTACGACTGCGCTATCGAGCTCGTTAAATCAATTAGTTTTAAATTTTATTTTCATTGACTAAGTTCCTAACTTTAGAAGGCACCTCAGAGAACTTGTCTTTACATTTAGCTTTTTAGTAAATACAAATCGGATCTAAGATGATGTCGACATGAGCAGCATTAGGACTTTCAACGGCAGTGGGTTTTTTCGCTTCTTAAAAAAATTTAAATCCGATATAATGAAACAGTTGAACTTACCTCTGTCCACAGTTTTGGTTCCTACAGCAGACTCTTCAACAGTCGCGAATCCTGCATCAACATCTTTGGAGGAATCTTCATGTTGCAGTTTACCTGTCAATGAAGATAAAGCATTTCAAAATAACGATACTTAAGCTTTATAGGTATTTAAATATACTTCCCAAGAACAAAACATTTTGTTAATAAAAAAAAGGTTACAAATGAAAAATTAACCTATATTAAAAAAAAGGATTTCTGATGTATATCGTTTTACAAAATATTTTCAAACAAAAACCCTGAATATAAATGCATTTATAGCAAATTGGGTTTGAAAATTCTGCTATACATGAAGAATACGAACATAGTGCGCCGGCAATACTACTTAATGCAGATAACCGTAAGCCACATTTAGTATAAGCAATATGTGTAAAAAGCAAACAACTAGTAATAGTAATATAACGGAGTGCTTCTTAGGTACATGCTTCTCGTTTTATATAATATTATTGGGTACATGACACATTACAAACCCAAAATAAAAGTTACGCTTACTAAACCTTTGTTGTCCGTAATAAAAATATTTTTAATTTTGAATTTTGTTATAACTTTGTAGAAATAAAGAAATAATGTTACTAACCTTTTTTGGATTGCATAAGCAAATGAATCATATCCGGTCTAATAATATGTTTTTTTTCTCTTTCTTCCATAGTCCCAAGTATGATGTTTTTAAGGATATTAGTGGTCGATTCAGGTAGTAATCTGATATTCAATATCTGAAAACAATCTTAAGGTTATATAAAATTGTACAACTGAATCATGTAATTTTACACGACTTGAAAAGTAAGATATACGAGTAGTGTGTAAAAAATACCTTCGTAACTATCGGGATGTACATAAACATGAACATTTTTAATAGCATCCCTACGTTAAAGTTAGTGATAACTTTGCCCATGTTAAAGAATTGGTTATCTCTATCAGTCATCGAGTCAATTTTAAGTCCAAATGCGCAGGAGGCGATGACGTCATTGGCGTATCGAGTAGTCAAGTCTTTCCCATCGATGTCAATGTACTTCACTGAAATAAATTGCTGACCATAATAAAAGGAATTGGGGTCATTTTTAGACAAAATTTATTTTTAACCTACACAGAGTATGTAAATTACATTTTATATTATTAAGAACGATTGACTGCCCCACATTTTGCATCGAGTGCCAAAACATACAGGAAAATGTACACGAAACCTTAACAAGTTGTCACTGCTAGCCATTTTGGTGAAATTTTTTTTAAGTAAAAGTGTTGGTCAAACTTTAACTAAAACTTTGCACCGCTTAAGCAACATTTTTTAGCCTCATATATTAAGACAACATCACATACATTGTTCTGATCCCAAGGTAAGTAGCTAAAGCACTCGTTAGGAAATCAGAAATCTAAAAAGAAACTTTACAGTTAACGATACATACCGTTTGTCTCTTTAATCTGTTTCTTGAGTGAGTCAATCATCTGGTTACCCACTTCCACCATGAAAGGCACCATTACCCGTATCTTGGAGCTGGTGAAAGCTGGACTCAGGGTTGATCGCATGTCCTTCCATTCTTGACCTAAAATAGTTACAGATAATTATTGTCAAAAACAGTAATTAAATGTTCGAGCATATGACTTTAAAATTTTATTTAATCATATTTGATTAGTCATTCTGTCTTTATATCTACAAATTAACTGGGTCCATTGATGTTTTGATAAATGGCTAGACGATATAAAACAGTGGATTGGAATTAGCTATCGCCATTTGAAATAAGCATATTTCAAATGGCGATAGCATGTAGCAACATGGAACCGTAAGAAGTTTTGTATACTGATCTCCAAACTTCAGTAAGAAGATGGCACTAAATAATGATGACAACTGATGTTTTAAGTAGCAGTTGCGTTAACTCTTGAAGTCATATTTTAAAGCATGCCGCTATAAAAAAAGAAGTTAATAGCATTTAAAAATTCTTGCCTTTGAGAGAAACGAGATTTCTGCCAAACATTGTGTCGATTTTGCTGTCCACCACCGTCCTGTGGTCGAGAAAGTGTTCAAAATCCTTGACGGTAATTTTTTTGATAAGTTCGATGTCTCTGATTACTACCATAGGTCGCATGAATTCGAAAGTGCCATAGAACCTGAAAAACTAGGACTGTCAGTAAATTATAAATGTTAAAATGATGTTATACGTATCAATACGATAGCATCAAATAAACTCAAACGAAAAGCAATTTTCTTTGACACAAACAAAAAACAATTAAAACAAGCAGATAAAATGTTTATGTGTACCTTTCTTCAGAAAACCTGTTGTACATCCGTTGCACATAGCTGACCATATGCTCTTTTTTTAGAAACATTTTTATTCCAGAGCCTATCAAGGGTATTGGTGTGGGGGCTTTTACTCCATTTCTCTCAAACTTCGAGTAGACCTGTTTCATGTACAGGGCTGTCGCCACAACAAGCACCACCAGCCAGATAAAAAATAACATTGTCTGGAGAGAAAATATTTCACTCGGTTATGTAATTTTTCACATGTTTAAATGGTTCGTATGGAATCATAACGAAATACAAATGAGTGCATGTACTTATGTATAGACAATGCTAACAAAAAACATAACTAATTAAATTATCGTATTGCGTAGGTACTTTTATCTTAAAGTAGAATAGCCTCTCCAACCAGAAATATTAATCAATTTAAGTTGCAAGAGATTTCATTTCGAATGTCTCACTAATATGGAGTGGGGTTCAGCCAACGAGGTAAATTATAGATTGTCACGTTGTTGCAGCATCATTTGCAAAGCGGAATACTACAGATTGATTGTCAGTTTCGTGTTCTAGATATTTTGGACTATCTTATTGTACCTTAACAATTTTGTATTGAATTTAGAAATAATTGAGAAAACGGCAAGAATTGGCATGTTAAGGAAAGGCTTGTCCAGGGACTTTCTAAAAGCCAAGTAAGAAATTTACAGATACAGAAGTAAATTTCTTCCTCAATAACAAGAAAGGCAGTGGTGCATTGATTATTTTACTGTGCAAATGTAACCTAAGGTTAGCAAATGATAATGAAAATAAATGAAAATTGTTTTTTTCAATGAAAGCACAATCAGAAAGTGCGCATGATTGAACTTCGATAAAGTACCTACATGACATGTCATTTGATGTCATTAAAGACCAAAGAAAAATGCAATTTATAACAAATAATATTATTGTAAGTATATATTGTGAAATTTTGAAATTCGTGGTTGCCCAGAGAAGGCTATGCATTTTATCAATGGATACCCTTAAGGTTATGCAATTTCGTGGATGTCTATTAGATTATGCTATTTCATGGACATCCATTGAGTTACGCCATATCATGGATACCTATTAGGTTATGCAATTTTGTGGATGCATTTTAGGTTATACATTTTAATGGATGTCCATAACGCAATTTCATAGATGTCCTTAAGCTTATGAAATTTCGTGGATGCCTATTAGATTATGCAATTTTTCAATATTATGGATAGTCGCTAGGTTTTGCAATTACAGGGATATCTATTGAGTTACGCAGTATCATGGATATCGATAAGGTTATGCAATGTCGTGGATGCCCATAAGATTTTGCTATTTTGCGGATACCTATGAGGTTACACCATTTCATAGATACCTATAAGGTTACGCAATTTCATGGATACCTAGTAGGTTACGCAATATCATGAATACCCATTATGTTATGCAATTTCGAGAATGCCTATAAGGTGATGCAATTTCAGGGATACATCGCATCGAAATTTTTGTACATCAAAAAAAAACATAATTTAATTTGTAAACAGTACACAAGTTTAATGTGATTTTACGGTTCTAGTTTTTAAAGGTGTTTTTACTAAAAAAGACTCCAGGAAGAAAGTTAGTAGATACTCTTTTCAAACTTATTAGCTTGAAAATATTACAGCATTTATTGCATGTTGGATGTGCATTAAACTATTATTTTTATTATGAATAAGACCTATTTCCTCAGTGTCGACACACTGGACTGGACTGAGCACGTTAGAGACAGCACGACACTGGTCTTCCGTTGATTAATTCCCCTGCCTGTTACCCTAACTGGTTTAGGGGATCAGATAAGAATAACTTCTGCATCGACGCATAATTACGAGAGTACAAGTACGCGCGCAGTTTTAGAATAACACCCTATTTGAGAGTAGGTGGTGTTTGTTTGTTTGTTTTTTTATTACGCTGAACCGGCTAAACGTATTTAGACCAAATACAGAAAAAGACTATCTCCTGTATTAACAGATGAAAATTGTAATGTATTGAGTGGGTTCAATGTTTTATCGTCCTTAGTATATAACACATATTTTCGTGACTTCATAATGGTTCAGTTACAGCTTTGGAAATTTAAAATGTCAAATGTAGTAGCTTAGTAGTAGGAACTGTTTACTAACAAATAAGGATTCTTAATTTTCAATCGAATTATTTACGACATTTCAGAGTAGATATTACTTTGGTATATATAAGAGATAAGTTAACTTACGTAATCTGTTGTGTGCTGTCGATGTGTGTCGGCAACAGTATATAGCTTGGTGATACACCCACACAAAAATCTTGTTTTACACGCGAAATATCAAACAAAGAGAGCTAGCGAGTTGACGTTCATATGTTGTGTATTCCACCCGAATGGTATGTGGTAGACTCAATTAAACGTTACTACATTATCAGATTCTGGTGTTGCGTCATTATATATTTGTGCGTTTATCAGTAGGTATCTAGGTATCTACCTGTGTTGCTAACAATACACACGCCTGCTTGCACATCAGCTACCACAATCTATCAAATTTTCTCAAAAGACTTGGAACTTTATGTGGATGGAATATGGTTGATTATTTATTTAAGAAATTTGACTGTTTTCGATAGGTTGATGTGCAGGCTGCGCACTGATACGAACAAAATTACTGTATTGCCAATTTAAGATAAAAGAAAAAAAACAAATTTATATATTCTGTGGTCTTTATTGATTCCTAGACTGGCCTTCATACATCCAACATGAGATAATACATCGGAAGAACAAATCGCGGAATGTGTCGCGCTTGGAATATGTTTGAAGTCTGACTCATTCAATAATAACTGATGAATGGGGACGAAGGTTATACTAGAGCCGCGACATAGTAAACCGATATCGATAAATGAATAGAACGAAAACTGGTCGAGTGTAATGCATTTCTTTTAATTATACTGTAAAAGTGAACCTGATAAATTAGAAATTTTTTTTTTTTACTATTTTTAATACAATCGTAAAAGTATACCAACTTTGTTTAGTAGTTTTAAGTTTAATTAAACTTATACAAATTTTCATTTTAAAAAGCAAATTGAAAAATAATTTGCAATAGTGGGACTCGAACCTTTACTAATTTATAAATATAGCTTGTCCACTCTGAATAAAAACTGATACTTGATAATTAAAAATGTGAAGATCGGATGTTGATTACACACACAAGCTTGAGGATTGCAGGCCGAACCATTGTGCTATATTATTTTTTTGTTATGCAATGGCCATTTTGGTTATATTCGATGGACCAAAGTGAGCGAAGTGAAAAAATGCGTAAAATCGATAAAAATTGCCAATTATGTTTTAACTTAAAATAAAGGTTGTTAGAAAGTCACATAATCTGAACCGCACGCCGAATACTGGGATTCTAAATCTTTTAAGTTCATTCATTCATTCTATTCATTCATTTACTTATTTAAGCATCATAGCTCATTTGGGTTAGTTACAATAATAACCATAACCTTATAAAAGTTTAACGACTAAGTTATTTGTTGCAGAGCACTGATTACTTTGTTTGCTTACGTGTACCTCCTTGCCTTACTAACCCTCCGGATTTTGTTAGATACTTACTAATAATAAAAATGATAATATTTAAAAAAAGTGTATTAATTGTATAGGACTACGGTATTTACCTTAACCGCAGTGGGAGGGTCTCGATGGCGCAGTGGTTAACGTGCCCGGTTTTCGATTGCGACTCTAGCTTGCGTATTGCAACTTTCACAAAGGTCGTCCATCGGATGAGTGACCGAAAATTTATCATCTCGAGCTGCTACGTGCTTCGGAAGGCATGTAAAGTCGTTGGTACCGGCTGTATTAGCATTCGATGACAACCACCAACCCGCACTGGGCCCGCGTGGTGGTCTATGGCCCGTTCTCCCTATCCATCCATAGGGAAGGCTCGTGCCCCAGCAGTGGGGACATAACATGAGCTGGTGATAATGATTCACCTTAATCTAATCGGCATGCATCTCTTAAAATATTATTGACTCATGCACGAAAGTAAAGTGATAAGTATGTAAATTATGATAATATTGTGAAAGATTATATCCAAAATTATCTCAAGCCTTAATCATTTATTTCTAACTATCAGTGAGACTTGCATCATCTAAGTTGTCTCATTATTATAAAAATAAATAAAAATCATAATACAAAAAAAACTTTTTTTCTGTTTCATATTTTATCATAAAAATATTGCAAAAAATTACTTTCGTTTCACTCTTCTTCTAGCCGTTTTGCTATAGGCCTCCTCCAAGGCTCTATTCCTGGCTTTACGTATCCACATTCCTACCCCTTGTCTTCTTTATTATTATCTTGCTTGTAATTTGTCTTCCTCATTCCTTTTGTTTCCTCTAGGATACCACTCTGTAACAGCTCTTGTCCATTTGTGTTGTTTCTGGCCATTCCGTTCAGATCAGAGTTTCAGAGTTTAATTAGTGCTTCCTTTCAAAGTCAAAGTCAAAGCCATTTTTTTTATTCAAATAAACTTTAGAAAGGTGCTTTTGAATCGTCCAAACCTTTTTTTACCTACTACCCATTCAGGACGTCTATTTTTTAGCTGTGGAGAAGAATGGGCGCAAGAAACTCCACAGCTTTAATATAAGTAATGACATTTACAAAATATTTCGTTATAAATTTTATGCCGTTACCAAGTTAAACAAGTTTAAAATAACTTAATAATATTTTAAATTAGAAATACATGTTGGAGTGATTGGATCATTTTAAACCCATGCTGTTTTGTCTTCAATGTAATCAGACACTATGTAAAAAGCTTTTTAATAAAGTTTTTCTTTTTACATTAGAGTATAGTACAAAATATGCGTAATTCCCATTTAAAGAAATAATACAACAAATTAGTTCTTTTGTGCAATAATATTTGTAATAATCGATTGATTGTTTATCACTCACCGTAATTACTGTATAAGCTTTAGTCATAGCGACTTTGACGTGCTAATTAAAGTTATCTTTAAGTGTATTCCATTGTGTTGAATATAACCGACATAAGTCTCAGACAAACACTATTGATTGAATTGGTTGCCCTTTGTGGGTTATTTTAATTTGCGGTTGAGCTGTATCATCGTCATAAAGGGTTAAGCGTGATTCATCCTATTTTCATGTACCCTCGACAAATTAAGTATTTGCATGTTTCCCAAACATGTTACGACATGTTTGACAAAAAAAAAACAAGATAAAGTAGATGTTTAACTTGTTTTTTTTTCATTTGTTTTTTGGCAAATATTTAATGTAAGGAAGTTTTTTTGAATGCACAGGCCACTGTGCAATAAAAATCTTCTTACATAATAACTATTTTAGAGATTTGTAGATCTGTGTTAATATGCAATACAAAAAAAAATAAGATATACAGCGCCAAAAATCTTTGATTTTAATATTTATTGTGAAAGTGTAGTGGTACAGGGTCAGATCAGAGGCTGATTATGGATCGAGTTGGTTTCACAAGTTCTTCATTAGGTAGTCTTTGATCTCGTACAAAAGCGATTTCTACAAGATAAGCTCTCTTGGTCGTGAAAAAAAGAATGAACGAGATTCCTATTTGAAAATATTTTTTATTGCTAAAGCTGATTAGTACCACTTTATAGCCCAAGTACATGGTAGGTATTACAAAAATATTTATTGTTATTTATACATTTCTTAAAGGTGCCCTAGAATTGTTTTGATTTATTGTCTAATCTTCAGACGAATCCAGTTTCCCCCTTTGACAACGAAGTTGAAGGTTTCCTTGGACAGTTCGGGAGGTATGCAGGTCCTCTCGCATGGAGAGAGCTCGAAGTGCTGCAGCAGCTTGTACAGTATCACCTTTATCTCGCACAGCGCGAACCTGGAACCTGCGGGCAAAATCTCTTATGTTATATGCTCTGTAATTGTGGGTAGATGGCGACCGCCCTAATACCTTCTGCCACCAGGCAGTATTGTTTTACATAGCTTTGATCCAGTTTAAAGAGTACTGGATCCAGTGAAATATTCATAAGAAAGCGATACATTGAGAGGATGTGGTACTAAGAAATGGTTAGGGTACGTGATACACATTCGCTCAATATCCATGGGCTGTGGCCACTTTCTATCAGACGAGTCGTATGCTCGTTTATCGGCTCATTAACATTAAAACGGTATTCTTTAATATGTCAAGCGTCATTGTCAGGAGGCAATATTGCCGTAGTTCTGGATACAAATTGATTATTACATTAGCAGCTAAAAACAACTGCAAGTGCAGCGCAAACTTGATATTTTAGTGCCAAATTAATTGTATCTCCCAAATCACTAAGTTTTATACCTGTAATTTTATTGGATCTGTAACCCGTTTCTCCACACCAGACCTCCACGATGCAAAACAATGCTGCTTGGTAGCAAAATTAGATTTATTAAGGTTGTTTTATAAGGGTAGGATCCTATCACCAGGAAAACCTAGACCAGGTACGTTTTACAATTACGTAGATTGTAACGTACGACGTTAAAACTCAAAAGTTCCTTCTTTCGATGTCCACCATTTACTTGATTATGTGTAATTTTATGAGAAAAAAAGGGAATCTGAATCGGAGAAGTCACTTACCTATGCAATTTCTTGGACCCAATCCGAAGGGCATGTAGGTGTAGGGCAAAATCTTGTGTTTATTCTCATCAGAGAAACGGTCAGGGTTAAATTTCTTGGGATTCGGGAAGAATTTCGGATCTCTGTGGATAGCCCAAATCGGTATTTGCAAAAAGTTTCCCTTAGGTATCTGGAATTGGACAATGTGAGATTGTAAAAATAGTCTTCTTTCTTATAGTTTAAACAAAGCAAAAAAAAGATTCCATAGATTTGGCTAACTCAACTCTTAATACCAATATTCCAAAAATTGTAACGCTAAGGTTAGTTTATGGAAAACTAGATATACATATAATGTAAAAACTGTATAATATATCAAACTGCCCGTGGCAATGCTGCTAGCTTACTGGGCACTCGGCCTGATGGGGATGATTTGGGGCATTTTTTTTATTTATAGTTAGTAGTAGTCATTTATAGTTTTTATAAGTTTAATTTAAAGAAAAGTCTCGCGGAAAGAGTCGCAAGCTCAATATTTAACACGTAACCTCGTAGTTACAATGGTAACAAAAATATCATTTTTTTGACTTGAAGAAGACGAGAATATTTCTGGGTACTGGATTTTTTCCGCAAGATTATCATTATTGCTTTTATTCTTTACAAGAAAGTTTAGCCCCTCAGCTCTATACTGCAACTCAGGTTGTTCCCTTATTATTGCATAGTTTTTTAATTATTTTTTGCGTACCAGTTTCTGGTGAAATATGTGAACGATATTTATAGAACCACTCATGTACCATATTTCAAGCGAAATAAAGTAAATAAATCAAAAATTACATTGCGAAAAGGTTACATACGAGTTGTCAGCCGTCTGATGTTGTGGCCATGAAGTATAGATATACAACTTCATGGTTGTGGCAGTGGTAGTGATCGAGCTTATTTAACTTCGTCTATATTTAACCTATTTTCTTGGTTCGTATTTCATTATCTTCTTGTAATGAACACAAAACTTTGAAACGTTTCTACAATGTTTTTATACGTAGGTTCGTATTCATGTCTCAAATCTCCATACATAACGTATTAGTAGTTCCGTTATATTTCTTTTCATTAACTTACTATATAGTCTTTTGTTGCCGTGTCATTTGGCTTTCCTAGGTTGTAAGTCTTTGTGCACATTCTGTCCGTAGCGATCGCTGCGGGCCATAACCTCAGCACCTCTGGAAACAATTCAATAATAATAAAGGATAATTGCAAAAAGTTTACCTATTAACTTTTATGACAGTATTTTATGAGTCAGTATTATCAGTTGAGCTTACAGTATCTTTTGGTCTGGCAGTATGGTGTCGGGGCTGGGATTTAATATTTTGTATGATGGGATCCCAGGCTGGTGGTAGATTCCAACCATCTTCTCTATTAAAATTAGGATGTTTTTTAATTTCAATAGCCTCGCGTATCATCCTAGGGATGAATCGTTGTTCTTTAACGAGTATTTGTGGTTTATCAAATCTGATGTAATGGTTGGGCCCCTCTAGGGAATGTTCGCATACTGCAGACTTATTTTCGCGCCTATGCTTGACTGCAAAGGGTTTGAAACGTCAGGATAAACATTAAATAAGTAATGTGTAAAATAAACGCGAGTAGATCCGTAAAAGTTGTTTCATTTCAATTATCAGTTGAGTTGTGATGTCCAGTGCATGGCATTATGTCCATCATCATCATCATCATCAGCCTACACACGTCCACTACTGGACATAGGTTTCTCCAAGTGCACGCCACTGAGCACGATCCGCGGCTACTCTCATCCAGCTCGCATTATGTCCATTTCTTTCTTATTATGTCCAAGCGTTTTGGTAATGTGTAAGAGATCGCTAGTTTTCACCAGCGATCTTTTCTATATCACTCACTGATCTATTACATGATAGTTTGATAGTTAACTAGGTTACGTATGACGTAGAAAACTTCCTTACCAGAAACAACCATATCCATGTAAACCATGTTCTGAATAGAATTAAAGTCGAATTTTCCTCTATTGCTGGCTTCATTTTCTCTAATTTCTTTCACCAGCCTGTCTTGGATGTCAGGGTTGCACGTCACTTCGTACAACGCAAAGGACATCACAGTAGACACTGATTCGAAGCCAGCCAGGAAGAATAGCACAGCTTGGGCGATCAAATCGTCATCTGACCATTCTGAAAAAGGTATTACACCTCAATAAAAGTTTGCAGATACTTTTTAACCTTTGTTACCTTTTCATTTATTTTATTCTCTTTGTTTATTGTTTTTATAAATATTTTTATAAACATTTTTAGAGTTTAATAAAGCTAAAAAGCACAACTCTTCAAAAGATTGTGGTTGGTTTTTCCATCATTATTTTAAAATAAGTTAAGTTACGATTTGATCTCTTGCGACAAACTTATACTAACAAAGGGATTTTGGTTTACATCTTTTTATTATAGTGAGACTTTTAATTACTTCTGATTTGTCTATATTTAAAATGTTTATATAATTTTTAACGTTGACAAATTTTGTTGCGAACAAATTACAAAAACACAAATGTTGAAAAAATTTCCACGAGCAGGATTTGAACCCACACCCTTCTGACATACCGGGTCAGTGGTCTATATTTTTTATCTAAGGAGGTAATCATTGATTACTTGGTCTCCATGCACATCCGTGTTATTACTTCACTAAATGTTATTATCTACCTCTGTTGATGGTTTTCGTTCCAACTGCAGACTCTTCAACAGTTGCAAATCCTGCACCTATGTCTTTAGGAGACTTTTCTTCATGCACTAACTTGCCTGAAAAAGAGATAATGATTTTTTTTAATAACTCATTGGTTTATACCGGATAGATAATTCTTTATCTAGACGTCATGCCGTTTAAGCTATTTTAATCTAAATGTAACATCTCAGTAATTGTCAATAATATGTTGTGATATCACTTCAAATTTAAATCAAACCTTTTTTAGCTTGCATCAACAAATGGATGAGATCTGGCCTAACAATATTATTTTCCCCTCGGTTTTTCATTGTCTTAAGTATAATGTCTCTAAAAAAACGTGTTATTGGTTCCGGAAGGAATGTAATCTTGAACTTCTGAAATATAGATACCATAATCATGAAAAACATAGAAAGCCAACATAAGAGTTTCATAAAAAAAACTGAATGTTTTTCTTGCCTTTGATAAGGATGGGAGGTAAATGCATATGAACATCTTAAAGAGCATAGAAACCCCAAAAGAGTTGTTGATGGCTTTGCCCATCTTAAAGAATTCATTGTTGTCTTCAGTTATTGAGTCTACTTTGAGTCCAAAGGCACAGGAGGCAATGACGTCATTTGCGTATCGTGTGGTTAAGTCTTTGCCTTCAATGTCGATAAAGTTGTCTGTGAATATAGGAATCAATTATTATTATCGTATCAGAACGGATTGTACAAAAATAAAATAGATTTATTAGTTAAAAACGAATGTCAAAATGTCAAAATACTGACCGTTGGATTCCTTAATTTGTCTTTTGAGGGAGTCTATGACTTGGTTGCACACATCCACCATAAATGGCACCATCAGCCGAATTTTTGAACTTGTAAATGCAGGGCTCAGGGTCGACCGCATGTCTTTCCATTCTTGACCTAAACATTTTTAAAATTATTTAATGACCAATGATGTTGAATTTATTTGCAGCAACGTTTCGCTTGCAGCTATACCTACCTTTTAGTGAAAAAAGGTTCCTTCCGAACAACGGATCAATATCGCCATCTACTACAGTTCTATGGTCGAGAAAATGTTCGAAGTCTTTAACAGTGATCTGTTTAATCAGATCGATGTCAGCGATCACTATCACTGGCTTCAAAAATTCGTACAAACCGTAGAATCTTTTAAAAACAAAAGGAAGAGCATTAATTTAGCTTGATAATTATGATAATATCTAAAGGAAAGTAGGCCTATACTCAGCAGTGGGTATCTCCGGGCTGAAATGATGATGATGATATGATATCATAAAATTGATAAAAGAAATAAAAGCCATAAATAATATTAAAATAAGTTAGAACCTTTCCTTGGAGTAAGTTTGGTAGTAGCGGACTATATTGTCAGTAACGTGTTCTTTTCGGAGCATGACGCTGGCGCTGTTCCCGATCACTGGAATCGGAGTGGGGCCCTTCACGCCATGCTTTTTATAGTGGGAGTAGGTTTGCTTAAAATAGAATGTTAGTGCTGTTATCAGCACCGCCACCCAGATTAAAAGCAGCATACTGACCTAGGAGGAAACGGTAAAGAAAGGAATATTCAAAATAAACTTTATGAGGGTAAGGGTGATAAAGATGATCAGGATTATCAAAAAATTAATAAATAAATAAAATAAATTAATTAATCATGACTTCTAGCGACGGTATATGAACCTCTACATATCAAGAACTTGTGTTTAACTTACAACAACAGTCCAAAAACACACTAATAATAATACGGAGTCATAGGTGAATGCGAGGGTGTAAGCTACGAATATATCTTTCTTAGATAACAGCTAATACAACTCATTATAAGATTAAAAAGATACATTACGCTTATGAAAGTAAATATTTGATTGTGAAAGTTTCACGTCAATCGTATTATCCGTTTTTGCGTGAAAATAGAAAACAAGCCTGCTACTCTTACTAAGTAAATACCCAACAAGCATTTCAGTTATTTCAGTCTTTGCGTCCAGCGGTTTAGGCTAGTCGTTATTGGTTAAATTTTATTTCTAGTTTTAATGCTCCTTATGTTAAAAATGTTGAGTGTGACGGTCACAAGGTTAATTACTAGATTACACAGGTTCAAAACTACTCGGTGTCTGATATAGTTGTTGTGCGAGCGAGCAAAACAATATAAATAAAACTATTTATCAATTTGATACTTACGTCGTAATCTTAGCTAACGGTACCACTAGCAAAAAACCTTTTTAAGTTTTAGGATTAAAAAAACAACTTCACTATCATACAACCATATTTTTGTTGTAAATATCGAGGTATAAATAAATAAACGTTCACTTGCTACGAAATATTTATCTGAATGACACATCACTTGTAAAGTACTGTGTAAAGTAACAATAATAGACCCATTGTATTACGTTGGTTGATATAATGGCATTCGGGCTTCGTATTATCTATAGTTTGCTACAAAAGATAAGGAGATTGCATAGCAATCGTGTGTAAGTAAAAAAACTCTAAAAACAATAATATATAAATGCTTAGTATTATTAATATGAATAACAGGACAGCTCAAAAATACTAACCTCCATACAAATAAACAAAGAATAAGGTCCGAATAGTTATTCCGTGTTTTGTTCCTGTCATGTAAACGTTATTTTAAATTAGAGTAAAAGATTCAAAACACGGAATAACTATTCTGACCTTATTCTTTGTTTATTTGTAAGGCCCTTAATAATTTAAACTTAAAATTTTTATGTCCCTTAATTTTGTTTGCTACAAGATTTTACTAATCATCATCTCAGCCAAATGACTCTAGTGCAGTCTAGTCTACTACTTCAAAAATGCCTCCCCCAAGGATCTTCACAACGACCGCCTTTCTTTCGTATCTCAATATATTTTGCTTTCTCAATAATGTTGCAGAAATGATGTTAGCAGCAGAAATCGGTATTTCTAGTCGGATTTCTCGAAAATCTTCTACATTGTTGGATTCTAAAGTAATAAATGACATTTGCATACTGTTTGCTAATGACTTTTCAGTACTTCAAAGAACAACTCAACATCTACAGTATCATCCCCCCCCCCACTCCGTGAGACACCTAGGTGAAAAGTCCAACCGAATTTTGTAAATAGGTCATCCGTGCATGTCCCATGGGTATCAATTAAGTACTTTACATTAATGTTTAGATTAAAATGAGTTTTTTCTGATTATGAGACGATTTTATCGTCAATGAGAGTTCCATGGATCCTATATCATACCAATAACTTATAATACTGTTCTTATGCTCTTACTAGGTTTTAAATTGGAGCAGCTACTTATTAGAATTAAGAAAAAATTTTGCTAAGCAACTTAGAGATAAGGAGGAATGGGGGAATTAAAAACCTTTTTAAAATTATTTGTTGCGTTATCTAATTGATTATTTATAACTAATCGTAATTGGTATGTAATCTGTGATGTAAGCTTTAGATTTGGCGACTATGAACTGCTAATTAAGTAAGTGCAAGTTCAAACAAGTCAAAGATGGCGCTGCTGTTATATCATACATGTTATAGTTAGGGCTTGGCATTTAGAAATACATTAAGTGCGAGAAGAATTCAAGATAAAGAAGAAGAACAATCAATATTGATTGTTTGACATTTATGAAAACTAAAATCATAATCTTAATTCACTAACCGAGAGAGAGGTTAATCACGACAATTTTGCAAGACAATTTCGCTTGGTCGTGAAAGAGAGAATGAAAGAGTTATTTGGTTATACTTTTTATTTTTAAAGCTCTTTCTCTTCTTTCTCGTTCTTAGCATAATATAATTACAAATTTTCTTTTAAAAACTTTATAGTTTTTAATGGTTATCCATTTATTGGTTTCTTATACTTGTCATAGATAATTCTTTTGATATTATTGTCTAATCTTCATCCGAATCCAGTTTCCCCCTTTGAGACTGAAGTTGAATACTTCCGTGGACAGCTCTGGAGGTATGCAGGTCTTCTCGAACGGAGACAGCTCGAAGTGCTGCAGCAGCTTGTACAGTATTACCTTTATCTCGCACAGCGCGAACCTGGAACCTGCAGGAGGAAACTCATTTAAGTTTTATGTTATGTGGTTGGCGGTTTTTTGAGGGTGTTTGCTGTTAGCCTTAATCGGCCTTTACAGCATCCGGACGTTTTTGGAAGTGGCGAGTAACGTAAAGGGTTCCTCAAGCCGTGTGATCGTAACACCGTCAGAGGGTTACTAGTCGATATCATCAGGCAAGCGTGTCCGCGTTCCCTACTAGATATATCTATGAGCGGCCACCGTTGCTCATGGCGGCTGTAACACTAAGGGTCACGCTGACACGAAAAATTCAGTTCTTGTCCTTTTATGTCTTGTAATTTCACAGCATCTAATACCTCTCACACCAGAACACCAAAACAATGCTAACTACTTGGTGGTAGAAATAGGTATTAGGGTGGTCGTCAATTCAATTCAATTCTTTCATTTATTGCTCTCCATAAGTATACATGAGTTGTAACAATATTGGTTAGATATAACGTTATGGGCCCGGATTGGTTGGGCAAGACAATATTTTGAGAGGAAATAAATATCTTATCTAGTAGTATTTAGAGAAGAATACCACCACTAAGCACTGGGCCACTGAAACTGATATTAAGAGCTATTCAGTTTTAATGTGCTAATAAAAAACACACCACGTGCATGTTTTTTTTTGTAAAAAGTAATATATAATAATAGGTGTTCCTCCTTTTGATACGATTCTACCTACGATTTTAATTTCGTAATCGTAACCGTATACAGTTAATCTAAAAATAAAAAGAGTTTTTCCAAGCAATCCCAAAAAGTCATTTACCTATACAATTCCTTGCACCCATTCCAAAGGGCATGTAGGTGTAGGGCTGAATATTGTGTTTGTTCTCTTCTGAAAAACGTTCAGGGTCGAATTTCGTTGGATTTGGGTAGAATTTCGCATCTCTGTGTATTGCCCAAACCGGTATCTGCAAGGATTGTCCCTTAGGCATCTAAAATAGGACAATACAATATTGTAAAATTGTCTTTTGTCTTTTGAAGTTTAATTAAACAGCGTAGAATAAAGGTTCCAAAGATTTGGCCAAAACTATTTCAAAAAAATTCAACACTGAAAGATAGATAACAAATAAGTAGATAATGCAGGAATTGAACTTCTCACGAAAAGTTTCGTCGATACAATATCCGTTGATGTTTGTTCGTATTTATGTCTACTATACATAACATAATATTAGAAATTCTATTTGTTTTCTTTTCATTAACTTACTATGTAGTCTTTCGTTGCAGTAGCATTTGGTTTTCCTAAGTTGTAATCTTTTGTGCATATTCTGTCTAAAGCGATCGCTGCAGGCCATAACCTCAGTACCTCTGGAAAGAGTTCAATAACAAATGGGTAATTTAATAAAAAAGATTACTTATTTACAAATAACCGTATTTTATGAATCATTATCATCATTTTAGTTTTAGTTAGGCCTTGTGTCCAATGTTTTTAGACATTGTCTATCCTTTCATCCCCAGTTTTCAACTGGGCTTTTCCAATATCGTCGATCTATCACGAATTATATAAGATAAGTTTAATAATTACTACTACTACTTGCGTATCATGAAGAATACGTCTTTACCTGAAACAACCATATCCATGTATACCATATTTTGAACAGAATTAAAGTCAAATTTTCCTCCATTCTTGACTTCATTTTCTCTGATCTCTTTCACCAGCCTATCTTGGATGTCAGGGTTGCAAGTCACTTCGTACAACGCAAAAGACATCCCAGTAGATACAGTTTCGAAACCAGCCAGGAAGAATAGCACAGCTTGAGCGATCAAATCATCATTTGACCATTCTGAAAAAGATTATAAACCTCAACAAAAGATCTAAAGCGATAAGACAGTTCGTTAATTATACAAAAAAAACTGCGATAAAATGTTAACAATACGAAAGTAAAATCGGATAAAATGAGAGTTGAAGTTTAATGATATTTTTTACGATACCTAATGCCCCCGATCTGATCCGAACCCCTCGGAGAATCGAGTAGAACACGGGGACACCACACCACGGAGACACGGGGTAAACCTCCGAAGGTGATTTGTTTCAGACGGCTTGAGGAACCCTTTAAGTTTCTCGCAGCCCCCAAAAAAGCCCGGTGAAGCACCTAATGCTCTCTTTGAAACCTTTTCATTTTTATTTTTCTCTGTGTATTGTTTATTACTAAAGCTAAAAGCACAACTTATAAAAGATTGTTTGTTATAGGTGTTAGCTTTTTATCAATTATCATACGGTTTGATATCTTACGTATCTGTTAATCCGGGCAGGTGCTTTATTTATCAACAAAGGGACTGCGAATTTAGTTTTTGTCTTTAAATAATTTAATTGTTTAAAACTCTACCTCTGTTAACAGTCTTCGTTCCAACTGCAGACTCTTCAACAGTTGCAAATCCTGCATCTACATCTTTAGAAGATTTATCTTCATGCACCAACTTGCCTGCAGAGAGATAATGTTTTTAAAAACCTTGTTAATGATGATATTACAGTGGTTTGTACCAAAATCTTAAATATGGACTTCGCGCATTTTAAGCCGAATTTAATTAAACGTAAATTTAAGGTTATGGTAAAGACAACTTAAAAATCATCATAACTATTATTGTGCATAATATTTTATGATAGTACTATAAATCAAACCTTTTTTAGCTTGCATCAACAAATGGATCATATCTGGTCTTACAATGTTATATTTCTCTCGGTTATCCATTGTCTCTAGTAAGATACCCCTAAAGAAATTTGTTAGAGATTCAGGAAGGAATTTGAGGTTCAACATCTGAAAAATATCACAAGCATAAAAATAATAGAAAGCAGCATAAGTGTTCCCAAAGATATAAAATACTCAATACTATGCTTGCCTTTGTTAGTGATGGCAGATAAGTGAACATGAACATCTTTAAAAAAAACGTCACGCCAAAAGAACCGGTAATGGATTTTCCCATCTTAAAAAATTCGTTATTTTCTTCACTTATTGAATCTACTTTGAGTCCAAAGGCACAGGAGGCGATGACGTCATTGGCATACCGAGTAGTTAAGTCTTTGCCTTCAATGTCGATAAAGTTGTCTGTGAACATATGAATAAATTTTATATTAACATTCACTGTGAACATAGTTATCAATTTTAGACACATAAACATAATTATTAGAGAAGATTAAACAGATTTATCAGAAAAATTTAAAGCAAAAAATTAAAATAGGTACATTATTGACTTAAAATGTGTCTAAATACAGACCGTCAGATTCCTTGATTTTCTTCTTAAATGAATCTGTTATCTGATTGCACACTTCAACCATAAATGGCACCATCAGTCGAATTTTAGAACTCGTAAAGGCAGGGCTAAGCGTCGACCGCATGTCTTTCCATTCCTGACCTAAAAATAATAATAATAATCATTTATTGCAAAAATATGGTACAAAAGATGTTATATAGGAAGTATCCGCATATAAATATTAATACTATTTAGTTATGAATCAAAATTTTTAGAAACTTTTCTGCTATTAATTTGACTCACCTTTCAGTGAAAAAAGGTTTCTTCCAAACGTGGGGTCAACATCGCCGTCTATAAAAGTTCTATGGTCCAGAAAATGTTCGAACTCTTTAACAGTGATCTGTTTAATCAGATCGATGTCAGTGATCACTAGCATTGGCTTTAGAAATTCGTAGGCACCGTAGAATCTATTGATAACAGAAGAAAGAGAGTTAATAAAGCTTCATATGATGTTCAGGGTGTTTGGTGGTAGGTTTATAATCTCGAAACATAGCCATGCAACCAAAAATAAGAAACATCACTGTGACAAAATGCAAAATTACAAGAACGTAATTTTTTTTTCCATACAGTCTAAAATTTATTATATTTCATTATTTTTGTTAAACTGTAAGGGTTGTTTTGACTTCTGTTTTGATAAAGTTGTCGACCAAAAACAATGTACGAGTATCAGCTGGACCAAGGGTTGTCATTTTTCTATGGTACCGTTATTACTGAACACTATGTGAAACATGAGGAGCTCGATGGCGTAGTGGTTAACGCGCCCGGTCTGAGAGTGCTGAGGTTAACCAACTTTCGCAAAGGCCGATTATCGGATGGGTGACCAATAATTTATCTTCTCGAGCTCTTCCGTACTTCGGAGGCACGTAAAACTGTTGGTCCCGGCTGCATTAGCAGTCGTTAACAACCACCAACCCGCACTGGGCCCGCGTGGTGTTTTATGGCCCGTTCTCCCTATCATCCATAGGGAAGGCTCGTGCCCCAGCAGTGGGGACATAAAATGAGCTGATGATGATGATGATGTGAAACAAAAATTTTATAAGTGATAAAAAAAATACAAGTAAGAACCTTTCGTTAGAGTAAGTTTCGTAGTTGCGGGTGATGTTGTCAGCGATGTGTTCTCTCCGGAGCATGACGCTGGCGCCGTTTCCGAGTATTGGAATTGGAGTGGGACCATTTACGCCATGCTTTTTATATTTGGAGTAGGTTTGCTTAAAGTAGAGTGTCAGTGCTGTTATCAGCACCACCACCCATATGAGGAACAGCATACTGGCCTAGGAGGAAACATTAATGGCAGGATTATTTAGAACAATTTTAATGATGCTATTGAGGTGGTGTTATGCTGAAAGCAGTTTTAAAATAATAATATACATTATGAGAGGCTTATATGGTATGGCTTACTCATGGTGCAGCGACGCGACGACAAGCCAATATCAAATCTTTCTTCTCCGTTCAAAGGTTGTTTGGACGAGATCATTCTTAGTGATAAGTCCGCCCTTTGTACGTCTACTTTTTAATGTAATTTTATGTCGAAATGTTTTTTTGTGTACAATAAAATGTATTTATATTATTTATGCCCAGTAATGGACTGAAACAGGCTGGTTATAATGGCAATGATGATGAATCGAAGCATGTTAATGTGAAAAAACTTAACGCCTCTTAACACCTCAAGTGCCATTTGACCAACAAACAATTTAATTTCTGTTGTGCCTGGGCCCGGGCGGGCATCCTGGTAAATAGGAAAGAGTATTTTGTAACACTTATCGAATCTATATTTTTCATTAGACCAAAGTTACAAGTAGTGATAGCAGTAGAATTACAAATTAGTTACAGCATAATGTATACGACTTGTAAACATATCTAATTTTATTAAGGGGCCTATTACATTTTGACCGTGATTTTTGCATAAAATGCCCAATTTCGGCGTTCTTGTTCAGAGAAACTGAAACCCTTAGACAATTTTGACTTATTGTATGGTGGAGAATAGTTATTAGTATAATTCGTCGCTGCCTCGCTTTCTGCAAAATTCCGACGCTAGTTTTCAATTAAATAAGCTGACGGCAATTTTTCAGCTCATGGATTGAACTACTGTACTAAGCAAACGAAATGAAAAATATATAATAATATCTCTTAAATAGTGGTTAAGTTCGTAGCGGTCTCGGAATTTCGAAATATGAATGTAATTGCTACAAAAAAAAATCCCATTCAAAGTCATAAAACGTTCAGAATTAGCTGTAAATATCTCCTTACTCTATTAATATTATTAAGTTAAATGTACACCAGAATTAACGTTAGTTTATAAGATTTCAAATTCTATACTTTTTTGAACGATAAAAAAATACTAAACATGAAATAAATGTAATAACAACTGCACAAAATGCCACTTTTGCGATGCGTCGGCCGCTCGTAGTACTGAGAAAGCGCGAGCGCGCGCATTTTGTGATAGACCTCTTAATCTTAGGGCTGATTTTTCAATCGTCAGCTAAAGTTTATTCATTGAATAATTTTTACATAATGACAGATTCTCTATAGAAAATATATCACAATGACAATGTTATTCGTTGAATAAAACTTATCTAAGGATTGAAAAATCGGGCCTTAACGTGTAGCATCAGCTGCCGGGTACAAGGACCCCGATCCGATCCGAACCCTTCGGAGACTCTGGGAGGGCACGGGGACGCGCACTTTTAAGTGTGCGATGCTGTACCCTCTAGAAATCCTCCGAAGGTGATTCGTTTCAACACGGCTTGAGGTACCCTTTACGTACCTCGCCGCCCCAAGACAAGCCCGGTGAAGCTGAAAATGCCCAGTGGCAATCAGCAGTCTCTCTCCAAAAAAAAAAAGGTACAGACGCCTGCACATCAACCTATCCAAAACTGTCAAATTTCTTCAATACATTTTCAACCTTAAGAGTCAGTCATAAAGATCAAAGTCTATTGATAAAATTTGACAGTTTGTGGTAGGTTGATGTGCAGGCGTGTGTACAAGGATTGTCATAGATACTGTTTTTCAGCAATAGTGTCACAATTCATGGTGTCTAAACGTTTTTCAGCAAACACAGTATAATTTTATTTATTTATTTATTATTTGGACAGTCAACAAAAACATATTCTAGCAAAAACAATGATACTATTACAAACATAAGCCTTATCTAAGCATAGTTTTCAATTAAAGACAGCCACGGCATGCCTGCTTGGACTTATTAAATCATTAATAAAACTAATCTAATTAATCTAAAATATTAAATACAGTGAAACTATACTAGATACTAAAAAGATAGATAGATACTAAAAATACTAAATTTAATACATAAGATGTACTGTGGTTATGAAAGTAATTATTTGATTGTGAAAGTTTTACATCAATTGAATTATTCGTTTTTGCGTAAATTTGAAAACATACAAAGTATATCAACCTTTTCAAAAAAATTCAAAATCATTTATTCAGTTTAGGCTACAAGTAGCTCTTGTGAATGTCATTATGCCATCGGTTCGTAAATCTACTCTGGGCGGGAGATCTTGTACTGAGAAGAACCGGCAAGAAACTCAGCAAGTGTCCAGCTCTTTTCTCCCTTACAGCGTCAAAAATATTGGAAAATGCCCTATCATAGCAGAAAACTTTACATTACAAATAAACACAAAAAATATATATAAGACAACCACAACATGTAAAAAAACAAAATAAAAAATGTAAGTTAACAAATTTACATCAGATAATTATGTTAAGGTTTCAATTTCCACAATGTCATACAGCACCACTACAGTACTCTAGTAAAAGTCAAAAATTGTTTAGGTAAAACAAAGTCAAACTATAATTAATAATACTAAAAATAAGATAAGTATGCAAGAGTAGACCAGCCTCCACAGGCGGCACCCGTTCACGAGCATGACATATGAATCAGCCATCGCTTCGCTCAACCATATTTTAGGGAACGTAACGACCCGACGCACATGCCACCACCGCAGAGACAGTAAAGAGAGCATGACACACTCAAGATACTCTAAATAAAAACTTAATGATGTATTTAACGCAACGCTGTTTGTTATCTGTAGGACAATGCTGTTAAAATAAAAAATGTAAGTTAACAAATTTACATCAGATAATTATGTAAAAGTTTCATTTTCCACAATGTCATACAGCACCACTACAGTACTCTAGTAAAAGTCAAAAATTGTTTAGGTAAAACAAAGTCAAACTATAATTAATAATACTAAAAATAAGATAAGTATGCAAGAGCAGACCAGCCTCCACAGGCGGCCCCCGTTCACGAGCATGACGTATGAATCAGCCATCGCTTCGCTCAACCATATTTTAGGGAACGTAACGACCCGACGCACACGCCACCACCGCAGAGACAGTAAAGAGAGCATGACACACTCAAGATACTCTAAATAAAAACGTAGGACAATGCTGATAAAGGCTGTCATATCAGTATAAAAAGTATAAAAAATAATTTTAATAAATTGATTCAAATATAATATGTGATTTTTATTATAACCAGGCTGTTTTATCATCTAAATATTCTTTGACTGTATAATAACCTTTTATAAGTAATAAAGACTTCACATGTTTTTTAAACTTATCTAAAGGTAAATCTAGTACAGAATTTGGTATTTTATTGTAATAGTGTATACCTTGCCCCAAGAAAGAACCAAGTACCTTCTGTAACCTGAACAGTGGCATTACAAGTTTTGTCTTATTTCTAGTATTGAAATTGTGTACGTCACCGTGTTTAGTAAAGGAGTTGATGTTGCAACGTACAAAAACTATACAATTATAAATATATTGAGATGCAACTGTCAGGACATCAATCTCCTTAAAAAGATTTCGTAGGGAAGTTCGTGATCCTAGTTTATAGATTGCTCTTATTGCTCGTTTCTGTAAAATGAATATAGTTTCAATATCAGCCGCTGTTCCCCACAGTAGGACGCCATACGACATGACACTATGAAAATAACTAAAATAAACTGTTCTAGCAGTTTCAACGTCTGTTAACTGCCTAATTTTTCTAATGGCATAAGCAGCAGAACTGAGTTTACCGGCCAATTTCGATATATGAGGATTCCATTGAAGTTTTGAGTCAAGGGTAATGCCTAAAAAGACTGTAGAATCTACCAAATCTAATTGATCACCGTTTATTCTAATATTGGTTGGTTCATTTCTGACATTTGGTAATATAAATTTAATACATTTTGTTTTCTTAGCGTTAAGCTGTAAATTATTAATAGTAAACCAATGGAGTACCTCTGAAAGAGCTTTATTTACATTTTCATAATTAGTCCTACACCTAGTCACATTAAAAATGAGTGAAGTATCATCTGCAAATAATACAATTTCACAGAAATTCTCTACAAAGAATGGTAAGTCATTAATATAAATCAAGAACAGAAAAGGACCAAGAATCGACCCTTGTGGAACTCCCATTTTTACATGAGAACCAGATGATTTAGTACCATTTATATCGACAGTTTGAGTTCTAGAGCTGAGATATGACTGTATTAAATTTAGTGCAAAATCTTCGAGACCGTAATAATGTAGCTTCAACACCAGAGTCCGGTGCTCAACGCAATCAAAAGCCTTGGACAAGTCGCAAAAAACTCCAAGAGCATTTTGAGACTTTTCCCAGGCATCAAATATATGTTTTATTAGAGCAACGCCTGCATCAGTAGTAGAACGACCCTTAGTAAAACCATATTGCTTACTATGTAAAAGGTTGTTTGTGTTAAAATATGACATCAACTGTTCGAGTATAATTTTTTCATAAATTTTACTTAGCGCTGGTAATATTGAAATGGGCCGATAGTTACTGGGGTCTTCTTTGTTTCCTGATTTGAATAAAGGTATAACTTTACTAAACTTCATAAGATCAGGAAAGATTCCCTTATCGACACAGTTATTAAAAATTTCAGCAAGATACGGTGCAATAGAATAAATAATATTCTTAATTACTTTAATAGATATACCCACAAATCACTCGTGTTTTTCATTTTAAGTGATTTGAATGTTTTAATAATATTCATTGAATCAATGTATTTAAAATGAAAGGAAAGATTACATTTTGGTACATATTTTTGGAGTAAAGTTTGTGCAGCTTCCGGTGATGAATCTAAATTTGATGTTGTTATTACAGGTATATTTACAAAAAAATCATCAAAAATATTAGCAATTTGTGAATCTGAATTGACTAAGTTGTCGTTTACTTTTAAAGTGAAAGTATTATCCCGTGGTTTAAATTTGCCTGTTTCACGGTTTATGATGTCCCAAGTGGCTTTGATTTTATTGTTAGACTTTTTATTTTTTTCTTTAATGTAATTAGATTTTGCTACTATGCACACTTTCTTAAACATTTTCGAATAATTCTTTACATATTCCGTAAAATTAACATTTTGGTTATATTGTTTTAAACTATATAAATCATACAATTTATTTCTACTTTTATATATACCAGTCGTGGCCCAGTCACAGAACTTAAGTTTATGAGTAATTTTTATTGTTTTTGGTGTAAACACCTGGTTGTATTCGGTCTTGATTAAGTTAAAAAGATTACTATAAAGCACATCTGGATCATCTTGTACAAAAGGCAATGCATCTATTTTACAAGCTATACTATTTTTGAAACACTCCACTCGCTCTTTTGTAACTGGTTTACAGTTCACTATTATTGGTTCATCCCTAATATCAAAATCATAGGTCACCTTCAAACCGCAATGGTCAGACGTAAGATTATTAATGAGTGACTTAGAAACAGGGTCATAGTCTGTAAAATAATTATCGAGACAAGTGGCCGAATGTGAAGTTATTCTAGTGGGTTCGAGAAATAGATTCAAAAGATTGGAAGATTGAAAAGATTGAAATAATGGAAAGTGTCCTGCTATGATAGGGCATTTTTCAATTTTTATTTTTTTTGACGCTGTAAGGGAGAAAAGAGCTGGACACTTGCTGAGTTTCTTGCCGGTTCTTCTCAGTGCAAGATCTCCCGCCCAGAGTAGACTTACGAACCGATGGCATAGCGACATTCATAAGAGCTACTTGTAGCCTAAACTGAATAAATGATTTTTGAATTTGAATTTGAATTTTGAATTAAAACATTTAAATAAGGCAAGAAGACGAACACTCGTTGGAGTGTTTTCTAAAATATTTATATTAAAATCTCCACATACTAAAACAAATTTCTTTTTTAGTTTTAATTTTCTAAGTACGTCTTCCATTACTGTTTCAAAAATATTGAAATTGCCCGAGGGGGGTCGGTATACACACACTATTACAAAACTATTGAACTCCACACACGATAGTTCAATGTTACGCTCCACTGATAGGTCTACAATATCGTTGCGATTTTTGTATTTAATATTGCTTCTTACTAATATTAGAGAACCGCCGTGAATAGCTGAGCTTCGCACGTACGCGCTTGCTAGTTGGAAGTTATTTACATGGAACGATGTGTCATGACTTTTTAGCCAATGCTCAGTTATACAAAATACATGAATTACCTGACTTTTTGCTAATAATTCTAATTCTAAGTCCTTGCCAGCCAAACCCTGAATATTTTGATGTATAATAGTAATGGATGTGGGCTTGACTTTTGTCTTAGACCTCAGTTTAAACCTGAGGTTGTAACCTTATTACTAGATGTAAAAGTTGCATTAGTAGAACTACTAATGATTAAGTTATTATCATGAAAAGACTTAGTTATACCACCTATAACTGTATCATGTATATTAAAAGCTAACAAATTAGCTATCTGAGTCCTACATTTCTTAGAAAGATACATAGTATCTGAAGTCAAACTAAAGTTTTTAATAAATTTATTTATATCGAAATATAAAATAGTGTCACTATGACGACAAATTAAATTAAAAAGTAATAAATTTAAGTCATAAATGCGCTTATTTTGTTCCCAGGTTAAATTTGTACAATAGGGAAAAGCACTAACTATTAACCTGCAATTCGTATCTGATTGCAGTTTAATCAAAATATTAAAATTATTTATAATGTCGCGTTTCTTCGTATGTGAACTGTCACCACACAATATAATAACATTAGTGGAACTATTCAGTGTATCCTGTGATATGTTATTTACTATAGCATTAAATGATTGACCTGGAGTACAAATATTGGTCATTGAATGGTTAAGATTTGCATTCATAAGCAACCCTAAGCCCTGACCAAGTTTATCTGAGTACATAACTGTTTTTCTTACTAATTTAGTTACATTAGGTTTATGTATTGTTTGAGGAGCGGCTGATGTAGGACCGGGAACCAAAACAGACAAGTTTGGTGACATTATCAGAACATTAGAGTTCAGCGATAAAGACTCTTTGGTTATGTTAATTTCATTACTAATTAATGAGTTGTACCGATCAGCATTGTACTTGCACAGATCAACTAACTCTGTGGCTGATTGTATATGTTCCTCAATCTGTTTTTGGGAAATTGAATATTTTTTGCTCATTATGTCAAGTGACTCGTGTAACCGTTGGATATCAGTTTGTAATTGTTTAGTGTCCCGGTCATACATCTGCCTACTTTCTAACAATTTACTTTTATATATTTCCAAAGAATCAATAAGGCTAATACGTTCCTTTCTAAGAGCAATGTTCTTGTAGAAGCAGTTGTTCTTCTTTATCAACTTCTCAGTTTTCCTTATAAATTTATTAATTTTTACATACTTTTTAATTTTAATTTTGCTAATACTAGTTTTTTGGTTGATTTGCGGAAGTTCCTGTACTGATATTCCACCAGGTGATCTATAAGCTCATCAAATAATGATTGTGTCTGATCCACTTCATGCTGTTTCTGCGACTCAATGAGTTGAGAAATCTGGTGATTGGCCGCACTAAGGTCTCTTTCCAACTCAGTGATGCGGTCCAGTGCCCTCTCATAGGTGTTATATTGCTGCTCAAAGGTGGAGATCACATCTTGAAGTTGGTCACGCTGGTGAAGCACATCCTGGTGTTGAATATGTAGTTGGCCTAATTCAATTTTGAGCTGTGAATTTCTGTCAATTATGGACTTTATTTCCATCTCACTCTCGTCTCTCTCCCGTAGCAGCTGATTACATGATTCTTGTGACGCCTTTAACTCATGTAGTGCCTGTCTAAGCTTGAGCTCAGTACTTTGTGTAGCAGCCTTACGGGTCAGCATATTGTCAAAGTCAAAGTCAAAGTCAAATATTCTTTATTCAAATAAACTTTAGAAAAGTGCTTTTGAATCGTCCATAATTTTTTTACCTACTACCCATTCAGGACGTCTATTTTTAGCTGTGGAGAAGAATGGGCGCAAGAAACTCCACAGCTTTAATTCATTATGTAACGACATTTACAAAATTATATGCCGTTACGTTACCAAGTTATACAAGTTTAAAAAACCTTAACAATATATTGGATTAGAAATAGATTGGAGCATTTTAAACCCATGCTGTTTTGTCTTCAATGTAATCAGACACTTTATAATAAGCTTTTTTATAAAGCTTTTCTTTAATAGCGATTTTAAATTTATTAATATCTAGTTTTTGGATATTACTTGGAACTTTATTGTAAAAACGTACACACAGGCCTCTAAATGAATTATTTACTTTTTGGAGCCTAGTATTAGGTACTACTAGTTTGTTTTTATTTCTAGTGTTTACATTGTGAATATCACTGTTTTTAGAAAAAGTTTCAATATTTTTATATACATACATTAGGTTCTCGTAAATATATTGTGATGCAACTGTCATTATATTAATATCTTTAAATCTCTCCCTAAGAGAATTACCAGCTTTTATATTATAAATTGCTCGAATAGCCCGCTTCTGCAGCACAAAGATAGTTTGAATATCGGCAGCATTGCCCCACAGTAAAATGCCGTACGACATTATGCTATGGAAATAACTAAAGTAAACAAGTCTAGCTGTTTCAATGTCAGTGATCTGACGAATTTTCATTACTGCATAAGCCGCAGAGCTCAGTCTACTCGACAATTTATCTATATGTGGGCCCCACTGTAGCTTTGCATCCAACGTAATGCCTAGAAACACTGTGGTGTCCACAAGGTCCACATTCTTATCTTTAATTTTTACACTGGTTTTTACCTCCTTAACGTTGGGTAATACAAATCTTATACATTTGGTTTTTTGTTCATTTAATAGCAAATTGTTAACACTAAACCAATGAACTATCTTTGTGACAGCATTGTTCACATCGTCATCAATCGGCTGTCGTCGTTTCACTTTGAATAAAAGTGAGGTATCATCTGCAAACAATACTATCTCATGTTTGTCTTTTACAAAGTAAGGCAAGTCGTTAATATAAATTAAAAATAAGAAAGGACCAAGAATTGAACCCTGTGGAACACCCATTGTAACCACCGATCCCGGAGATCTTTTACCGTTAACATCAACCCTCTGAACCCTATCACTCAAATATGAGATCGCGTGCTTCACTTATTTTATTATTTAGTATTATTGCTACCTTTTTAGCTAACCAGCGCAGATACAATTCTAATACAAACATTCAAACAAAGGAAACATGTTTATAATGGAACGCGATTTTTTTGAAGTGTAACAAAGTTTATCTTTCAGTAACTCTACCCACTTGAGGGATGAATTAAATAAATCTTTTTCACACATCCCTAATCCCTACATAGTAAATAGTATATTATGCAACTAGTGAATAAAGGACGGATTTAAAGCGAGGGCCGTAGATGAGTCACGAGCAAGTGAAGGATTCTAATAATTGTTATAATCCTGAACGACGCGAGTGATTCATGGCCCTCGATATAAATTCGTACTTTATTCAGGAGTTGCATACTATACTTTATACCATGACTACGAGAAAAGACATAATTTAAGCGAAAATAGAAATTTAATCAAGAAATAAGAATTTTTACATTAATTGAAATGGACATTAAAATTAGAGCAATGACTGAAATTAAGCTTAATTTTCTTATTATTATCATTAGAGTGGTCAACTTGTGAAACAATATTTATTAATCTAATGCCAAACTCCTTGTCGCAAATATCGACCAATCAAATCTCGAGAATTTATTTGCACCAAAGAGTTTTGAATTTCGAATCTTAGCGCAAGGAGTTTGTGTAAGCATTGAAATAGAGACCGGATATATTTTTGTGTTCCAAATTCAGACACCAAAATAGTGAATAAAAACAAAACAGTGAATAAAAGGCCTTTTTATTCACTGTTTTGCGTGAATAAAATAAGCTTTTTAGAGTAGGTATGGTATAAAAGAACTACACCCTCTACATTTCAAGCCCCTTCGACATTTAAACTGTGCTTTGTATAAAGAATTGTATGTAAACCATACGAATTTGTATATGATTAAAACTACTTTAGGTAAAACTATTTATTTACTCTAAATGCTCGTTAAGTTAAAAATATTTGACCTCTACATTGAATCTCAACTGGTGTTTAATTATGAAGGACACCAGCTAATCATTAGATCACGCCGCGCCAAAAACTACAGTGTAAGGGTATAGTTTTTGTGCGAGCGAGACAACAACAAACTTTATACCAGTTTGATACTTACTTAATCTCTCGCAGCTCTGTAGGTAACACTCACTGAATAGTTTTTAAAATTTTGTGATTAAAAAAATGACTTCACTGCTAAAACACTAATGTTTTTGTTGCCAAATGCCGAGGTACGAATTATCGTTCACTTGCGTCGGAGTGTTCGCCCGAATGGCACATGACTTGCAGCGTACAAATAATCTGCCTGCCGTTGTATTACGTTGGTTGATACGTTGGTTGGACATTTCGGGTTCGTACTATCTATAGGTTGCTACATAGATAAGAAGACCGCTACACAGCAGTCGCGTGTAAGTCAAAAAATCTTAAAAAAACGAAAATGAAACTCATAAGGATGTTTCTTAGTTGTTAGCGGGTCTTATATTTTCATGCTCTCGGAAATAAACTGTCGACCGTTTGCTGAGTGATTAAATTTGTTTTGAGTGTATTTTTCTTGAATGGCGGCTAGATCTAGAAACAAATTATGACAATCTTCTAAACTGTTAGTGTTAGAAAGTATTTTTTTTACTAACGTTCCATAATAATGGGACTCGTAAAAGGAAAATATAAATTAAAACTTTGGCACAAAATAGTTAAGTAATAAAAAAATGTAATTGATTTATCTTTTATTATTTGTTGTACGCATGTGCGTTACCATACTCAGGTAAAAAAAACAATTTTTCGGCGAGTATCTGACCTGGAGACCAGGGGACATATGGAATTTAAGTATTTATCAGCACACTTAAAGGCACTACTGTGCAAATTTTTAAAACAACACTAATTGCTGATGATAGATGATTGATTTTTTTATTAGACTTTTTGGTTTTTGTCGCAAATAGTTTCAAGGAAAGGAAATAGTTCTCAAGCAAGAGTTTTATAAATGTTTACTTGCAAACATTTTTGAAACTCTTGCTTGGGTCTTCCTTCAATCAATTATGAGTCTTAATTATGAATTAAGAAACAAACGTCATTTAGGCTTGTTTTTAACCGACTTCAAAAAAGGAGGAGGTTACTCAATTCGACTCGTATATATATATTTTTTTGTCTTATCATTTGCTGAATTAACTTGTCGCAAGTCTACAAATACTCGTATCGTGTTTCTGTTCTACACTCTGTTATTGGTAGCTTATTGTGCGAGACGTTATAGAGCGGTGATTTTCCTAATTGATTTATTAAACTCTGCGTAAGTTTCAGTCTCTGTCCAAAAATTAGAAATAAATAATTAACCACAATTACTGTGTTATAATGAGTATCGTCCATGTGTTTACGTGTTATTATAATAATTTTGTTTGTGATTCAAATAGTGTCAATGAATATTTGAATTTTAAGTGTTTACTAAGTTATCTTCTTTTCAGATCATGTGGATAATTCTGTTGTGGTTTACTTTGCTCCTCTCAGCAATAGTCTTGTACTATCGACAATTGTGCTCAAAATTTAAGCGTAGTGGTCTTAATTATATCACGCCAGTCCCAGTGCTGGGCAACATGGATCGATTGGCGCTGGGCTTGGAGCACTACACTGATTATCTTACAAGGACTTATAATCAATTTCCTACTGACAGGTAAGAAAATAAAGAAGTGTGGGAACTAGAAATTAAAACTAACTAACTAACTATTAAGGGTGCGCCGTCCGTAAGTGACAAGTGTCATATGTTTTATTTGAAATGTCGTCGTCCATATTTATTTGATGCCGCGCGGCCATACTAATTTTGTATGGGGAATTTAAGGAGCTTAATAAAAAATAATTATTTAAATAACCACTTGATGAATCAAAAATGTAGTCTAGCAATTTGTAGTTTATCCATTGATGATTGTTTAGACAAAATCAGAGGTACAATTATTTAGATAAACTATAAGAAATCTACTAAACGCCGCCACTCGTTTTTATGATTTTTGCCCAACTTTAAATGATATTGTAGAAAAAACTATAGCGTGTTATGACATTATGGTTCTGACAAATTGTAAAGACATTCCCTATGATACTAAATATATATTTAGGGACCTTCAGTCTTATGTTATTACGTAATTAGCTAACCAAACAACATCTTATAGTGACCATATCAATATTAAAAATCTTTTATGTTTTAAATAAATAGATTGACTTGGTCATTACAAAAATTAGATTGTTTAGAACCAGCAGATTTCGATTAATTGTTTCAGAATGAAACAATCTTTTGTTATTGTTGTTCTACAGACATAATTAAAAGTCTCATAAGATAGGTAATTTAAAAATGTTATTCCTAGATAACTGTCTTTAACTCGTTTTTAACGACATAGATGGCGGGTCGACTGTATGCGTTCACCAAATAGCATGTGAAGGTCAAATTATTTGATTCCACTGGGTATGATGTAATGTTTTAAAGTTTCTACTAGCTAGCGCCGGTCGTCGTCCCTATTTTAATAGTGATGTCAATGTTGATATTCTTCTACTGAGCCGCCAAAATCGCCTGAGTTATGTTGTCTTTTAGTCTAGTTTGCTTGTTTGCCGTTTCCGGCTTAGGATTGGTATTCGGGGTATTGCGACGCAAAAAAATTCGAGATCTATGAATCCATTACCGGATTCTTTAGCTAGACTAAAAGGTTAATCTATGCTCAGTAGAAGAATAATAAAACAAAGAAAAACAGCATTTACTTTTAATTTTTATAACTTATCAACATTATGATAACATTGTTTTATCCTTTACAAAGTTTTGATATCTCACACAATGCACCCGTGATAAGTGTGTTTATTTATCTGTCAATGAACTCCATTAGGATCTAATTGCAACTATTTACAGAGTAGACTTGTGATTTACACGATGTTCACCGTATTCGGGTTACAAAACTACGAATCTGGCCCAAGTTCAAGTTTATACATTGAGTTCTTTCCAACTCATTCCAATATTTTAAAGTACTATCACACTATATTATAAATGCGAAAGTTTGTGTTTATGTGTGTATATTTGTTGCTTCTTCATGCTGTAACGGATGGATGAATTTGGATGAAATTCGGCATACAGATAGTTTATAACCTGGATTAAATAATAGAATACTTTTTATCCCGATATTCCCACGGGAACGGGAACCACGCGGGTGGAACCACGAGCGGCCGCTAGTTTTAACATAAAATATTATCGTTTCCAACAATGTTGTTTGCGACATACAGTTAATTGCTACATAAAAAGGGTTTTTACCAGATGTATATCCTAGAATATGCTAAATCTATCCCACTTAGACTTAACAAAGATTTAATAAAATATAATGTCTGTTGGAAAGGTTTGTAGGTTCTTTCGAGTTCACCAAACCCTTGGTGTTCATCCGGGATATAGAGCTGGTGAAGCAGATCGCCATCAAGGACTTCGAGCACTTCTTAGATCACAGAACTGTGGTCAACGATAAAGTGGATCCCTTTTGGGGCAGGAGCCTCTTCTCATTAAAAGGTATAGGTACATGATTGTAAAACACAATTGCTTACAGTAGTCACTAAGGTTGATTAGATTAGTAATCAAACTCGGCTTTATCATCGGTCTACATCGATGTACCGGGTTACGTCAGTATATTTTCTTTATTCTTACAAACCATCGAGCTGTTCATCAACTTCATCAAAATCATCATCAATATCATCATCCTCAGCTTGTAAACTTCCCACTGCTAGGCCCAGCAGTACCCACATGAACAATACGTGTACTTGATTATGTACCGCATGCACTTGGAGCCTACCCACCCTGATGGTCCGACGCGGGTTGGCAGGTAACCGATCTCCATCTTAAGCTAACAGCTGAGACAATAACGTGCAGTACAAAGAGGTGCTCGAAAGAGTTTCTCGCCCAGTGACTTGACATTGCGAGAACTTGAAAGATCCTAACTCGAATGCGCAGGATCATCCCATCGAGCTGCTCTATCTTGTATTATCAGGTGCTGCTTAAATATTAGACGGGGCAATCAGTGTCACGATAGGTCAAATTGAAAGAACTGGCATGAACAGTCAACCGAAATGCGAAAGGCCATAAGTTAGCCAAACCTGATGATGTTCCAAACAATAGTAATTATAGTTATGTGTTACAGGACAAGAATGGAAGCACATGCGATCAACACTAAGTCCTGCCTTTACCAGTTCCAAAATTCGTCTGATGGTCCCCATGATGACTGAAGTTGGTGAGGTGATGGTACAGTCCCTCAGACAGAGAATCCAGGACTCAAAATGTATGATAACTCCAACTGCTGTTTTTAATTCGAAATGCTATTTTTTTTATTACACTACTGGACTAGAGCTTTCCCACATTAACATTTGCACATGAGAGATAGGGCCAGGACGAACCACGGTGGCTTAGAGCGGGTTTGTGAGTTTGAGCGACCAATAGCTTTGTTTGACAGTTATACGCCAGATCAGTAATTTTAACTTCAGTGAAATGCTCTTTCACCCTTGGATTTATCATCACTTACCTTCGATGATTACCTTTAAGATAAACACTAAGTGCTTACCTTTTGAGGAATAAACAAGTTGATTATGTTTTAATATATATGAAAAACCTTTTCTTTCGCAGCCGGTTACTTAGTCCTCGAATCTAAAGAGCTGACGTCACGGTTTGCGACTGACGTCATCGCGTCTTGCGCCTTCGGTCTGAAGGTGGACTCGCAGCGCGAGGACAACACCTTCTTCTTGATGAGCAAGGAGGCTGCCACGTTCAAGTTCAGGGCGATCATGTTGTTCTTCGCTTATAGTTCCTTCCCCAAGCTGATTACTGTGAGGTTTAAAACAATTTTATATAATGTAGTTATTATTCTGGTTAAGCTTAAAGTAAGTAAGTAAGTAAGTAAGTAATTTATTTCCATTTCAGTTTTACAAAAACTATTTACAAGCCCCCACACTAGGCATCGCCTGACCTGTGTGGGAAAATAAACGATTTACATATGATTTGGTGACCAAACAGAAAACAGATTAAAATTAAATTAACTAATTTACAGTTTAAAAAATGTTGGAAGAAAAATATACTTATCTAAATAAATAAATAAAATAAATGTAAAATTTCCTCTGATTACTATTTTGAAATGTTTTAGAAATTAAAGTTGAGTGTGATCAGCAAGAGAACGAGTGAATTCTTCAAAGCGCTGCTTTCAAAAACGTTCTCTGAGCGGCAGTCCAAAAACATAACCCGCCCCGACATGATACACCTGCTGTTGGAAGCTAAGAAAGGTTTTTATTTTAACCTTACATTTTTCTATCGGTTTTACAGCAGTTTCGTTCACCTCGACTGTGGTGAAACTAACTCTGAGACCTTTCTTTAGACATCCCATTTGTTGAAACGTGTTCAAACTGGTATGTACCTAAACATACAAGTTATTATCGGGATTACTTTTCATGCCTTGTTATCACCTGACTTAATTTTGATATCGTCATATAGGTATGATCAACAATATGTTTGTTATTTGCGATTGAATTTTTTTACATCGTTAAAAGTGATCGGTACATTTAGCTACTTGCATCATCACTACTTACTGGTATATCCGAAGGTCCTGGATTTAATTCCCAAGTCGGGTCAAGTGTGTTTCTGATTTTTCGATGCATAGCCCGGGTTTGTAATCACCTGCTCTCATTTGGCAAGCATAGTGACTAAGCTAATACCCATCAATTGTAGCGAAGATTTAATTTCAATGTTGGACGCCTTTGCCCAGCAGTTGGACATAGACTGTAGGCTAATCACTACAACTAACATTACAGGAAAGCTGTCACACGATGCCAAGGAGAAAAATACAGTTGTTGGCTTTGCTGCAGTTGAAGAGTCAGCTGTAGGAAAAGAGAAATTTACTAAAACTGGTAAAACAATTATTTTATATCTAGTAATATCTGCTTGGTCGTTGGTAAAGTCAACAATAGTTAATGAATAACTAATTCTTTGAATTTCATACTATATGAAAAGAATCGAATCATTTAAGTGATTTATTCATGCTATTAGCCAGCATTGTTTTATCAAAGTTTAGGTTACACCTTTAACCATATCAATTAGTAAAGCAGTCTTCTTATTCAACAAGAACGTGAGATCGACTCCTACCTTTTTTCAAGTCTCATTAAACTTTCATTCTATACATTATTAGTTGTTTGTGATGTGTTAAAAACCCGTTCATTTCTGTGATACCAATATTTATTTTCCTTCATTAGATTGGTCTGAAAATGACCTGATAGCTCAGGCATTACTTTTCCTCATCGGAGGCTTCGAGACGGCTTCTTCGGGCATGGCGTTCACTCTCCACGAAGTTGCCCAAAATCCCGAAGTCCAGGAAAAGTTGCTCAAAGAAATCAAGGAGCACAATGCAAGGAACAACGGTGAATTGGACTTCAACACGTTACAAAGCATGGTTTATATGGATATGGTTGTTTCAGGTATATAAACAATATATTTCCGAATAATACGAGGACCACTGTTCTCGTATTGTTCTCTAAAAGTAAGAGCCACTATCGACCAGCTTTCACAAACGATTTTTTGTACAATTCCAGAGGTAATGAGGCTATGGAGTTCTGGGTTTATATTAGACAGAGTATGCACCATTGATTACAATTTGGGCAAACCAAACAAAGACGCTAAGCAAGACTATATTGTAAGTAAATATAAAACTTTTATTATTACGAGTATTCTGCTTTTGATAGATTCTAAAACGCCGAGCGATCAAGTGAACCACGATTACCTCCCCATGACGAGAATTTCGTGAAAACACAATAGTCAAGATAATAAGATTATTTATTATATTTATTTATTAATAAGATTAGCTTACGGAGATTTTTTAGGTTTAGTTCTTTAAGTTAAAGTTTTCGAAGCAGAAAAATAATGTTACAGGAGTTTGAAGTGCAAACGGTATTCTTTATTCTCTTACTAATAATACGCTCTGGGTCATAAAAGATGAGCTACATTACTTAATGTGGAAGGGTGTCTAAAGTGCCATATATATACATATATATTTAAAAGTGAATTTTTCCAAATAATACCTCGAATTTAAAAGATCTATAACAGAATAATAATCAGGTAGAAATACGCCTTAAAATATGTAGTTTTCAATTCGATTTACACAAAGAGTTTTGGCCACATCGCACGTGACACAGATGAGATGGTATGAGTTTGATCATTATTGGAAGCTACGTGGAAGTTACTAACATAAATGCCGTTTCGAGAATTGCCAATTTGTATATTTGCTGGATTTCTAAAAATTTTAAAGATGTATTTAAGAGACAAGTTTTGCAGTTTAAAGTACTTAATTTAACGGGTAAATAAAAATACTAAGTTTAAAATCCAATGTTAGTTATACTTATTTTGTTCAGTGACGGTGTTGTAGTATTTTTTTAACCGACTTCAAAAAAAGGAGAAGGTTATCAATTCAACTGTATTTTTTTTTTTTTTTTTTTATGTTTGTTACCTCAAAACTTTCGACTGAGTGTACCGATTTTTAGATTCTTTCTTTATTTGAAAGCTGGTGCTTCCCGTGTGGTCCCATTTTAATTTGGTCCAGTTCTGATGATGGGATCCTCAAGAAATTGAGGGAACTCCTCGAATATTGTAGGCATACCTATCGCGATTTTGGTATTTTCAGAAATAAGTCAAGCATTTGCATTCAGAAAGTATCATTTGATGAAGTGTAACTGATGAAAAAGACCACAGATTGCCATCGGAACTCCTCAATGATAAGTATTTCACGGGTGGCGATAAAATATCTCGATTAAAATAGTTAAGCGACTATGACGAAGCAAAAGAAGACAGGCACCGGAACTCAGTTTTTGATTTCCTACTTTGAGATAGGCGTTTCTCGTTTTCTTCGCTTGTCTCATTTAAACGGCGCTGTCTCATACGAGTAGCGTGTTTAGTAGGTCTACCCATATTCGCTTTTGATAAATAGATCAAAACAAATCACTAAAAAGCGAGAAATAAACAAAAATTTTAACAAAAAAAAAAACCGACTCCAAAAATTTAGACTGATAAAATTGCACTAAAAAGTAAAAAATAAGCGTTAGACTTATATAGACAATAACTTTATTATGAAAAAATAAAGGTACAATTATTGTTACTTTTGGAGTCGGTGCCAGCCTAGGTAACTTTAACATAAACATTTAACGACATACTATATTATAATCATAATAGTACATTCAATCTTATGCATGAAATTTTGACTACAAACGCGGACTGGCACCGGCTTCAAAAACTTCGTTGGCTGGCACCGGCTCCAAAAATAACAATAATTGTACCTATATTTTTTCATAATAAAGTTATTGTCTATATAAGTCTAACGCTTATTTTTTACTTTTTAGTGCAATTTTATCAGTCTAAATTTTTGGAGTCGGTTTTTTTTTTGTTAAAATTTTATTTTATTTTATTTTTAGCAGGTCACATGACTCCATTCCACCTGATGTTAAGTGGAAATGGAGTCCAACGCGAAGACAACTGGTGCAGCGTGAAAACGACGCAGCATCAGTCAGTTACCCCCACTCTGCTGGCCCACAAGGTGCCTCTTCACGCCAGTTTCAAAAATTGTTATTTTTTACAGGTTAAGAAAGGCGAAAGCATCGTGTTTCCTATATGGGCCTTTCATCGCGATCCTCAGTTCTTCCCGAACCCAGAAAAGTTTGACCCTGAACGATTTTCCGAAGAAAACAGGCATAACTTTAATTCTCACGCGTACATGCCCTTTGGCGCTGGTCCCAGAAACTGCATTGGTAATCAATTTAAAACTTTTTCATGCATTTAGAATGTGCATATATCTGATCTTAGAGCCCAAGCAACAACTTTAGACGGGTACGTACCTCTAACGACGGGTACATATGTACCCATGAACGTTCAAAGTGGAATAGGATCCTTTTAGATATAAACTTTGAATTGTCCTTGTAAATAATCTCATTGGTCGATTTGACTATGAAATATTTGTAACACTTTTAAACCGCCTATTGCTAAGACCAACGAACAGTCTCAGATACAGAAGTCCCAAGTTAGATTTCTGACGGGAGTTACCTATTTTTGTATTCGGTTCGGTTGGTTTTGGGCATTGTTTTAAATCCACCTCTCGTCAGCCAGGTGCGTTTTAAACAAGGCCAAGGTGTATGCCACCATCGCATCTAAGTCTTTACTAAATTAATTAATTTTAAATTAATGTTAGTTACCCGACAGTTACATGCTAATATTAGGACAGCCAACTCCTCGGTGGTTGAGGATTGCTTGGATTCTCTCCTTCTCTCTCACTTTATATAAGTGTGTTATTTATGAGCTGATGAAATTAATTACTATTTTATCTTACAGGTTCAAGGTTTGCGTTGTGCGAGATAAAGGCTGTCCTGTATCAGATCCTGCTCCATTTCGAAGTGTCTCCAACTGCAGAGACAAAAAATCTGCAGCTCAATAAACATGTATTTAATTCTCTCCCTGCTAACGACAAATTGAAGTTCAGATTAAGGGAATAAGAATATGTATTAATTAGGTTATAAAAAACATTTTTCGAACCCATTAAATTAACAAACTTTAAAATGGTTAGCGCATTTAGATAAAAAGAATAATGATAACTTATTATGTAAGATTAAGCCATTACCGATAAATGTAGCGATGACTTGATTTCAAGCTAAGCTTTTCAGCTATGGGACAGTCATTGGCTGTTAACTTTACTTTATTATGTAAAATTTCAAGTGTGAACATTCGTTATCAGCCAAACTAAAAAAAAGTAATATCCAACAACGACAAAAATTAAAATATAACCTATAGATGAAGGTAAACGAAATTTTTGAAAATATTCATAAAAGTGTTTATTTTAAATATGTATTTTTTTTAAATAAATTTATTTTAGAAATATAAAACTTTACATCGTAGTTTTACGTGTTTTATTACGAAAGTATACTATAATTTTGATATGTTATTTTTTATAGCATATAATTATTATAACTATGACGGAATTACAAAGCTGTTGTATAAGCAACGCCTCTGGTGACATACCAATATAGTCCCTTTTGGCGACTAAGGACCATTCTTAGTTTTGCCATACAAAATCTCGTTTTGGTTAACCTGATCAAATGGCCAATAAATTTCACCATCCTGGTATGGTAAGAAAACATTATTGTCAGCTGTAACAATAAGCCTGCAGTATAGGTACTACGTTTTTCCTTCCTCAAAGAATGCTTTGCAAATATCGTCGGTTCAACGTAAAATGTCCCCAGTCACTCATCGCTTCATTACGCATTCAGTGTTCATTACGCGTGACGCGGCGGAGCGCAGGATTAAAAGACAGAAAAAGGTGAAAAATTGGGGCGCATCGCCGAGATTACTGGCTGGATTACCTACGAGTCATTTATCAACTTCAGCGGGAGTTTGGCGCAGATCCGGGACGAAGACACTGGATACAGGCGGGTGGCGGCATCTGTAGGAAACTTGAGGAGAGCGTTAATGCGATGAGATAATTAGAGCACGTAATGCGTTGACACGGCGGTAGATGGCGCTAGGCGATTTCAACTTTGAGAATAATAGAATTAATTTCGGTGAGTGACCTTGAATCTTCTTCAATAGTTCATGTTTAGGTATACCCTTCGATCAATTATGTACTAGATAAATGATCGTGAACAAAAATGCATCTCAAAAGTATTCCTGTTTGCTCATAGCTATACATTTAAATTTCGAATGACAAAATCTGATAAAACATTGGGTAGCATCAACAACTTAAAATTACTGTAAACCTTAAATCTTAAATATAAGGATTAAAATAAGGTTGCAAAATATTTGTACTCTATATTTACTGTCATCGCCACAAACGTTAAGCAACAAGTTGTTAAAATTGACAGTTATTAGAGTAGTTCACAAAATGTCACTTACGGAATACCCCAAGGATCCATATTAGGCCCATTAATATTTTTAATACATATTAACAATATTAGTAAGATTGGCTTATCAGGTCATTTGACGTTATACGCAGATGATACCTGTCTCTTTATTTCAATAAAACGCTTTCCGATATAATAATGATGGCTCAGAAAGATCTTTATACTCTAAATGAATGGTATAAATACAATCTCCTGACGATCAACACCTCAAAAACCTCCTTTACGATCTTTGCTCCAAAAAACAAGCAGACACCAGATTTTACACCTTTGACTATAAATAATGTAGTTATTCAACAGAGTAATACTTTTTACTGACTTTTTACTGACACGTCAGTAATGCTTCTGCAAAGTCCTTCCCAACAGCACAAGCAGTTGTGTAGTAGTCTCTCTTTTACATCGAACCTATACGTATTTCATATCATAATAACCAATTGCATTGGTTTTAAAAGCAACACAGTTTTATAATGACATAGAAATGGTTGAGCGCACTTTAGGTGGCAATGTAAAACATTAGTTTGTTTGTTGGAATAAACAATAAGTATAATTTTTAATTCCTTTTATTATGTTTCTTACTTTTCTACATCTTCTCTGATTAATATATCATCAAGGAGGGATGCTGGAGCAGTTATATTTTGTTGGTATCGAGACCACCCCATATACCACACAATGGTCATAACATGAGCACAGCAACCCACGGTACGTTTTCCTATTATACAATTACAGTAATAACCGTGAATTCTGTGCTCCCAACTATTGTGCTGCATATTTAACAATATATATATGTACAAAGTCAAAGTCAAAGTCAAAGTCAAATATTCTTTATTCAAATAAACTTTAGAAAAGTGCTTTTGAATCGTCCATAATTTTTTTACCTACTACCCATTCAGGACGTCTATTTTTAGCTGTGGAGAAGAATGGGCGCAAGAAACTCCACAGCTTTAATTCATTATGTAACGACATTTACAAAATTATATGCCGTTACGTTACCAAGTTATACAAGTTTAAAAAACCTTAACAATATATTGGATTAGAAATAGATTGGAGCATTTTAAACCCATGCTGTTTTGTCTTCAATGTAATCAGACACTTTATAATAAGCTTTTTTATAAAGCTTTTCTTTAATAGCGATTTTAAATTTATTAATATCTAGTTTTTGGATATTACTTGGAACTTTATTGTAAAAACGTACACACAGGCCTCTAAATGAATTATTTACTTTGTGGAGCCTAGTATTAGGTACTGCTAGTTTGTTTTTATTTCTAGTGTTTACATTGTGAATATCACTGTTTTTAGAAAAAGTTTCAATATTTTTATATACATACATTAGGTTCTCGTAAATATATTGTGATGCAACTGTCATTATATTAATATCTTTAAATCTCTCCCTAAGAGAATTACCAGCTTTTAGATTATAAATTGCTCGAATAGCCCGCTTCTGCAGCACAAATATAGTTTGAATATCGGCAGCATTGCCCCACAATAAAATGCCGTACGACATTACGCTATGGAAATAACTAAAGTAAACAAGTCTAGCTGTTTCAATGTCAGTGATCTGACGAATTTTCATTACTGCATAAGCCGCAGAGCTCAGTCTACTCGACAATTTATCTATATGTGGGCCCCACTGTAGCTTTGCATCCAACGTAATGCCTAGAAACACTGTGGTGTCCACAAGGTCCACATTCCTATCTTTAATTTTTACACTGGTTTTTACCTCCTTAACGTTGGGTAATACAAATCTTATACATTTGGTTTTTTGTTCATTTAATAGCAAATTGTTAACACTAAACCAATGAACTATCTTTGTGACAGCATTGTTCACATCGTCATCAATCGGCTGTCGTCGTTTCACTTTGAATAAAAGTGAGGTATCATCTGCAAACAATACTATCTCATGTTTGTCTTTTACAAAGTAAGGCAAGTCGTTAATATAAATTAAAAATAAGAAAGGACCAAGAATTGAACCCTGTGGAACACCCATTGTAACCACCGATCCCGGAGATCTTTTACCGTTAACATCAACCCTCTGAACCCTATCACTCAAATATGAGATAAGAAGATTCAGTGATGCATCTCTAATTCCATAGTGGTAGAGCTTCCTGACCAGGGTTTCATGTAAAACACAATCAAAGGCCTTGGATAAATCACAAAAAACCCCTACGGCATCGTGAGAATCCTCCCAGGCATTAAATATTTGAAGAATAAGCTCAACACCAGCGTCAGTAGTCGAGCGACCCCTAGTGAAACCATATTGTCTAGAATGTAAAAGTTTATTTCTATAAAAATGAACTTGAACTTGACAATTACAATTTACAATATGTTCGACCACTACGGTGCCTTGACAATAATCACAGATACATTTCATTTTCAGAATCAAATCAAATCAAATCAAATCTTTATTTGCAACATGTGCAGAATGTGGTATATGAAGAGGCTCAATATCACGGCATACTTCAATTCCAAATGTTCCATTTGGTCTAATGTGCTTACCATAATATGAGCGTGCCTGCTTAATTTGATAAGTTCCCAGTGCAAATAATATTAAGTCCGATTCTGTCATCACTGGAAACTCATTCAATAGTAATATAGTAATAGTAATCTTCAGCATTTATACTGTCAAAAAGAGCTCTCCTTCTATTAATATTATTTTCTATTAAGTATATACTCTGCCAAAACATTTGGTTGATCTAATCTGCTTAGGGCTGCTTAGGACCACTTAGGGCACGCTCTAATATTAAAGTGGCATCTGGTCTATCTGTGATGGGTAGATGAAATGCATTTATCATGGCCCCTGCTATTCGGAAATCAGTTATTAGATGGGTAGCAGCATTACTATTAAAATAATTCCATTTTTTCATTTTATTTCATTTCATGAGTAAAATAAGAAGTTCTTTTGAATCGGAATCTAAAATAGTAGCGCAGGTTGTCGTGAATCGTCAATATATCAATAGCAGCCAAGTTACGGGGCGGGGGTACCGAGGTCCAGTAGATATCGCCAAGTCTTCAGATTCAGATAAACGAAAGTCCAGGGAGAATAGCCGAGTCAAATAATCAAAGCAATACAGATACACACGAAAAACACTCCAGCCCGAGCCAGTAAGTAAACACCGAAACGGAATCAAAAAAGGTTAAGACGCCGCACACTAGCGCCACTATTGAAAAAAAAAACATATCTAGTAATTAGAGATAGAAAATCAAATTATGCTCAACAAACTATTTGAATGAAGTAATTTAGCATTTTTACGTCACCTAATGAACACCTCACATGTTATGGTTTAGTTAAATAAGACGTTACGGCCACTTTTAACTATAACGCCATATTTAACTAAACCATAACATGTCAGGTGTTCATTAGGTAACGTAAAAATGCTAAATTACTTCATTCAAATAGTTTGTTGAGCATAATTTGATTTTCTATCTCTAATTACTAGATATGTTTTTTTTTCATTGGCGGCGCTAGTGTGCGGCGTAAACGCTCTTCTTAATCTCATTTTGTCATGACTGACAAGTCACTGTCTTTTTAATTCGTTCGTTACAGCTCTGGCATAAAGTATTTTTAGCAATTTCTTCTGGGTGACAAAATAATCAAACGCACAACATAATTCGAAATAGTTAAAAACACTTATTTTTGTTATCATTTATCATGTACTTGCTAGAAATCGATAAGCTTATGTAAAAATAATGTGTTATAAGACTTTTATCATAAAATTAGTTGTGCCTGAGAATAAGCTAACGAAACGCATCAGACAGCGAGAGAGTTGTGCTTGCCAGTTAAATTAATTTAATGTTGCAAGTCATCAAACCTTTCTAATGATGTTTTTGGGTGGTACAAATTGAATAAAAAATATGTTATATATATTTTTAGAATCTACGATTTTTTCCCTACATTTTGATACCATTGAATCTTAGGTACATTCGGGGCCCTTGTTGTATGGGGGAGTTAGTATCAGTTGGCCTAAAACGCGATTGGTCTAAGTAGCAACTGGTCTAAAACGCAACTAGTCTAATGGTCTAAATATCAACTGGTCTAAGTAGCAACTGGTCTAATTAGCGACTGGTCTTAAACGCAACTGGTCTAATTAGCGACTGGTCTAAAACGCAACTGGTCTAATTGGCAACTGGTCTAAAAAGCAACTGGTCTAAAACGCAACTGGTCTAATTAGCGACTGGTCTAAAACGCAACTGGTCTAATTGGCAACTGGTCTAAAAAGCAACTGGTCTAAAACGCAACTGGTCTAGTGGTCTGTAAAATAAAATAATTATAAACTGCTAAAAATATTTTATATTAATTAAATTTTAAAAAATATGTGTGCTGAACTTAAAAAACATAATATCTTCATAAACCAAATACCTAACGTTTTCATACTTAAACTTAATTAATGTTTTATGTTATATTAAAAAAAAGGGTGCTGATCTTATAACAGGTATTTCATCTTTAAACCAAAAATATTCCTTTAAACGAAATTAATGTTTTTTTTTAAACCGACTTCGAAAAAAGGAGGAGGTTCTCAATTCGTCGGAATCTTTTTTTTAATTTTTTTATGTATGTTTCCTATGTAATGAATATTTCTTTAACTTTCTTTTAGTTTCAATAATTTTTACCAACCAGTCAAATGGTAAAATGTTTCCTTTTTCCAACATCTGTAACAGCTCTTTGTGCTTTTTATTAAATTTTATATCGCCTTGTTTTTTGTTGTTGACATTAAATATATTTTTCGTCAATTTTATGTCTTGGACTCTTGATTCTTTTAACAACTTATCAAGAAAAAATATAAATGTCGGCTTTGGGGGCACTCGAGCATTAAGTCTGCGATGCCACGCTTCCACGCTGTTTGTGGTACGGTGGATTTCAGTCGCACAGCTTATTGGCAAATCCAGCTATTGCTTATTCACGTAGGTATGAAACTTGCTTTTGCCGGTAATCGAACCGGTGAAATGTGAAAAATAAAAATCCTGTATTTTATGATACCAACTAAAAGATTCATTCATAAGGATCAATTCCTTTTAAACAACATAGTATCTTAAATTAAAGAAAGACCAAGAAAAATATTTTAAGAAAATAGTTCACTTATCTTATGAATTTTCAAAAATCTTTTAATGCAGTTTCAATTACTTTTGAAAATAAAGGAATGTTTCCTTTCAGTAAAATTTGCCATCATCAATACCTTTACCTCCAATCATGTTCTTTTTTTTCACCCTGTATATAAAGAAATATCATATATTATAATTTACTATATTTTAATCTGATGAAAGCGTAATCTGATGAGTGTGTTTTCCGTATCCAAGAAAAACAAAAAACTAAATATTATTTAAAGGACAATATTTGCTTTTGGAAGTTATTTTAGACCAGTTGCTTTTTAGACCAGTTCCTAATTAGACCAGTTGCTTTTTAGACCAGATCCTAATTAGACCAGTTGCTTTTTAGACCAGTTGCTAATTAGACCAGTTGCTACTTAGACCAGTCGCTACTTAGACCAGTTGCGTTTTAGACCAGTTGCTCCTTAGACCTGTTGCGTTTTAGACTAGTTGCTACTTAGACCAATTGCGTTTTAGACCAACTGATACTAACTCGTTCCATACATTTGAGAAAAGGTACCTTAACCTTAACAAACAATACTTCGAAACTATAAAGTTTACTGGACATGATTGATTAGATACTATATATTCAATTTAACATACTCTTATCGTGATTATGCTAATCAGTTCTTTGCTAAATATAATAAAACTAATCATGATTATTAATGCTATTATGTAAAGAAAATGATTATTATGGAGTATTTACGTAGGTGGAAGGTTTGATTGTTCCAAACGCCTTTTCGTACAAAAATATACCCCGCCGCGGACTTTATTTCTGTGACCAACTTTACCACAGTAAGTACAAGTAGGTTTTTTGCACGTATTGGCTTGGAGACCACTGCAACTAGGCTGAGGCTGCGTATTAAGTGGTGGTAGGACTTGCGAAACATTTTTCAAGGGATCTTGCGATGCACTTAGAACAGGCCTAGGGCAAAGTAGGTATATCTTGGGATTCAGATGGAAAAATTGTCTAATTTTTTCAAACAAATGTTTTTGTCTTTCGAGAGAGAGACCATGTGGTTGGATAACTTCGAGTATTTCGTTTTTGAATGTTTCTTTAAAGATAACATGCTGACAAATATCACCAGTGACGGATTATTACGGTTGTTACACATACGCAATGAACTACTAACACGGAGGCGCGGCGGCGGTAATCGTACGAAAATGGCGGTAGATGTTCAAAACCAAAGCAATACCATATCTCTATAACCATGATCTGTGGCAATACGTGTATTATTTCGAAAATCTCTCAAGACTCGGCCATAAGATACCTTTTCTACTAAACTTCGAGATCACATTCTGAGCTATTTACTTACATAAAATAAAAAAACAAAAATATGAGATTATAGGATACATCATGTATTTTATTAATAAGCAATAAAGATTAAAACGATTTTTTGCACTTTTTACACGAAACATGAAATATCTCTGAAACTAAAAACCTCCATAAGGTACCTTTTCTCGTAGAACGTCACATATTCTTTTGTAAAAGCGAAGAACTCTTATTGGCTATCAGTGTTTATAATATTATTGTATTAAATTTCATAAAGCTGTTGGTTTTCCAAATAAAAATAAATAATAAATAGTTATTTTCAGTCGGATTCCTCGAAAATCTTCAGTACTTCAAAGGACAACTCAACATCCACAGTATCATCCCCCCCCCCCACTCCGTGAGATACCTAAGTGAAAAGAACAACCAAATCCTTTCGAGTTAATTAAATGCATAAATTCTAGATTTGATTTTGTGAATAGGACATCCTTACATATCCCATGGGTATCAATAAAGTACTCTACATTGATATTTAGATTAAAATGAGTTTTTTCTGATTATGAGACGATTATAACGTCAATGAGATATCCATGGATCCTATATCATACCAATAACGATATAATTATTAAGAATGAAAATATATATTTCTGGTATCCAAATATTTAATCATCTGCCCACTGATCAAAAAGCCTCAGTAAATTTAAGCTGTTTTAAAATTAAATTAAAGAGATGGCTTGGCGTTCTACAGTTTGACTGAATCATCATCATCATCATCATCTCAGCCAAAAGACGTCCGTCCGTTCGTTTGACTGAATATTTCGGTACTAAAACAGCATAGTGCCTGTTTCTACCGGTTTCTACCTACCTACATACTAAAAATTGCATGCCCGACTAGGGTAAATTGTTTGTTCCCAATTATAATATGCTTAAGAGCAGTTCTACAGAAAGGTAATATTTTCCTCAATTCGGTGGTTAAATTAATATCTGGTTTTTATAAGCAGTTTAATGACAAAGATTGAAGTATATTCCATTCTGAATCTAATGATGACAATGGGACTAAATATTGTGAAGTGGTTTACGGGAAAAGTTAATCACCGAATTGCGAACGCATCGAATTGAGAAAATGAATCACCGAATTGAGAAGTGGCCCAGCGACTTCAGAAAATGAATCACCGTATTTAGAAATAGCCCAGCCAATCTAGAAACGCTGTCACCTAATACAGAAATTAACTATGTGATGAATGACCAAAATTACAAATACCTAAAAACGTTTTTGATTATCTCTGATGGTCTATGGTTAATGTCAGGCTTAAGTGCCTATATTAATGTTTCTGAAATAAAAAAATTATTGAAAAAAACAAAAATTTGAATCAGTGTGTATATTCTTTTTCAATAAGAAACAAAGAAAGGAGTTATTTGTATCTTGTACTAATTAATTATTTACCTACCAACTAATTTTAATTTAACTTGATCAGTCTTCATTTCCATTTTAGAAATAAAATATATATACATCACGCTATTCCTAATTTAAAACTTTGTAGTCTCTTTTGCCAGGACACATGCGGCTATTTTTTTTACTTCTTATTCTATGTATCGTTCTTTGGCATGTCTGTTTCGTTCTTTGTAATTCAGCTATCTTATGATGCAGTAATTTAAACTCCTTATTTACCCTGTATTTGTAAAGAATGACGTTCGCGCACAAGGCTGTTTCTTGGGTGTTTCTGTGATACTGTTGTTGGCTGCATCAATAAAGTCTTTATGAACTTTCGAACTGTTATTGGACTTAAGCATTTCGATGAAAGTGAACTTGGCGTAACATTACTTAAGGCTCCAATTGATTCTAAATCAGAAATAGTAGGAGAAACGGGTACTAAAGAATTAGATAAGGTATTTATCGCAGACTGAGGCGCTGTAACACATATTGGAGAATTCGTAACAAGGTTACGGGATGCACTCAAAGGATCGTGATTGTTCAAAACTTCAGGATCAGAAGAAAGCAAAATAGGTTTTTCGTCTAGAACTTTGAGTAAGTTTTTTTCTTCTTTTCGTAACTTTTCTTCGAATGTTCTCTGTAATACTTCCTCAAAACTTTTTGTTCACGACGTGGTCTTTCACTCATTCTCTTTACCTTACCTTCAGCCTTTCTTTTTGCATATCTTTCCCTGTATTTTTGTTTATGTCTCTCACATTATTCGAATATTTTTTATTCTCCTTCTTTCCGCAATCCTTTTCTTTCCTTTTTTTCGGCTTCACTCAGTTTGCCCATCTAAAAAAAAACACGACATAACCGCCCAAGCAGCTCTCGCCTTTGATTTCCAAAATCTTAATAAAACATCATGACAACCAATTTTCTTTGAATCCTTATAGCTGAATTCAACATTATTGCCTTGTAGAGATCACTTTTTAGCGATAAGGCCGCCCGCTTTATTTGTTATGTATATGGTGTGCAATAAAGAGTATTCTATTCTATTATTGACAAATCTCAGTTCGGTGTAAGTTCTCTCAATTCGGTGTAGCATTTTCCATGGAATTGAGATCCACCGAATTGAGAAAATAACATATATCATCAAATAACTTCTAAACTATATAAATTGAAACCATTTCTACATACTGGCAGACATCACTTAAATATTCAATTAATTTAGCACAAATCTCAATAAATACTTCATAAACAAAATTAATATCGTCCACCGATTTGAGAAATGACCCGACCCCAAAAGCACCGAATAATTTCGTACTTTCGAAAAATGCTCCTTTGCAGCACAGTCCCCCTGTCCATACTGCTCGGCCGCTCGGGCGCAACTGGCAGGGCAGGTTGCGGGAACTAGCTAGTGACGTTCGTACTGCGCGTAGTTAGTGATGTAGGTAAACAAAACTAAATTACACCGAATTGAGGCATACGCCTCGGACGAAATCAAAATATGTTATTGTATTAAAACCCAAGGATTCACAATAAATATAATTACATAAATGGCTTTATTATCTATCCCTTGTTCTGTAAATGGTGGAATTATAATTAGCAACTTATTATTTTGAAAGTTATGAAGCATTAACGAGTCTATTTTGGAATCCGGACACGTCATTTTAAACCAAATTCTGCCCGTTTTTAAACTTTAGGTTTTTCTTTTTGGCGCTATATAAAGCCTGACGGTTTTCTAGATATGCTCTCCATTAGGTCAAGAGTCCTATAAACATGTGTGATTTTTTTGAAGTACGTAATTAGACGTTAAAGGTACTTTGTTCGCTCCAGTAGTTCAATCTGCTCTACCCGTAGAAATGCCCTTAACACCTGCTATGTATTTACACAATTTTATGGCAATTAAAATTATCTTATCTTATTGTATCTTATAAGTAACATAAAATCATAATCTTAAGTCATTAACTGAGAGAGAGGTTAACCACGACAATTTTGCAAGACAACTTCACTTGGTCGTGAAAGAGAGAATGAAAGAGTTATTTGGATATACTTTTTATTGTTAAAGCTGATTAGTACCACTTCTTAGCCTAACATAAATAGATATTCTTATAAAAAGTATAACCATTACTTTGTTTCTTAAACTTGTCATAGATAATTCTTTTGATGCTATATTATTGTCTATTCTTCATCCGAATCCAGTTTCCCCCTTTGAGACTGAATTGGAATGATTCCTTGGTCAGCTCGGGAGGTATGCAGGTTCTCTCGCACGGAGACAGCTCGAAGTGCTGCAGCAGCTTGTACAGCATCACCTTTATCTCGCACAGCGCGAACCTGGAACCTGCAGGAGGAAACTCATTTATGTTTTATGTTATGTGGTTGGCGGTTTTTCGATGGTGTTTGCTATTAGCCTTAATCGGCCTTCACAGCATCCGGACGTTTTTGAAAGCGGCGAGAAGCTTAAAGGGTTCCTCAAGCCGTGTGATCGTAACACCGTCAGAGTTTCTAGTCATACCGTCAGGCAAGCGTGTCCGCGTTCCGTTCCCTACTAGATATACCTATGAGCGGCCACCGTTGCTCATGGCGGCTGTAACACTAAGGGTCACTGGCACCGAAACTTCAGGTCTTGTACCTTTATATCCTGTAATTTCACTGCACCTAATACCTCGTGGTGGTTATGTGGTTAGCTGTAGAAGTGGGAATGTTCGTCTGCCTGGTTGAGGTCTGGCCAGGCTTCCATTTCGTGCTCAGCGAGCGGGTCCGAGTAGCGATCCAGAGGGGGCCCGAAGCGAAAGGATCTGCGGGGCACGTGAGTTGTCCATATTTGGTTGTTCTGCTCGGTGGTTTTTCTTGAGTAGGCTTCGAACATCTCCGGCACTAGTCTGGAGATCTAGCAGAGGCGCCAGCTAGATGCAATGTCTCCGGTTGAATCATCCTCGTAGGATTTCGGAACTGATGAGGTGCCTGGATGGGTACTGAGAAGTGAGTGGGCTTATAACTCCGCGACCAAACAGGACATTTGGTAGTAAACTTTAGAGATGACGACCCGAGCAGTGGAATCTGCGAGTTGTATTCTTAGTGCAACGAGAAGTGAGCGAGCTTACAGCTCCGGTAACCCTTCTGGATATTAGATAGTGGACTATACGTGTCCACGGGGCAACTAGCTCGAGACACTAGTCTTAAAAGTACCGGATGAAGTATGCGTTTTGGCGCGTCCTGATCTGGCGTTATGACCTGACGCAGATGGTACCTTGTGCTTGCGCAAGGATGTCTGACACCTAGCTTTATAACCATAGGGTTGGCGAGGGGTGTCAGTATAAACTTTAAACTCGTGTGTAGCAGGTCGCACCTAATACCTCTCACGTCAAAACACCAAAACAATGCTAACTAATTGGTGGCAGAACACCACCACCAGGTGGCACTGTCAGGCCACTGAAACTGATAAATAAGATTATGAAAAGGAGATTGGCAGATTCCCGTGTATTTTCAAAACCACTTAAAGGCTAAGCGTGCCATGAAATTAATAGTAGGAATTCAATACTCTAATATAGTTTATCTACACTTATGTTGTAACATTCTACTTATGTTTCCAATACTTGACTTATAATTACTACTGTTATAGCGCAGACAACAAAACACTCAATTTAAGCAATTTCACATGATGGTATAATATCCACATCGATATCGTAAAATCTCATTATAACATCAATAAAACGCGACCAATTAACCTGGCGAGCCTTATGTCAAAATCCTCATACAAGTTGTATAAAATTTTGATATTAGGCTGGCTTTTGAAAACAGTTGGGTCATACGTGAAAACTTCGTCGAAACTACTAAACTTACATACACAAAACTCTTTGGTAAGATCTTGTGCCAATTAAATAAAAAAAGAACAGCGCGCGCTCGCTCCTGATTGGCCCTGCGCGCGCAGCTGCGCTCTCATTGGTTAGATTTTAATGGCGGCAAGTTCACTGTGACAATACACGTACGCGTGAATTTAATGTTTCGCAATGTGTTTTGTTTTTAAAATACAAATTAAAAGTTAAAAATGGACAGCGACGATGATATTTGTACGCCTCCGGATATTCTAGAATTGGCAACAAAAGTAACTCACAATCTTTTGCCAGAAAAATCTAGAAAATTATATGAAAAAGAATATAATAACTTTTTGGCATGGAAGATCGAAAAGAAAACTACATCTTTTTCTGAAAATGTCATTCTTGAGATACACTCAAAGACCTCTCCGACAAATTCAAGCCATCTTCTATGTGGGCTAAATATTCTATGCTCAAGTCCACACTGAGTATCTACAACAATATTGATATCACGAAGTATTCAAAAGTCATAGCGTTCCTAAAACGCAGTTCAGAAGGACACAAGGAAAAAAAGTCCTTGACGTTTACATCAGGTCAAATAAAGATGTTCCTGAAAGATTCACCAGATATCTTGTATCTTTTTGAAAAGGTAAGTGTATTTTAGTTTTACAATTATAAATAAGTAGTAAGTAGTAAGTGTATAATAAGACTTACTTTTTTTTTTTAGTTTTGTTATTTAATCTACCTAGTACTTACGTACTACACACGCAAGTTATCTAGACACTCCGTTTAAGCGCTTTGTGTATAAATTAGGTAGTAGGTACCTACACTTTACTACTTCATAAATCATAGTTTTTGCCTTGGCTATGTACCTCAAGCTTATTATATCGTTTATTGTTACAGGTTGCACTAATCTTCGGCATAATGGGGGCATGCCGAAGGCAAGAGCTATACAACATCCAGTTCGATGAAGTCTCTAACATAGACGACAGTACAATCATGGTGAAAGTTTCGAAAACAAAAACGAAAATAGATCGTTCTTTCGTTGTGACGGGAAACTGCTATGCCGTATGTAAAAAATACATGGAACTTCGACCCACCCCCTGTCGAAACCCTGCCTTTTTCTTGAGCTATAGATCGGGGAAGTGCGTCGATCAAAGAACTGGTATTAATAAATTTGGTGCTCTGAGAAAAACTATCGCAAGTTTTTTGAATCTGCCTAACCCAGCGTTGTACACGGGGCATTGCTTCCGGCGCACCTCGGCGACCCTTCTCATAGATAGCGGTGGTGATTTGACCGCACTGAAATGACACGGGGGGTGGAAGTCTTCTACTGTGGCTGAAAGCTACATTGATGAGTCTTTAATGAATAAAATTCAAGTCTCAAATACGATCTTGAACAGTATAGAAAACAAGACGAATGAAGTAATTATAAATATTCCAACTCCGTCTACGAGCTCTACTGCTTGCCCCGCGACCGCTACAGCTGCTGTACAATAATTAACATTTACTTTCAAAATTGTACCATCCAAAATTTGAACAATTATTATAAATAAACTATTGTCAGCTTTTACTCTTGTTGTTTGACTAATTGCATTAGTGAAGATAAAGTAGTGTATGCAACTGCATATAACACGGGTATTAAAACACTCGTTACTATTATGAAACTCGCTGCGCTCGTTTCATAAACTCGCACTCGTGTTTTAATACCCTTCATTATATGACAGTTGCATAAATTACCATTATCAAAATATGTAATGGTAAGATATACTTTAAAGCTGGGGATAATAAGTTGATTTTATAACCTAACCTCAAAACAGCCAAACGTATTATGCATGTGATAGTAGTTCTAGTAGTAAATGTAACTAAGTATTATTACTGTTACCGTGTTGTTGTTACTATTATTACTGTTATATGCGTAGATAGGAACGACAGCAGGTATTTCGATCTACTTCAGTGAACAGCAGCGGTAAGATGGAAAGGTACCTACGTTAACTACAATCACCATTCAACAATAGTAATACATAGAAGAGAAGGTATTGAGTGTCAGATCGCCGCGGGACCTTCTTTCCTATCCAATAGTTCCTTTCTACTACTGTTAAGTTGTAATTCTTGTATTCTAGATAGTAGTATTTTTTACAGAATATAATGATCCACTAATGATAAAACAAGTACGTAGTGGTTTATTTTTCTAAAAGACAAAATGAAGCAAGGGAGAAAATAAAACTCCTAACCGGCATATCTCACATTATGATGCTTGCTAATCTTGTGTCCTTGTCAACAATTTTTTTTGGGTTGCCAGTTTTAAATTAAATGATATCGATTAAAAGTTCAAAATCGTTCTTATAATCGAACGATTTAAAAAATCAATATAGGCATTGCGCAAAATGGAATCGAAATTTAAATTCCGGTTTTTTACTTTTCTTATTGGATTTAAATATTCAGACACCTTTATTATAAATACATACCTAACTAATTGTATTTTAGGTTTTCTTTAAATCAGAATAATCGATTTATAATAATACTATAATTATTCTATGGCAGCACAGGATGATTTACATGTAAAAGACGTGTTGTTTTTGCAAAATAGACTAAGAGATTAGCGTTTCGTTTATTTATTTATTTATTCTAAATTGAAAAATAACTACCTCATTACGACTTTAAAATTTCATATAGTCAGTTTTGGGCATGATAACAATTATGAATTTGAATAGGTGGTTCCCAGTTTGCTATTCTCCTTTACCCTATTCATCAGTTTCAGGAGCCATATAGAAAACACACCACGTAGGATTTACAATTTCGTAAAAAGTAATATCAACATTCAACGTAAGGGTTTTTGTTAATAGACATTTTTTTCTCAACCGATTCCATAAAGTCAGTTACCTATACAATTCCTTGCACCCATTCCAAAGGGCATGTAGGTGTAGGGCTGAATATTGTGTTTATTCTCTTCTGAAAAACGTTCAGGGTCGAATTTCATTGGATTTGGGTAGAATTTCGCATCTCTGTGTATTCCCCAAACCGGTATCTGCAAGGATTGTCCCTTAGGCATCTGAAATAGGACAATGCAATAATGTAAAAATAGTCTTCTGTCTTTTGGAGTTTACACAACGTAGAAAAATTGTTCCATAGATTTTCAGAATTCAACACTGAAGGATAGATAACAAACAACTAGATAATGTAGAAACAGAAGTCCTCACGAAAAGTTTTGCCGACACAATATTCGTTGATGTTTTTTCGTATTTATGTCTCGATACATAACATATTATTAGAAATTATATTTGTTTTCTTTTCATTATCTTACTATGTAGTCTTTTGTTGCAGTAGCATTTGGTTTTCCTAGGTTGTAATCTTTTGTGCACATTCTGTCTAAAGCGATCGCAGCAGACCATAACCTCAGTACCTCTGAAAAGAGTTCAATCACATTTATTTATTTATTATTAAAGGTACAATAACAGAATACAAATTGTTACGTTGCAAATTACATCAAACCAACACTTTTTAAATTTGTATCCCAATATAAATTGTACACAGCAATGACTCAAAACAACAGTAAACAAAATATTCAATTATCTACATAAGTTAAACTTATCTAAAATAAAAAGTTAACAATTTGGAAAATAAAAAGAACAATTAAAGCAAAACAATAAGTGAGTGATACGAACAAATATAACATGTATGAGTAATTTAATAAAAAAGATTACTTATTTACAAATAACCCTATTTTATGAATCATTGACATTATTTTTTTTTTTATTTGCAAAGAATATCCCGCTCCTTTTGTCCAACCTTTTTGGACATTGTCTATCTTTTTATCCCCAGTTTTCACCTGGGCTTTCTCAGTATCGTCGATCTAGCTCGAATTATATTAGATAAGTCTAATATTTACTACTACTACTTGCATATCACGAAGAATACGTCTTTACCTGAAACAACCATATCCATGTAAACCATATTCTGAACAGAATTAAAGTCAAATTTTCCTCCATTCTTGACTTCATTTTCTCTGATCTCTTTCACCAGCCTATCTTGGATATCAGGGTTGCAAGTCACTTCGTACAACGCAAAAGACATCCCAGCAGATACAGTTTCAAAACCAGCCAAGAAGAATAGCACAGCTTGAGCGATCAAATCATCATTTGACCATTCTGAAAAAGATTATTTACCTTTACAAAAGTTCTAAAGCGATAAGACAGTTCGTTAAATATACAAAAAACTGCGATAAAATGTTAACAATACGATAGTAAAATCGGATAAAATGAGAGTTGAAATTTACTGATATTTTTACGACACCTAATGCCCACGATCCCATCCGAACTCCTCGGAGAATCTAGTAGGACACGGGGACACCACACTACGGGGACACGGGGAAAACCTCCGAAGGTGATTAGTTTCAGACGGCTTGAGAAACCCTTTAAGTTTCTCGAATCCCCCAAGAAAGCCCAGTGAAGCACCTAATGCTCTCTTTGTAACCTTTTCATTTTTATTTCTCTCTGTGCATTATGTATGTATATATTACTAAAGCTAAAAGCACAAATTATAAATTATTGTTTGTTAAAGGTGTTAGCTTTTTATTATACATACGATTTGATTATTTTACGTTAATCCGGGCAAGTGCTTAATTTATCAACAAAGGAACTGCGACTTTAGTTTTCGTCTTTATATAATTTAATTGTTTAAAGCTCTACCTCTGTTAACAGTCTTCGTTCCAACTGCAGACTCCTCAACAGTTGCAAATCCTGCATCTACATCTTTAGAAAATTTATCTTCATGCACCAACTTGCCTGCAGAGAGATAATGTATTTAAAAACCTTGTTAATGATGATACTAGTGATTTGTACCAAAATCTTAAAGATGGACTTTACACATTTTAAGCAGAATTTAATTAAACGTAAATTTAAGATAAATAGACAACTTAATATTGTCACAACTATATTGTGCATAATATTTTTTGATAGTACTTATATTAAACCTTTTTTAGCCTGCATCAACAAATGGATCATATCTGGTCTGACAATGTTATGTTTCTCTCGGTTATCCATTGTCTCTAGTAAGATGCCCTTAAAGAAATTTGTTAGAGATTCAGGAAGGAATTTGATGTTCAACATCTGAAAATATCACAAGCATAAAAATAATAGAAAGCAGCTTATGTGTTCCCAAAGATATAAAATACTCAATACTATGCCTGCCTTTGTTAGTGATGGCAGATAAGTGAACATGAATATCTTTAAAAAAAACGTCACACCAAAAGAACGGGTAATGGACATGCCCATCGTAAAAAATTCGTTATTTTCTTCACTTATTGAATCTACTTTGAGTCCAAAGGCACAGGAGGCGATGACGTCATTGGCATACCGAGTGGTTAAGTCTTTGCCTTCAATGTCGATAAAGTTGTCTGTGAACATAGGAATAAATTTTATATTAATGTTTACTGTGAATATAGTTATCAATTTTAGACACATGAACATAATTATTACAGAAGATTAAACAGATTTATCAGAAAAATTTGAAGCAAAAAAATTAAAAACGGAACATTATCGACTTAACATGTGTCTAAATACAGACCGTTAGATTCTTTAATTTTCCTCTTGAATGAATCTGTTATCTGATTGCACACTTCAACCATAAATGGCACCATCAGTCGAATTTTCGAACTCGTAAAGGCAGGGCTTAGCGTCGACCGCATATCTTTCCATTCCTGACCTAAAAATTATTAATACTATTTAGTTATGAATCAGATTTTTAGAAACTTTTCTGCTATAAGTTTGACTCACCTTTCAGTGAAAAAAGGTTTCTTCCAAACGTGGGGTCAATATCGCCGTCTACAAAGCCTTTATGGTCCAGAAAATGTTCGAAGTCTTTAACAGTGATCTGTTTAATCAGATCGATGTCAGTGATCACTAGTATTGGCTTTAGAAATTCGTACACACCGTAGAATCTATTGATAATAGAAGAAAGAGAGTTAATAAAGCTTGATATGATGTACATGGTGTTTGGTAATAGGTTTATTATCTCGAAACATAGCTATGCAACCAAAATAAAGAACACCTCTGTGACAACATGCAAAATTACAATCCTGCGTAAATTTATTTTTCCATACAAAGTCTAAAATTTATTGTATTTCATTATTTTTGTTCAGCCCTGACATGTTTTGACTTCGGTTTTGATAATGTATCACACGCATTAAAAAAAATTGCAAGTAAGTACCTTTCGTTAGAGTAAGTTTCGTAGTAGCGGGCGATGTTTTCAGCGATGTGTTCTCTCCGGAGCATGACGCTGGCGCCGTTCCCGAGTATTGGAATTGGAGTGGGGCCATTTACGCCATGCTTTTTAAATTTGGAGTACGTTTGCTTCAAGTAGAGTGTCAGTGCTGTTATCAGCACCACCACCCAGATGAGGAACAGCATACTGGCAAGAGGAAACGTTAATAAATAAATAAATAAATAAATTTTCCTACACTCACACCAATTATCTAGCCCAAGAGAAGCTTCGTCATGAAACTCGTTATATGGTTACTAGACAACGGATAAACATACTTAAATACATACTTTTTATACATAGAAAACACCCAGACCCGAGACAAATTAGAAAAACAATAATTTATAAATTGACCCGACCGGGGATCAAACCCGGGACCTCAGAGATGGCGACACCATGAAAACCGGTGTACTAACCACTCGACCAAAGAGGTCGTCAAATGTTAATGGCAGGATTATTTAGAACAATTTTAATATTAGAATTTTAGATGCTATTGAGGTGGTGTGACTATAATATAATAAGTTGGTAATGCTGGAAGTAGTTTAAAAATAGTAATATACATTAGAAGAGGCTTATGGCTTACTCATGGTGCAGCGACGCAACGACAAGCCCATATAAAATCTTTCTTTTCCGTTCAAAGGTTGTTTGGAAAAGACCATTCTTAGTTATAAGACTGCCCTTTGTACGTGTACCTTTTAATGTAATTTTATGTAGAAATGTTATTTTGTGTACAATAAAATGTATTTATTAATATAAAGACACCAGACCCAGACACAAGAGAAATTCAATAGTTTGTTGGTCAAATAGCAAGTGCCATTTGACCAACAAACAATTCAATTTGTGTGAGGTGTGTCAAGTGGATGTAAAGAGGCGTTCAGTTAATTATGCCCAGTAGTGGACTGAAACGGGCTGGTTATGATGGCAATGATGATGAATCGAAGCATGTTAATGTGAAAAAACTTCAAGTTTAATTTCTGTTGTGCCTGGGCCCGGGCGGGCATCCTGGTAAATAGGAAAGAGTATTTTGTAACACTTATCGAATCTATATTTTTCATTAGACCAAAGTTACAAGTAGTGACAGCAGTAGAATTACAAACTAGTTACAAATATATTTAGTTTTATTAATCTTAACGTGTAGCATCAGCTGCCGGGTATAAGGATTGTTATAGATACTGTTTTTCAGCAATAGTGTCTCAATTCTTGGTGTCTAAAAATGTTTGAGCAAACGCAGTATAATTTAATACATAAATTAAGATACTCTGTGATTATGAAAGTAAGTATTTGATTGTAAAAGTTTTACATCAATAGAATTATTCGCTTTTGCGAGAAAAGTTTGAAAACATACAAAGTATATCAACCTGGATTTACATCCATAAATCAAACGCTGAAACGCAGGCTTCATTTATTTTATTATTTAGTATTATTGCTACCTTTTTAGCTAACCAGCGCAGCGCAGAAATAATTCTAATACACACATTCAAACAAAGTTTTTCACGGGTATTTAATGCAAACTAAATAGTTTAGGAAACATGTTTATAGAATAGAACAGAATAGAATAATAATATTATAATGGAACTCTACCCACTTGAGGGTTGAATTAAATAAAACTTTTTTACACATCCCTAGTCCCTACATAGTAAAAAGAATACACCCTCTACATTTCAAGCCTCTTCGACTAGCTGTTTGATATGGATGTTGTCTGTCAGTCAGGACAAAGCCTTTTATTGGTATAGAATAATAAATGGGACTATGGGACATAGTTTATTTTATTTAGGGCAATATACAATTACACAATAACATATTATGTCATACATAGCTATTATAACCGAATGGAATCATTGTGCAACCAGCAACATTGTCCACAAAAGAGGTAAAAAAAACAACTACAATTAAGACAGGAACATTATTGCATAAAAAATATAAAACAAATCCACAATATTATTATATTGGTTACATTTAAATTGTGCTTTGTATGTATAAAGAATTGTATATCATTACCATCATCATCATCATAAGCTCATTTCTGTCCCACTGCTGGGGCACGAGCAATTATATAAACAATACGAATTTGTATATGATTAAAACTACTTTAAGTAAAACGATTTATCTATATATTAATACGTGAAGCAAAAACTTTGTGCCCCTTTTTACGAGAATTGCGCGGACGGAGGAGTATGAAATTTCGCACACTTATAGTTTATATAGAGAAGAGGTGCAGAATGCTATTTTTTTTAAAAGTATGCATAAAAAATACATTCAATTAAATAAACATTGTTTTATACATTTTCCAAAAATTTCAAAAATAGAAGAGGAGCGGCCGAAATCTGTTAATGCCAATTCAAACTCACATTTTATCTTTTTTAATTTTTATTGCTTAGGATACAATCCGTGCAGCCTTAATAAAATAGTGTTTAGTAAACAGCTTTTTATAAAAATTACGGTCGAATTTCGACCACTAGTTTACTTTAAATGCTCGTTAAGATAAAAATGGTTTGATCTCTACATTGAATCTCAACTGGTGTTTAATTATGAAGGTCACCAACTAATCATTAGATCACGCAGCGCCGAAAACTACAGTGTAAGGGTTTTTGTGCGAGCGAGACATCAACAAACTTTATACCAGTTTGATACTTACTTAATCTCTTGCAGCTCTAGGTAACACTCACTGAATAGTTTTTCAAATTTTTGTGATTAAAAAATGACTTCACTGCTAAAACACAATTTTTTTGTTGCCAAATGCCGAGGTACGAATTATCGTTCACTTGCGTCGCGTCGGAGTGTTCGTCCGAATGGCACATGACTTGTAGCGTACAAATAATCTGCCTGCTATTGTATTACGTTGGTTGATACGTTGGTTGGACATTTCGGGTACATACTATCTATTAGGTTGTTACATAGATAAGGAGATCGCTACATCAGTCGCGTGTAAGTCAAAAAATCTTTAAAATCGAAAATTAAACTCATACAGATGTTTCTTAGTTATCTTTTACAGCGGGTCTTATATTTTCATGCTCTCGAAAATAAACTGTCGACCGTTTGCTGAATGATTAAATTTGTTTTGAGTTATTTATTAAGAGCGTTTACGCCGCACACTAGCGCCGCCAATGAAAAAAAAAACATATCTAGTAATTAGAGATAGAAAATCAAATTATGCTCAACAAACTATCTGAATGAAGTAATTTAGCATTTTTACGTCACCTAATGAACACCTGAGTTGTTATGGTTTAGTTAAATATGACGTTATAGTTAAAAGTGGCCGTAACGCCTTATTTAACTAAACCATAACATGTGAGGTGTTCAATAGGTGATGTAAAAATGCTAAATTACTTCATTCAAATAGTTTGTTGAGCATAATTTGATTTTCTATCTCTAATTACTAGATATGATTTTTTTTTCAATAGTGGCGCTAGTGTGCGGCGTAAACGCTCTTAAAGAGTGTATTTTTCTTGAATGGCGGTTAGATCTAGAAACAAATTGACAATCTTCTAAACTGTTAGTGTTAGAATGTATTTTTTTTACTAACGTTCCATAAGAATGGGACTCTCAACCACTCAGTTGTTCTTATACCAGACACAATAGAAATTCAACTGTTCTATGGCACTGTGATTACCATGGGCGTCCATGTACAAGGAAAATATAAATTAAAACTTTGGCACAAAATACTTAAGTAATAAAAAGAAATTATTGATTTATCTTTTATTTTTTTGTTGTACGCATGTGCGTTACCATACTTGGGTAAAAAAAAAAATTTCGGCTAGTATCTGACCTGAGGACCTGGGGTCCTAGGGAATTTAAGTAATTATCAGGACACTTAAAGGCACTACTGTGCAAATTTTTAAAACAACACTAATTGCTGATGATAGATGATTGATTTTTTTATTAGACTTTTTGGTTTTTGTCGGAAATAGTTTCAAGGAAAGGAAATAGTTCTCAAGCAAGAGTTTCATAAATGTTTACTTGCAAACATTTATGAAACTCTTGCTTGAGTCTTCCTTCGATCAATTACGAGTCCTTATTATTAATTAAGAAACAAACATCATATAAAGGCTTGTTTTTGTCTTATCATTTGCTGAATTAACTTGTCGCATGTCTACAAATACTCGTATCGTGTTTCTGTTCTACACTCTGTTATTGGTAGCTTATTGTGCGAGACGTTAGAGCGGTGATTTTCCTAATTGATTTATCAAATTTTGTGTAAGTTTCAATCTTGGCCTAAAAATTTGAAATAAATAATTAATGACAATTACTGTGTTATAATGAGTATCATCCGTGTGTTTGCGTGTTATTATAATAATTTTGTTTGTGATTCAGATAGTGTCAATGAATATTTGAATTTTAAGTGTTTTATGTTAGTAATCTTCTTTTCAGATCATGTGGATAATTCTGTTGTGGTTTACTTTGCTCCTCTCAGCATTAGTCTTGTACTATCGACAATTGTACTCAAAATTTAAGCGTAGTGGTCTTAATTATATCACGCCAGTCCCACTGCTGGGCAACATGGATCGATTGGCGCTGGGCTTGGAGCACTTCACTGATTATCTTACAAGGACCTATAATCAATTTCCTAATGACAGGTAAGAAAATAAAGAAATGTGGGAACTAGAAATTAAAACAAACTTGTAAAAAAAACCAAGTCTCGTAACTCAGTTCTTCTACCGTAAAAATTGTGAGATCCTTGTAATGCCAAGTTGATTAATTTCTTCAGTCCGTAAGTACTTAAGGTACCTTCAGTCTTATGTTATTACGTAATTAGCTAACCTAACAACATCTAATAGTGACCATATCAATATTAAAAATCTTTTATGTTTTAAATAAATAGATTGACTTGGCCATCGCATGAAAACACAATGTATCTCACAAGTAAGACGTATATTATATTAGATTAGATTGTTTAGAATCAGCAGATTTCGATTAATTGTTTCAGAACGAAACAATCTTTTGTTATTGTTGTTCTACAGACATAATTAAAAGTCTCATGAGATAGGTAATTTAAAAATGTTATTCCTAGATAACTGTCTTTAACTCGTTTTTAACGACATAGATGGCGGGTCGACTGTATGCGTTCACCAAATAGCATGTGAAGGTCAAATTATTTGATTCCACTGGGTATGATGTAATGTTTTAAAGTTTCTACTAGCTAGCGCCGGTCGTCGTCCCTATTTTAATAGTGATGTCAATGTTGATATTCTTCTACTGAGCCGCCAAAATCGCCTGAGTTATGTTGTCTTTTAGTCTAGTTTGCTTGTTTGCCGTTTCCGGCTTAGGATTGGTATTCGGGGTATTGCGACGCAAAAAAATTCGAGATCTATGAATCCATTACCGGATTCTTTAGCTAGACTAAAATGTTAATCTATGCTCAGTAGAAGAACAATAAAACCAATAAAAACAACGTTTACTTTTAATAACGTATCAACGTTATGATAACATTGTTATATCCTTTACAAAATTTTGATATCTCACACACTGCACCCGTGATAAGTGTGTTTATTTATCTGTCAATGAACCCCGTTAGGATCTAATTGCAACTATTTACAGAGTAGACTTGTGATTTAAACGATTTACACCTTATTCGGGTTACAACACTACGAAGTTCAAGGTCAAGTTCATACATTGAGTTCTTTCCAACCCATTGGTTGTATATATTTTAAAGTACTATTTTTACATAACATATCGTTTCCAACAATGTTGTTTGCGACATACAGTTAATTGCTACATAAAAAGGGTTTTTACCTGATGTATCATATCGAGGGGTGAAAGGCTAAGTGAGTTAAGCGACATTTTTGCAACTTTACAGTAGAGCGTTTTAAAGTTTTGAAATTCAGAAAAAAATTCGTAGATATTCGGTTTTTTAATCAATTTAGAATTTAAATATACAGTTTTTTTTAAATCAAACGCCTCATCAGATGTTTTAGTTTTTAGCCTAATGAAACGAAAGGCTGCAGAAATAAATGTCGCTTAAAGCAACAATACCACTTGGCCCTTTTTTTCTAAGCAAGGAAAAACGACTTAAACGACGTGTCCCCTTGTTTCCGGAGTAAAACTAAATGTCTTAAGATACAATGACTAGTAAATTAGCATACGCCAAAAAGGCTCAAAGGAATAATAAAGTAATTTTCTTGTAATGCTAAAAGATTGAATTACCTTGCTACAGATGTCAAGATTTAGGCTAATGTGCTGAAAGCCCAATCACCAATCTTTAAGTACCTTTAGAAAAAGTAGCTCAAGCAACGATCAACATCCTAATTTTGTTAATTTAAATCCTCATGATTTAAAATTTTATTTAAGGTTGGTTGTTGAAACCATCACTATAGCCTTTGTGCCATGAAAATTTTAGCATGTATCTGACGAGTTATTTGATTTTTATACGTTTAAAATAAAATAAAGTAAAGCCAATAACGAGATTTTATTTTAGAGATTTTTTTAATTATAATAATTAGTCTCGTAATATGTATGTTTGGTGTAGGCACATGTAATTAATAATCTTACAAAGTAGATATTTGAAATAAGTTTAAATGTTACTTTTTCACAATATTAACTGTAGTTAGTGATCAAAATCAAACTACCTACTTTTTACGATTATTTAATCAAATCTATTATTTTAATTGATAACTACAAAATGTTATCGTAGTTAGTAATCAGTACTTAGACTACATTTTGCCCAAGATTGTAATAATACAACAAACAATGCGGTTATAACAGTCTCAATAAAACATATAATCTCAAAGCTCTCAAAAATTTTCTCAAACGCGGCTCAAGCACAACACACACGTACCGCCTCCTTTACTATTTAGGATCGACTGAAGCGCCCCGCGCGAGCGCATCCCTTTTATTATTGGGTAATTTTAAGGCAATAAAAACATTTTGAATAGGTTTTAAACGACATTGATTTTATTAGTGTATATAATACCATGTTTGCTGAACGCACATTACTAACTCACTCTAGTTTAGGAAAACTGATTCATGTACAAATGTAATGTATAATTTTTGAATTAAGCGACCGCTTTTTGTAAACAAATATAGGGACTAATAGATCAAACAACGAATTCACCTAAAAATTGTAAAAAGCTAATTAATTTATGTACCTAGATAAAGATTAGATATATAGCGAAAGCCAAATAATTCAAGGGATGAATTTATTTATTTTTGTCACCGGCTAATTGATTCAAGCGACATACTTCATATACTTTTGTGGAAAGCTATTTGCTTTAAAAGACAAGCTTAATATATTTTGTCGCAAGCTATTTGCTTTAAGCGACATTGGTTTGTATATTTTGAAGCAAGCTAAATAATTTAACCTACAAGTGCTGTAGTTATAGATATTGGAAGAAAGATTTAACAACCGTATGAGTTTAAATGTGAGAAAGGAAAACTGGTTCAAATAACAATTGGTAATGTTTTGATATAACTTAAGTCAAACACATTAAGAAAATGGCAAGTTCTTGCGTCGGTTCAGCTAGTAGCGGAACGGAAAAAGCGTCCAAATCTAATTGACTTAAGCGACAAAAAATAGGTCAGATTGCCATGAAACTCGGCTCATTCGACGCAGAAAAATTTGCTGATTCCGAATATGTATATAACTCAATATCGCCCATGATGTCGCTTGAATCCATTAGCCTTTCACCCCTCGATATGCACTTTAACATTATCCTAGAATATGCTAAATCTGTCCTACTTAGACTTAACAAAGATTTAAAAAAATATAATGTTTATTGGACAGGTTTGTAGGTTCGTTCGAGTTCACCAAACCCTCGGTGTTCATCCGGGATGTAGAGCTGGTGAAGCAGATCGCCATCAAGGACTTTGAGCACTTCTTAGATCACAGAACTATGGTCAACGATAAAGTGGATCCGTTTTGGGGCAGGAGCCTCTTCTCATTAAAAGGTATACGTCATGATGTAAAACTCAATTGCTTATAGTAGTTACATAAACAGATGATGTTAGTAATCAAACTCGGCTTTATCATCGGTCTACATCGATATGGGTTACGTCAGTATATTTTCTTTATTCTTACAAACTATCGGGCTGTTCATCAACTTCATAAAAATCATCATCATTATCATCATCCTCAGCTTGGTACTTCCCACTGCTAGGCCCAGCAGTACCCACATGAATAATACGTGTACTTGAGTACATATGTACCGCATGCACTTGGAGCCTACCCACCCTGATGGTCCGACGCGGGTTGGCAGGTAACCGATCTCCATCTTAAGCTAACAGCTGAGACAATAACGTGCAGTACAAAGAGGTGCTAGAAAGAGTTTCTCGCCCGGTGACTTGACATTGCGAGAACTTGAAAAATCCTAACTCGAACGCGCAGGATCATCCCATCGAGCTGCTCTATCTTGTATTATCAGGTGCTGCTTAAATATCAGGCAGGGCGATCAGTGTCACGGTAGGTCAAATTGAAAGAACTGGCATTAACTTGCAACCGAATTGCGAAAGGCCATAAGTTAGCCAAACCTGATGATGTTCCAAACAATAGTAATTATAGTTATGTGTTACAGGACAAGAATGGAAGCACATGCGATCAACACTAAGTCCTGCCTTTACCAGTTCCAAAATTCGTCTGATGGTCCCCATGATGACTGAAGTTGGTGAGGTGATGGTACAGTCCCTCAGACAGAGAATCCAGGACTCAAAATGTATGATAACTCCAACTGCTGTTTTTAATTCGAAATGCTATTTTTCGTTTTTTTTAAAACACTACTGGACTAGAGCTTTCCCACATTAAATATAAGAAATGAATAGAATAAGGGGGGTTATTCATAAAAGCAATTTGACCATTATTTAGATATATATTGTTTTGTCAACGTCACACAAACGTCATTTTGAATTTGGGAAAAATAGACAAGACAATGATTAACTAAATAATGTTTAAATAGTTTTATGAATAAGGGGGTAACATTTGCACATGAGAGATAGGGCCAGGACGAACCACGATGGCTTAACGCGGGTTTGTGAGTTTGAGCGACCAATAGCTTTGTTTGACAGTTATACATAGGATAGCCAGATCAGTAATTATAACTTCAGTGAAATGCTCTTTCACCCTTGGATTTATCATAACTTACCTTCGATGGTTACCTTTAAGATAAACATTAAGTGCTTACCTGTTGAGGAATAAACAAGTTGATTGATTATGTTTTGATATACTATATATAAAAAAATCTTTTCTATCGCAGCCGGTTACTTAGTCCTCGAATCTAAAGAGCTGACGTCACGGTTCGCGACTGACGTCATCGCGTCTTGCGCCTTCGGTCTGAAGGTGGACTCGCAGCGCGAGGACAACACCTTCTTCTTGATGAGCAAGGAGGCTTCCACGTTCAAGTTCAGGGCGATCATATTGTTCTTCGCTTATAGTTCCTTCCCCAAGCTGCTAACTGTGAGGTTTAAGACAATTTTATATCATGTAGTTATTATTCTAGTTAAGCTTAAAATTTCCTCTAATTACTATTTTGCAATGTTCTAGAAATTAAAGTTGAGTGTGATCAGCAAGAAAACGAGTGAATTCTTTAGGGCGCTGCTTTCAAAAATGTTATCTGAGCGGCAGTCCAAAAACATAACCCGTCCCGACATGATACACCTCTTGTTGGAAGCTAAGAAAGGTTTTTATTTTTAACCTTACATTTTTCTATCGGTTTTACAGCAGTTTCCTTCACTTCATCTGTGGTGAAACTAACTCTGAGACCTTTCTTTAGACATCCCATTACTTGAAACGTGTTCGAGGTATGTACCTAAACATACAAGTTATTATCAGGATTACCTTTCATGCCTTGTTATCACCTGACTTAATTTTGATATCGTCATATAGATACGATCAATAGTATGTTTATTATTCGCGATTGACTGTTTTACATCGTTAAAAGTGATCGGTATATGTAGCTACTTGCATCATCACTACTTACTGGTATATCCGAAGGTCCTGGATTCAATTCCCAGGTCGGGTCAAGTGTGTTTCTGATTTTTCGATGCATAGCCCGGGTTTGTAATCACCTGTTCTCATTTGACCAGCATGGTGATTATACTAATACCCATCCATTGTAGCGAAGATTTAATTTCAATGTTGGAGGCCTTTGCCTAGAAGTAGTAGGACATACACTGTCTAACTTTACAGGAAAGCTGTCACACGATGCCAAAGAGAAAAATACAGCTGTTGGCTTTGCTGCAGTTGAAGAGTCAGCTGTAGGAAAAGAGAAAATTACTAAAACTGGTAAGAAATTTATTTTATATATAGTAATATCTGCTTTGTCGTTGGTAAAGTCAACAACAGTTAATGATAATCTAATTCTTTGAATTTCATACCATATGAAAAGAGTCGAATCATTCAAGTGATTTATTCTTATGCTATTAGCCAGCATTGTTTCATAAAAGTTTAGGTTTACACCTATAACCATATTAATCAGTAAAACAGTTTCCTTATTTAACAAGAACGTGAGATCGACTCCTACCTTTTTTCAAGTCTCATTAAACTTTCATTCTATACATTATTAGTTGTTTGTGATGTGTTTAAAAACCCGTTTATTTCTTTGCTACCAATATTTATTTTCCTTCATCAGATTGGTCTGAAAATGACCTTATAGCTCAGGCATTAGTTTTCCTCATCGGAGGCTTCGAGACGGCTTCTTCGGGCATGGCGTTCACTCTCCACGAAGTTGCCCAAAATCCTGAAGTCCAGGAAAAGTTGCTCAAAGAAATCAAGGAGCATAATGCAAGGAACAACGGTGAATTGGACTTCAACACGTTACAAAGCATGGTTTATATGGATATGGTTGTTTCAGGTATATAAACAATATATTTCCGAATAATACGAGGACCACAGACTGTTCTCTTATTGTTCTCTAAAAGTAAGAGGCACTATCGACCAGCTTTCACAAACAATTTTTTGTACAATTCCAGAGGTAATGAGGCTATGGAGTTCTGGGTTTATATTAGACAGAGTATGCACCATTGATTACAATTTGGGCAAACCAAACAAAGACGCTAAGCAAGACTATATTGTAAGTAAATATAAAACTTTTATTATTACGAGTATTCTGCTTTTGATAGATTCTAAAACGCCGAGCGATCAAGTGAACAACGATTACCTCCCCATGACGAGAATTTCGTGAAAACACAATAGTCAAGATAATAAGATTATTTATTATATTTATTTATTAATAAGATTAGCTTACGGAGATTTTTTAGGTTTAGTTCTTTAAGTAAAAGTTTTCGAAGCAGAAAAATAATGTTACAGGAGTTTGTAGTGCAAACGGTATTATTTATTCTCTTACTAATAATACGCTCTGGGTCATTAAAGATGAGCTACACTACTTAATGTGGAAGGGTGCCATAAGGTAAAGTGCCATATATATACAAATATATTTAAAGGTACATTTTACCAAATAATAACCTCGAATTCAAAAGATCTATAACAGAATAATAATCAGGTAGAAATACGCCTTAAAATAGTTTTCAATTCGATTTTCACAAAGAGTTTTGGCCACATCGCACGTGACACAGATGAGATGGTATGAGTTGGATCATTATTGGAAGTTACGTGGAAGTTACTAACATAAATGCCGTTTCGAGAATTGCCAATTTGTATATTTGCTGGTTTTCTAAAAATTTTAAAGATGTTTTTAAGAGACAAGTTTCGCAGTTTAAAGTACTTAATTTAACGGGAAAATATAAATACTAAGTTTATAATCCAATGTTAGTTTTACTTATTTTGTTCAGTGACGGTGTTGTAGTATTTTTTATTTTATTTTATTTTTAGCAGGTCACATGACTCCATTCCACCTGATGTTAAGTGGAAATGGAGTCCAGACGCGAAGACAACTGGTGCAGCGTGAAAACGACGCAGCATCAGTCAGTTACCCCCACTCTGCTGGCCCACAAGGTGCCTCTTCACGCCAGTTTCAAAAATTGTTATTTTTTACAGGTTAAGAAAGGCGAAAGTATCGTGTTTCCTATATGGGCCTTTCATCGCGATCCTCAGTTCTTCCCGAACCCAGAAAAGTTTGACCCTGAACGATTTTCCGAAGAAAACAGGCATAACTTTAATTCTCACGCGTACATGCCCTTTGGCGCTGGTCCCAGAAACTGCATTGGTAATCAATTTAAAACTTTTTCATGCATTTAGAATGTGTATATATCTGATCTTAGAGCCCAAGCAACAACTTTAGACGGGTACGTACCTCTAACGACGGGTACATTTGTACCTATGAACGTTCAAAGTGGAATAGGATCCTTTTAGATATAAACTTTGAATTGTCCTTGTAAATAATCTCATTGGTCGATTTGACTATGAAATATTTGTAACACTTTTAAACCGCCTATTGCTAAGACCAACGAACAGTCTCAGATACAGAAGTCCCAAGTTAGATTTCTGACGGGAGTTACCTATTTTTGTATTCGGTTCGGTTGGTTTTGGGCATTGTTTTAAATCCACCTCTCGTCAGCCAGGTGCCTTTAAAACAAGGCCAAGGTGTATGCCACCATCGCATCTAAGTCTTTACTAATATAATTAACTTTAAATTAATTTTAGTTACCCGGCAGTTACATGCTAATATTAGGACAGCCAACTCCTCGGTGGTTGAGGATTGCTTGGATTCTCTCCTTCTCTCTCACTTTATGTAAGTGTGTTATTTATGAGCTGATGAAATTAATTACTATTCTATCTTACAGGTTCAAGGTTTGCGTTGTGCGAGATAAAGGCTGCCCTGTATCAGATCCTGCTCCATTTCGAAGTGTCTCCAACTGCAGAGACAAAAAATCTGCAGCTCAATAAACATGTATTTAATTCTCTCCCTGCTAACGACAAATTGAAGTTCAGATTAAGGGAATAAGAATATGTATTAGGTTATAAAAAACATTTTTCGAACCCATTAAATTAACAAACTTTAAAATAGTTGGCGCATTTAGATAAAAAGAATAATGATAATTTATTATGTAAGATTAAGCCATTACCGATCAAATGTAGCGATGACTTGATTTCAATGATGGAGGCCTTTGCCCAGCTATGGGACAGTCATTGACTGTTAACTTTTTTTTATTATGTAAAATTTCAAGTGTGAACATTCGTTAGTCAGCCAAACTAAAAAAAAAGTAATATCCAACAACGACAAAAATTAAAGTATAACCTATAGATGAAGGTAAACGAAATTTTTGAAAATATTCATAAAAGTGTTTATTTTAAATTTGTTTTTTTTTATAAATTTATTTTAGAAATATAAAACTTTACATCGTAGTTTTTACGTGTTTTATTACGAAAGTATACTATAATTTTGATATGTTATTTTTTATAGCATATAATTATTATAACTATGACGGAATTACAAAGCTGTTGTATAAGCAACGCCTCTGGTGACATACCAATATAGTCCCTTTTGGCGACTAAGGACCATTCTTAGTTTTGCCATACAAAATCTCGTTTTCGTTAAGAGCGTTTACGCCGCACACTAGCGCCACTAATGAAAAAATAAACATATCTAGTAATTAGAGATAGAAAATCAAATTATATTCAACAAACTATTTGAATGAAGTAGTTTAGCATTTTTACGTCACCTAATGAACACCTCACATGTTATGGTTTAGTTAAATAAAACGTTACGGCCACTTTTAACTATAACGCCATATTTAACTAAACCATAACATGTCAGGTGTTCATTAGGTGACGTAAAAATGCTAAATTACTTCATTTAGATAGTTTGTTGAGCATAATTTGATTTTCTGTCTCTAATTACTAGATATGTTTTTTTTTCATTGGCGGCGCTAGTGTGCGGCGTAAACGCTCTTAACCTGATCAAATGGCCAATAAATTTCACCATCCTGGTATGGTAAGAAAACATTATTGTCAGCTGTAACAATAAGCCTGCAGTATAGGTACTACGTTTTTCCTTCCTCAAAGAATGCTTTGCAAATATCGTCGGTTCAACGTAAAATGTCCCCAGTCACTCATCGCTTCATTACGCATTCAGTGTTCATTACGCGTGACGCGGCGGAGCGCAGGATTAAAAGACAGAAAAAGGTGAAAAATTGGGGCGCATCGCCGAGATTACTGGCTGGATTACCTACGAGTCATTTATCAACTTCAGCGGGAGTTTGGCGCAGATCCGGGACGAAGACACCGGAGACAGGCGGGTGGCGGCATCTGTAGGAAACTTGAGGAGAGCGTTACCAGGTAATGCGTTGACACGACGGTAGATGGCGCTAGGCGATTTCAACTTTGAGAATAATAGAATTAATTTCGGTGAGTGACTTCGAATCTTCTTCAATAGTTCATCTTTAGGTATACCCTTCGATCAATTATGTACTAGATAAATGATCGTGAACAAAAATGCATCTCAAAAGTATTCCTGTTTGCTCATAGCTATACATTTAAATTTCGAATGACAAAATCTGATAAAACATTGGGTAGCATCAACAACTTTAAATTACTGTAAACCTTAAATCTTAAATATAAGGATTAAAATAAGGTTGCAAAATATTTGTTCTCTATATTTACTGTCATCGCCACAAACGTTAGGCAATAAATTGTTAAAATTGACAGTTATCAGAGTAGTTCACAAAATGTCACTTACGGAATACCCCAAGGATCCATATTAGGCCCATTAATATTTTTAATACATATTAACAATATCAGTAAGATTGGCTTATCAGGTCATTTGACGTTATACGCAGATGATACCTGTCTCTTTTATTTCAATAAATCGCTTCCCGATTTAATAATTATGGCTCAGAAAGATCTTTATACTCTAAATGAATGGTTTAAATACAATCTCCTGACGATCAACGCCTCAAAAACCTCCTTTATGATCTTTGCTGCAAATAACAAGCAGACACCAGATTTTACACCTTTGACTATAAATAATGTAGTTATTCAACAGAGTAATAAAGAAAAATATCTTGGGTTATGGATTGATAATAAGCTTACGTGGAGTTTCCATATTGATCACGTGAAATCAAAGTTGATGCCCTTACTAGCAGCCCTACGTAAGATAACGCACTGTATTCCTATCAAGGTGCGTTCTGTTATATATAATTCCTTAGTAAAATCCCATTTAGACTATCTGATGGAGGTTTGGGGGTCCGCAGCCGACACAAATCTTAAAGCACTGCAAAGAACGCATAACAAAACTATAAAGGTATTGTATTGTTTTAACTATCTTATGCCAACTAAAGAATCATACAAGAAAACTAAAATACAGAACCTTCGGCAATCATATATATATATTCCACTTGTGTTCTGATCAGACATATAACAAATAAGTCTATAAAATCAAATTTACAAATAGTTAAAAAAGTTAACACACAATTTGAGAAACAAACACAAACTACATTTACCAAAAGTGCGGACTGGTTACGGAAAAAAAACAATACTGTTTGAGCACCCTCAAACAGTATTGTTTTCTTTTAGTTTTACAATCAACTACCAAACGACATATAGGAATGCGTTAACATAAATTCATTCAAAAGTAAAGTAAAGGATCACGTGTGTTAACAACAACCGCACCGCACTGGGCGCGCGTGGTGGTTTAAAAGCCCGTTCTCCCTATCCATCCATAGGGAAGGCTCGTGCCCCAGCAGTGAGGACTAAAATGAGCTGCAATATAATAACTGTTGTCTGGAATGGCCGTGGTTTGTAAATGTAGCTAATATTATGAATGTGTAGGGTTCCAATGTTCGTCAGGAACCTGGTATCGACATGTTTATATATATTCTTTATTGCACAAAAACACATACAGAGAACAGTTTACAAACAATGGTGAGCAAAGGTGGACTTATCTCTAAAAGAAATAGAAATAGAAAAATTATTTATTTGGTATAATTACAGATACACATTCAAAACACAGCAACATCACTTTTGCATTTACCAAATTGGTTTCCGCTCAGCATATGTCCTAGTGTTAACCACGACGCTGGTCTTCCGCGGATGCCATATTTAAATTAAAAATAATATTAAGAAAAACAAAAATTATATATTTGTTTTGTGGTGCCATGACACTGTTTACATTTAATAAATACAGCTTTTATACAAAACACATTTGTAAAATTAATTGTTAAATAGAATATAATACATACATAATTATGAGTTTAGATAATAAATAAGTATAAATATCAAATATAAATAAAATGTTTTAGGTGTTAAACCTAACTAAGAATATATATATCATCTCAAATCAAGAGATAATCAAGAGATATCATAGAGATCTCTTCCTGCCAATGATTGGGAGCGTCATGTTTAAAATAGCTTCATCGCTATCATATTTTATACACATCTCAGCCAAAAACTTGGCTAAACAAGTTGCTCCTATTGAGCAATGTTTAATAGACATAAATGTCAGTAGTGTTTCTACTGACATTCCAATCAATAATTTAAATTAAATCATAAGACAAAAGAGGAATTCTCTTGCAAAATGTTTGGTAATATTTTAAATAAATGTAAAATTAATTCTAAGAACAGCCCATCCCAACCTACAATTATTAAAAATGTTTACTCGATTAATATAGTTCACCAGAACATTCAAGGGATGACGGGCAAAGATCTGGAGATTGAATTGTTCATGAACGATGATAAAGTTGATATTTTATGTATTACTGAACACTGGCTTAAAGATCATCAGTTCATGTTCAATTTTAATAATCATTTGGTAGGTAGTTCGTTCAGTCGAGTAAATTCAATTCATGGTGGCTCCTTAATTATAGTTAATAAGAAATTAAAATTAAAGGAACGAAAAGACATAGTGAGCCTCTCGGTTGAGCGAACAATAGAAATAGCTTGTGTGGAGCTGCAGCGACTTGTTGTATTAAGTGTATACAGGCCTCCGTCAGCATTGTATGATTATTTTGAAAAAGTAATGGATGAAGCATTATATAAAATCCGCAATGTAGGTAAAAAGATAGTTATTTGCGGTGATTTTAATATTAATTTGTTAGAAAAGTCTACAGGTTCTATCAAAATTAAAAATTTATTTCAATCGTATAATTTAAATAATTTAGTTTTGGAGCCAACTAGAATAACTGCCACTTCGGCCACTTGTATTGATAACATATATACCGATCTAGTACCACTGTCTAAACTCATTATTAATAAACTGGACTCTGATCATTGTGGCCAAATGGTCAGCCTTCCACATCAGTGTAAGCAAGTGAAGAAACAGAATATCACTGTTGTACCAAAAACTGCAGGTCGTCTAGAACGGTTTAAAAACAATCTTTATGATAATATATGTTTTTTAAAGTATAATGATAACCCAAATGAATTTTATAATGATTTCTTTCATAAATATTGTACAGAATTTAATAAAACTTTTATTCCAAAAAGGATCTCGGTTAGTGGTACTGTTACTTTAATGAATGGGCTACAATTGGTATCCACAAAAGTAGAAAGCGACTTTATGAGCTATATGATGAACGCAACTATAACACCAGTGAAGATTTTAAATTGTATGTCAAAAATTATTCTAAGTTATTTAAAATAGTATGTCGATTAGCAAAGGCAAAGTTCCTGAGTTAAAGATTAAGCTAAGTGATAACAAAATAAAAATGACATGGAATATTATAAATAGTGAAACTGGAAATGTCAAAAGTCGTAACAATGAGTACAAATTGAGCTACGAAAATCAAACCTTAACTTCCGATGCTGATGTTGCTGCGGCATTTGAGAAGTTTTTTACTGATATTCCAGTTTCAACTACAAAGGCTTTGGACTCCTCCCCCACTGTAGCTGAAGCGGTTCTAAAGGAAAATGTCAAACCTAGTGAAAACTATTTTAGTTTTAAAAAAATTGATTTTAGAGATATAATTAAAACTTTTAATACTCTTAATAAAAGGAAGACTGCTGATCTGTGGGGTAATTCCGTCGACGTCACTAAATCCGTTATTGAGACAATAGCTCCAGTTTTAGCTTGCATATTTAATGAATGCATTGACTGTGGTGTTTTTCCTGACCTAATGAAGCACAGTAAAGTAATCCCATTATTCAAATCAGGTAGCAAATGTGACCCCTCTAACTTTAGACCAATTTCTGTGTTACCCACATTTAGTAAAATATTTGAAAAGATAATTCTAGACCAAATTCAAGTTCATTTTTATAGAAATAAACTTTTACATTCTAGACAATATGGTTTCACTAGGGGTCGCCCGACTACTGACGCTGGTGTTGAGCTTTTTCTTCAAATATTTAATGCCTGGGAAGATTCACACGATGCCGTAGGGGTTTTTCGTGATTTATCCAAGGCCTTTGATTGTGTTTTACATGAAACCCTGGTCAGGAAGCTCTACCACTATGGAATTAGAGATGCATCACTGAATCTTCTTATCTCATATTTGAGTGACAGGGTTCAGAGGGTTGATGTTAATGGTAAAAGATCTCCGGGATCGGTGGTTACAATGGGAGTTCCACAGGGTTCAATTCTTGGTCCTTTCTTATTTTTAATTTATATTAACGACTTGCCTTACTTTGTAAAAGACAAACATGAGATAGTATTGTTTGCAGATGATACCTCACTTTTATTCAAAGTGAAACGACGACAGCCGATTGATGACGATGTGAACAATGCTGTCTCAAAGATAGTTCATTGGTTTAGTGTTAACAATTTGCTATTAAATGAACAAAAAACCAAATGTATAAGATTTGTATTACCCAACGTTAATAAGGTAAAAACCAGTGTAAGAATTAAAGATAAGAGTGTGGACCTTGTGGACACCACAGTGTTTCTAGGCATTACGTTGGATGCAAAGCTACAGTGGGGCCCACATATAGATAAATTGTCGAGTAGACTGAGCTCTGCGGCTTATGCAGTAATGAAAATTCGTCAGATCACTGACATTGAAACAGCTAGACTTGTTTACTTTAGTTATTTCCATAGCGTAATGTCGTACGGCATTTTACTGTGGGGCAATGCTGCCGATATTCAAACTATCTTTGTGCTGCAGAAGCGGGCTATTCGAGCAATTTATAATCTAAAAGCTGGTAATTCTCTTAGGGAGAGATTTAAAGATATTAATATAATGACAGTTGCATCACAATATATTTACGAGAACCTAATGTATGTATATAAAAATATTGAAACTTTTTCTAAAAACAGTGATATTCACAATGTAAACACTAGAAATAAAAAAAAACTAGCAGTACCTAATACTAGGCTCCACAAAGTAAATAATTCATTTAGAGGCCTGTGTGTACGTTTTTACAATAAAGTTCCAAGTAATATCCAAAAACTAGATATTAATAAATTTAAAATCGCTATTAAAGAAAAGCTTTATAAAAAAGTTTATTATAAAATGTCTGATTACATTGAAGACAAAACAGCATGGGTTTAAAATGCTCCAATCTATTTCTAATCCAAAATATTGTTAAGATTTTTTTTTTAAACTTGTATAACTTGGTAACGTAACGGCATATAATTTTGTAAATGTCGTTACATATTGGATTAAAGCTGTGGAGTTTCTTGCGCCCATTCTTCTCCACAGCTAAAATATAGACGTCCTGAATGGGTAGTAGGTAAAAAAATTATGGACGATTCAAAAGCACTTTTCTAAAGTTTATTTGAATAAAGAATATTTGACTTTGACTTTGACTTACCATGTCAGTTTTAAGCAAAGAAGATATATACTCGACAGAGAACTTATGGATATTTTATTGATTCAATTTAGACAGCTTGTATCAAGTGCGCCCCAAAAAAAGTACTCTGTGGTTCGCCCGCCGCCCCCGCCGCCGCCGCCGCCGCCCGCCACCATCAGACTGACTGAGAGAGAGGAGAGAGACAAATGGGGTAACGGGCGCGAACGGTGGTGAAGCGCGGGCGCGGGCGGTGAGGCTCGGTCACAGAATAAATAATAGTACAAGCTCGGTGTCGAGTAAGTAGTAGGTATAGGTTCCAAGATATGGGTATTCCCATATCTTGGTACCTATACCTACATGAAAGCTATCTTTTAAAATTTAGGATGATAAAAATTAAACCTATAGTTAGGTAGTAGGTAATGCTATTTTGCTTGCGATTATTTATGTCTGTGGCTAAATATTTTTTTCCTTCTTTGTATTTATTAAATATTAATCACCACATACTTATCAAAAATGGGTGTTCAAACAATAACTGAACCCTAAAAAATTCAGCTTATTGCTCCACATAGGACCTTTATGCAAGCTAAACTTATTGTTTGTTCTGTTTTAAAACCATATTGTAAAACTACAAGTGGCAGAGAAGTGCTGACTATCATTCTTTAAACCCTATTGTAAGGAATAACAGAGTTAACAGGAACCTTAAGTGATTGCAAATTGACGCCATTAAAATAAAGATAACCTATAAAAAATTACAGGAAGAAAACTTGTTTCAAACATTATTGCTTTACTTATTAAATCAAACTATTGTTACTTTTCTTTTAAAAACCTGTAGACACTACCTGAAGCTTTTATTTTCAATACTTGAAGAAAAAAATAACTGAGATAATATTTACTTTTCTAAAAAATATCATCAAAAGTAGTTTATTTCAGTGGCGCATTAAAATTGAAATGAAAACTAATATATATTCTTACAGAAAACTAAACACCGCAGTATGATTTCACATCAGTACTACAACACCAGTAATCCAAAATACATATTGACTTACTTTTCATTTGCTGTTTTCACCAAATACTCGTACTCACTGCACTTAATGAAAATGACGCTGTTGGCGGTAACAAAAACACAAAAATTATGATTTTAAACAATTAGTTAGCGCTTTGTGTAATATGCACTGCTACCTTAATCACTAATGTATTACCAAAAGAGTTATCAGAGTTGTTTTTACAACTTATGTACTACTTTAGCTTGCGGTTGTAACCTATCAATACCTCACAAAACACTTAAAGTGGTAATAACTGTTCCAATAGCTCTATTGTAACTATGTATTATCACTCAAATATCACTATTCTGTAACCCATAAATCACTTTAAGCTATAAAATCGTGGACCCAAATAAGGTATATAAGAAAGTTAAAGTACGCTATATCACCAATTGTTAGTGCCATTATGGCAACTTAGGTTTTTAAAATTCTACTCTCACACTCATGTAGCACTTATTCTTATTACCAAAACACATTCAGGTTGTCTTGTAGTAATTGTGCATCAACATTGTTACTTACAACTCTGTATAGCTTAAGGTCATCGGCATAAAACAAACTATGGCAAGTCAACCTATCGGCAAGGTCATTTAATAAACATCACGAAGAATAGAGGGCCCATATGTGATCCTTAAGGGACACCAGAATGGATAATTATTGGCTTTAACAAATGACCCCGAATTGCAACTAACTGACTCCTATTATCAAGATATGATTCAACCCAAAAGTAATTATCGTCAGCAGAAGCAGATGGTTATATACTATGTGGACCGTAAAACACCAGTCTATGCTTGTTTTCTAGACTTGTCCAAAGCTTTCGACCTAGTTTCTTATGAGGTCCTGTGGGATAAACTTAGGAAGCGAAAGGTACCTACAGAACTCGTGGGAATATTCGAATTTTGGTATGCTAACCAAATTAATGTTGTTAAATGGGCTGATAATTTGTCAGATGAGTGTACCCATCTGCAATCTGCATCTGTGTATGCAGTATGCATGCAGGCTGTTACAAAGACGGAGTCGCAGTCAATAACATAAGCTATGCCGATGACATTATCCTGCTGGGTCCGTCGTTTAATGTTCTTCGTAGTCTGCTTCGTATGTGTGCGCGGTATGCCAAGAGTCATGGTCTATTGTATAATACCAAAGAAAGTGAGCTTATGTTATTAGATTAGATTTTGCTTAACAGTTGTCCACTGAAAAGAGTGAGACAGTTTAAATACCTAGGAAATATTATCACTGATAATCTAAAAGACAATGCCGATATTGAACGTGAACGCAAGGCGCTGGCTGTCCGGGGTAACATGTTGGCTCGCAGGTTTGCTCGTTGTTCGACTGAAGTCAAATTAACATTATTTAAGGCTTATTGCCAATCTTTTTACACGAGCAGCTTGTGGGTCAATTACACTCAAAGGGCATACAGCGCTCTGCGTGTTCAATATAATAATGTTTTCAGAATGCAGTTGCGGCTGCCGCGCTTCTACAGGCGAATCTACGGGCGGAGGGTAATAAGTAGGTAACTATTTTTTAAACTTTAGGCTAATAAGCCAGTATATCATAACAAGGCTAAATCCAGTTTTTATAAAAAAATATATACTTCTAAAATAACCATCTTTTGTGATTTTGGACCACAGACAAACAACGCTTTTCGCAGCATAAGAATGGGAGGCGGGTCCCGCCCGATACTAAAACTGATACTCGCGGAGACAGTGACAAGCAAAAGAACTATTTTTTGTCGTTGCGGGCAGAATAAATAAACAACGGCGTTTGCCGGCTCAGTCGAACAGAATAAACTGAAGAATTGGTATGAATATCGAAAGTGTGATAATTCCTATTCATGTCTGAAACATACTTGGAAACATATCTGACTTTTTGTATAATCGGATCTCTTTGTTTGGGCTAGCTCATTCTCAGTTTCAACTATCATCTCATCTAATAACAGACAGACAGAGATAAAATAAATAATCGTTAATTGCTTGAACTTCGGCTTTTTTGTTACTTATTTGGGTTGGATTTAGTTGTATAATTAACGATTTGATTTATTTACCATCTTGTGAAATAAACTTGCAGCTCTACATCATTGTGAAATAAAAAAATTCTTAAGGTGGTTATTATTTTTGAGTATTCGGATATTTCGGTATAGTAGCATGTACCATGGTACATGCTACTATACCGAAATATCCGAAATATATTATTTAATTATTCATGAATAATCATGCATTCTTAGTACATCCATGAGGATGTACTTAGAATGCATAAAATAAATTTCAGTTTTAGACTTTTTTTGAGAAGTTTTCGACATAGTTTAAGAATTTTTCAAATTTTCAGAACTCAATAAAGAACTGAAAACATAAAGACTTTCACATCTCGCAAGGAGATATTTGATACCAGTAAAAGCGCCTTGTTGAAACCGATATCGAGCAGAACTCGTATCAGCTATGCAAATTAGGCCGGTTAGTGGATATCTGTATTCTACCGCTGGCATTATTAGATGTCAAATCGTAACTTTTCTCATATCTGGGACATACCACAGATTTTATCAATTTATGTGCTAGGGTGCCGTGCACACACTGCAAAATTATTTTCCTCATATAATGTTGCCGATTCTCTCACTAATTACGAGGACCGACATGTTTTTCAATACGGCTTTAGTTATTGGCAACATACTATTGAGATATTATATAGGTACAGGACGGTATTATGACATATATGCCCACATAATAGATACTTTAAATTATGTACTAACATACATACTTGAACCATAGATGTTTGTAATTTTTTTTGTTAAAATTGGTAACATAATGGAAGATCACAATTCTCTGGACACTGTGAGCATGCTATATGCAAGCTATGCGTAGTTTCAGCTACATCTATTGATAAAATTCACCTAAATGCTACACGGTGGGGCCCGAACATGTGATGTGTACCTTTGCACACCCATAATTTACTTCTAGATAGGTAGAAACACTGTATTAATGAGATCAGATGCAACGATGACAGCATAGCAATTACAGTTATCTTATTAGAACGCGAACCTGAACCCTAACTATTAATTTGTTACGTTTGCAGTGGAGACGATGGGTCCATGGGGGCCGGAGACAAGGCAGCTTGTTAAAGAGTTAAGTGCTCGCCTTATGGCCTCCTGTGACGAAAAGGCTTGTAGCTTCCTGTGCCAGTGTATTAGCCTGGCAATCCCAAGAGACTTTTTTAAGGCATATGACTTTGCTCTGCCTGGTGGTGGCAAGCGTGGTGATTAAGCCAATACCCATAAATTGTAGTGATGACTTGATTTTAATGATGGAGGCCTATGCACAGCAGTTAAAGGTCATTTACATTTACATGTAGGAAAATACATAGATGTTGAAATTTAATAGATAGAGGATAATAGAAAGTTTTAAATTGCTTTAATTTAAATCAGTTGAACAAACGTTTTTTTTTCAACATCATCATCATCTCAGCCAAAAAGACGTCCACTGCTGGACAAAGGCCTCTCTCAAGGAATAATATATATAAATCATTTTGAATATATAAATCATTTTGAGGGGAATTTGCCATAATCGCCACGCTTGGCAGGCGGGTTGGCGATCGCAGTAAGGTGAGAATATCACAGAGAGACGCTGCTGCCCATCCTCTGGAATGGTCCCATAGTCGCCTTCTACGACACCCACGGGAAGAGATGGGGTGGTGCAATTCTTTATTCCCGGCACCACACGGGGTACGTTTTTTTTAATGTTTTCTATTATCTGTCAACTTCTCCGTATTTCCTTTAGATTTATTAAAATTACCTTATTGGTTTGAAAGAATTATGACTTTGAAGTTTATATGTAATACTGCAATGTAAAATGCCCCCATTCACTGGCACTCCATTCGTGCCTCTCCATCACTCCAAATTAGAGATGGATTTTAGAATGTTTGGAAATCCAACGCTCCTAGCGATACCACGCAATCCACGGTTTTCACGGGCCCTCCATTTGCCATGCCACGCAATCCAATTAGTTATATGATTAGCGAACGAGTGAAGCGATGGAGTTGAGTGCCCTTGAACAGGGGTCAATATGATTAAATATGAAGTGATGGAGTGGAGTCCCCGCGAATTGGTGCCGTTAGACAAACTTAATGCTACACTGGGATAAGAATATTTGACGAATGTAGTCGAAATCTTCAAAAGCTTCGAAGTATCTTTGATCTGTCGCGACTCAAATTAAATGTACAAGCTCCTCGACGTTTGCCGATAACGCGGAGGCTCGGATTATCCGCGCCGGATGTCCGGATTGTAAATTACGGCGATACCTCACTACGGTGCCTTTTCGGCGACTACTTATTCAAGAGGGTTTGTGATATTATCGATTTTGAAGAAGTATTTGTGGACGAGGTGAGTTTTGGAATCTCCTTGCATTTTTGCGAAGGCAAAGAATTTGTTATACTCGTAGTGCATTAATGTAATAACAGGCATTTATGGACGAATGTAAAGGCATAGTCATCAATGCGGTGGTGGCGTGTGCGTTGGGTCGTTACGTTCCCTAAAATATAGTTGAGCGAAGCGATGGCTGATTCATATGTCATACTCGTGAACGGGTGCCGCCTGTGGAGGCTGGTCTGCTCTTGCATACTTATCTTATTGTTAGTATTAATTACTATAGTTTGACTTTGTTTTTCTTAAACAATTTTTGACTTTTATTAGAGTACTGTAGTGGTACTGTATGACATTGTGGAAATTGAAACTTATATCGGATGTAAATTTGATATATTAGATTTGTTTATTTTTTTTTGTTTTTTTACATGTTGTGGTTGTCTTCTATATTTTTTTGTGTTTATTTGTAATGGAAAGTGTCCTGCTATGATAGGGCATTTTCCAATTTTTATTTTTTTTGACGCTGTAAGGGAGAAAAGAGCTGGACACTTGCTGAGTTTCTTGCCGGTTCTTCTCAGTGCAAGATCTTCCGCCCAGAGTAGACTTACGAACCGATGGCATAGCGACATTCATAAGAGCTACTTGTAGCCTAAACTGAATAAATGATTTTTGAATTTTGAATTTTTTTGAATTTTTGAATGCCTAGTTGCGACCAAGGTCTGTAGTGGCAAGTGCTCGACACTTTAAACCCAGTGTTCAACATAGGTTTCGTCGCTAAAAAACAACATACATTTTCATTGAACGGGACGACAGCTAGCAAGCAGGTGGTATGTATTTTTTTCTTTCTTTTAGTTTATGGCTTCGTGCGATTAGCACATTTAGCCATTGTCAAAGTAATTTTTGTAACAAGTAATATATAAATAAACAATATTTCCTTCTTGTATAGATGATGATGAATGATAATAGAAATGAGAAGTGAGACATGATATACCCTCCAACCCCTTGAGTATCTCAGTAAAGAAAAGATGTGGGGCTTTACTAAGTCTACTTGCGGAATTCTTGAGAGAATTTGAAAGGTGAAGTTGCACTGTTTTGTTTCATTTGCGAACACTCATGCGCACTTATGAACACTCAGCGGTCAATAATCCACCATTATTTCACTTAATATTCGACATAACACAAATTATAGAAAATTAAAAAAAACCGCAGACATGACTTTCAGTTTTCCGCCAAGAAGTCTGGTATGTATTAAATCGTTGCTAAAGACTAAAAACTGACCCCTGTTTTAAATGAAAAAAAAAACGAGCGAGGCTTACAGTAGTCGCATATGATGTGTAACATTTGACATCTCACCTTAGTAATGAGCAATTTTAACATTATATTCTGAAAAAAATGTGTCAGGTATTATTTGAAATGATTTTTCATAACAAAGAATAATTCTTTTTAATGAAAATTGTATTTTATTTAATTGATACTAAGAGTAATGCAATATCGCGCGCTCATTCGTCAAACCAAATGGCGCGCGCTTCCCCGATTGGTTGACTTCCTGTTGCACACTTCCGTCCCATTTCACGAAATCACTCCCACAAATTGCAAGAAAGAGAGAGGAAAGATGTTACACATCAAAAAATGACGATCACTGGCTCCTGTCAAACACTTCTAGCTAGAGTATCTCAAAATAATGCGTGAAAATTAAAATTAATTAGAGGGTATTAAAGACGAGTATAACATCTAATAACTACACCATTCAATGAAGTAAAAGAACATTTTGCACCAATATTATGCTCATTTGTTTTTTTGTTTTTCTAATAAACAGCTTCATTTTTGTTTTATTTTTGCTAGTTTGAAATTTGAATAAAACCTTCGGTGGGTTTACGGGCCTTTTTCCTGTCACGCAGATAGCCGCCCTGCTGCCCGCATCCTATCATTTCATACATGCTTTTCCTATCACGCGGGCAAAACGCGCGCGGGACGCGGATTGGCTGCGGGCGTTACACGCATCGTCATTGTACGCATACAATTGCAAACAAAAATGAAAATTGATACAGAGAGACATATTTTTGAAGTGCATTTTCACCCTTTGTTGTGGAACAAGCAGGACGAACTTTACAAAAACCGGGATGCAAGGGTGGCTGCTTGGCTGGAAAAAACAATGACTATCATGTATGGGGGTAGCTTGCCTTTCTTTTTATCAAATTCTTCTTCTTCTGTCATTGAATTTGAACACTGCGTTTCATTTCTAAACATATGTTTGACCTTAATTTTTTAATTTTGATAAATTACATTAAACATTCCAGTAAGTGATCTAGTTTCAAAATAAGGATCTACTCTGAATTGTTTTTTATATTTTTTATTTTTGAAAATATATAAGCGATAATTACTTTATTAACGTTCATCTCTGTGCACGAGTATACTCACTGGCGACACGCACGACACTTCAGCGGCGAACGAAATCTTTGTTCTGCGTGTGGCCCGGAGCGTATTATAACCCGCATGCGGGTGAAAATACGCATGACAGGAAAAAGGCCTTACCTCTTTGGTTACTATGTTTTAGAATAAAGAGTTCGTTCCAATTTTAAAAAAGAACAGAAATTCATACTTACATCACATGAGTAAATGATGAAATGAATTACCCGCATTATGCTTAGCCGGTCGTTTAACGCAACAGTTAAAGAAAACATTTCTACCGCTTGACTTAGAACGCTGAAATTTTTCAGGCTTTCTTGACGAGGCACGATTTTCTGAAATTTCCACGAGTAAACGGATATGAGTGTTTACGCAGACAAACTCGCGGGCAGTGGCTAGTTCTAAACAATCCCTGTATTTCGATCTTAAACGGCTAAGAGGTTTTGGTGCCAACCTTTGTAACGAAAGCCTTAAAGGTTACTACTCGTACTACGCCTGAAACTCTCAAAGTGCGGCTTGAAACATTAAACCGGTGACTTCACCGCCTTTACCGAGAGTTAATTACGATCTTGAAACTTTTGATAGTGTGGCCTCATTGTAGGTGTTATGTCTGTGTAGCGTGACCTCATATCACATTGGTTTCTAGCTTTTGCTCGCGGCGTTGCTCACGTGGGCTACACGACGTGTGATTGTTTGTAATAAAAGCAAAACTTATTAAAGGTACGTTCATTTTAGCCAGTCCGTGGATTGATCTTTATAAATGTCAGATTTCCATACAAACTTCCCACCCCTATTTTACCTCTCTAGGGGAGGTTTTTTTAGAAAAATGCTAAAACAGGTCATTCTTTATTTTTGTTGAAAAATCAATAGATCGATTAAAATACGCATTTTGATAGTTTGATAGTTGATAGAGATTACTTTAAAAATAAAGATTTCCCCAAAAAAACCTTCTTCCCTTTTTTACTCCTTTAAAGAAAAATAAACAAATTTCCTGAGATACGTCATCCTTTATTTCTTTTCAAGAACCTAAATACCAATTTTCATGTATTTTACTTCAAAACTGACGGACTTTCATACTAACTGTTACCCCCTATTTGATCCCCATAGGGTGTGATTTTCATAAAATCCTTTCTTAGTTGCTGGTTACGTCACTCAATGAACCAAAGTCCAAATTTCTTTTCATTAGCTTCAGCGGTTTAGGCTCGGCGATGATGAATCAGTCAGTCAGGACAAATCATTATATGTTTAAAGACTTAATCTAGGTATATAGTCTCACTGCTAGACAAAATCTCCATCATCATCTCAGCCACTTATTATTCACCACACTCCATGAAAGCTTGCACTCCTAGAGTTACGTGCGTTGCCGACACTTAACTTCAGTTCTTGTGCTTCTATGATGTGGTCGCACAATTCAAAAAGAATACAGCAATGTGAAACTCAATTGCATGCTCTCTCCTTAAACACTTAAGACGTATTTTGACTTGTGGGTAATATTAATATTTAATGTTTGCGATTAGCTTGGTATAAATAAGATCATAATTATGATTATTTACATAAAATTTAAAGCAAATTTTGTTGCAAACAAACACACAACACTTTGTCTATTTTTTTTCGAAATTTCATAATTTCTCAAAAAAAAATATGTATTTTTTACAATCAGGATTTTTAAATTGAATTTAAACCTTATATTATTTCTTATTATAAAAATTTCCACATAAAAACTTGACTCTTTTATCTTTTGAATGGTGCAGAAACAGTCCTAATTATTGTTGATACCGATACTAAAATAATTGTTATGTAAATCACTGCTAACAGGCAAATAACGAAATTTACCATTCCTCCCTCTCGGTGTCGGAATTTCGGATATGGAAACCGAATATTAAGCTGAATAACATTACTGTGGGCCAATTTTCATGCCACAGACTAGAGACGTCTAATAAGTTTTAACTTAGATACTGAAATAAAGCTTACTGGAATGTTTGGAGTCTCAGTAGGATGTGAGGTAACAAAAGTGTGCTTAAAATGGGTATCGCAATGGCGTTGACAGTGTATTATTAATCATGTTGTCTGACACGTTGCGAGCATGACGCGCGAAGTGACGCGACAATGTTGGTCTGAAGATGGGAGAAGGGGCGACATCGATTGATATTTTTGTAGAAGAAGAAAAACAGTTGTAGGGCTTGTGGAAGTACAAGCCTGTGCTGCTACTGTTATGTTAAATGCATAAGCAAGATATAAATCTTACAGAGGACCGATATTTTTTATATCTCAATATTATTTCTTATGCCTCTAATCTATCAAGCCGTTTTAAAAAGTTATTCCGAGGTTGTCTTTAATAAAAATCTAACTAATAGCCAATTAAAACACCTGACACGGGATGTGAAAAGGAAGGTGAATCGAAAACCATTCGTTAAAAATAAACAACCTATTTCGATTCCATATTCTTCTATTCTATTCGATTTTATAAAAAGTTTGCCTATAGTGGACGCGATATCGCCATGAAAAGTTAGTTTTAAGAGGGTGTCATTGAAAATAACCAGAACAGTTACTCCGCGGCAAGAACATATGAAGAGCTTAGCAGCCGCGCCTCGCCGCGTCTGTGTTGTGGCAATGGCTTCCACTGTAGTAAACACTCATAATTATCTGCTACTCTCATGTAAGATGAATGCGGGCAGCACAAAACTGGTTGTTGTGGAGATTTTAAGGGGAAGAATTTGTCCAGCAGTGGAAGTCTTTTGGGTGAGATGATGATGATGATGTGAGCATAAATAGTTATTGAAAGTATCATCTACTGAAAATGCAAATGCTCTTTAATTGTCTCAATTATGTTACCTTCGTTACAACAGGTTTGAGAAATATTGGAAGTTCGCTGTCATAGAAGGATTCTCTTGATTCAGGAGGCACCTCTCCAAAAAGTCCAAAGACGATTTCGATATGCTCTTTTTTGGTCTTTAAAGGGTAAAACGGGAACTCTTTTACTAAGACTGCTGTCCGTCCATCTGTCCGTCTGTCACCAGGCTCGTTAGTTAGACAGTTGAAATTTTCACAGAGGATGTATTTCTGTTGCCGCTATAACAACAAATACTAAAAAACAGAATAAAATACAACAAACGATTTTTATAGATACGGAGCCCATCGTGCGTGAGTCCGACTCGCACTTGGCCGGTTTTCTATTAATTGTTTGTTTATATTTGCTGTGTATACTGTGTGTAGATAGTGTGGAGCCACGGTAGCATAGTTGGCAGTGCACCTGACCCGGCATGTCATGGGGTGCGGGTTCAAATCCCGCTCGTGGAATTTTTTCAACACTTTGACTTTTTTCAAATTGTAATATGTTCGCAACAATATTTCCGTAAAATTTTATGTAAATAATCATATGCTGTGTATGTTTATTAGGCGTATGTATAAGAACTGTACTATTACTCTCAGCCTGCTGTAATCTTGTATAATGATGTTGGCATTTATATTTATTTGGTATCATCAAGGTAGCTGGTAGCCGCTCAATGCAGCAGCACCGGTCGTTGTGGAGATCCTTGGGGGTTGCCTTTGTCCAGCAGTGCATATTTTGGCTGAGATGATGATGATCGCGCTCCGCCTTACCCTTACACCAGCCAGTTAGCACAGTTGAGCGACGCCCAGGAACGCCTGTTTGTTTTACGATCGCACGCCGCCGCCGCCGCCGCCGCGCGGACATGCGGAATGCTGCGTCGGAGGGGTGACGTGCGGGTGACACGTTGTCGATACACGTGCATGATGAAAACTGAAAGTCAATGGGATCCACTTACTTAATTTACCAACGGTATTTTTATCGCGTCGTAGGCTAACATGCGGGTGCCGCCTGTGGAGGTTTGTCTGCTCTTGCTTACTTATCTTATTTTTATTATTATTAAACTCGTATACTTTGTTTGTAACTTTGTTTATCTTAGACAGTTTTTGATTATTACTGTATGAAATAGTGAAAATTCAAATTGGTACCTGATGTAATTTTCGCAAACTTAGATAGGTACTTATATATTTTTTAATTTTGTTGTTTTGTGTGTGTTGTGATTTTCCTTTATATTTTGTGTGTGTTATAATGTGTGATGGAAAGTTTCCTTTTATGATAGGGTATTTTACTATATTTTTGACGCTTTATGGGAGAAAAGAGCTTGACACTTGCTGAGTTTCTTGCCGGTTTTTCTCGGTATAAGGTCTCCCGCCCAGAGTAGACTTACGAACCGATGGCATAATAACGTTCGTAAGAGCTATTTGTAGCTTAATTTGATCTAATAAATGATTTTGAATTAGAACTATTATGTTGGTCCACAATTTACGCGTTGTTCCAAAAAACTTAAAATAACTCTCTTCAAACCCTTTTGTCAGTCTTTTATTACGAGTAGACTGTGGTTCACGAATACAAAGAGATTCATCAGTGCCCTTCATGTCCAGTTTAACAATGCCCTCAGGATGTCGTTGGGCCTTCCGCGAATCTGTAGCACTTCCAGCTTGATCGCGGAGGTGCGCGTGGACGGGTTCACAGCCTGCATGAGGAAGCAGGTAGCCTCACTGCTAAGCAGAGTATGCTACAGTACCAACAATATCCTGACAGCAATACCTAATACTTTTGATGGGGTGATGTACAAACAATCCTTCACTCTGTTATTACCTTTCCATCTAACACAACTAGATATGAAACTAAGCTTCTTACTAACACTGTTATGGATCTGTGTAATCTGAAAATAAATGTATTATTCATCACATTACCATCACCAGCTCATTATGTCCCCACTGCTGGGCAGGAGTCCTCGATGGACAGAGAGAACGGGCAATAAACCACAACGCGGGCCCAGTGCGGATTGTTGGTTTTTAACAATTGCTGATGCAGCCGGGACCAACGGCTATACTTGCCTTCTGAAGCACAGAGGAGCTCGAGATTATACATTTTGATCACCCATCCGATGACTGGCCTTTGCTAAAGTTGCTTAACCTCAGCAATGGCGAACAAAACGCGAAGCTAATTGTGAATAACAATGTATTCAACATGGTCCGTGTCCCAGTTGAAAGCCGAGTTAAAGACTCGGGGAGGCTCTTTAAAAGGAAGAAAGGCAGATCTCGTCAGCAGGTAACACAATGTATTTTTTTTGTTTTCACAACTTTAACATCAAGTCATGACTTTGTAACCATCTTTTTAACCATAAGTTAGTTTCGTTTAATTGTCTTTATTACGTACAACAAAAAAAATATATTTAGATAATAACAATTTAATGATTTTTTTAATATCAATTATCTTAATAAGTTTAGAAGTCATTAATTCATTAGTATTTACAAACCTGTAGCAGAACTGTAGCCTTCACAATCAGATTCAATAAAATGTTCTGAACATAACCTAGAGTTGTCCGTAGCTTTAAATTTACGACCCCTTAGAGCCCTAAGAATTTGCCAATGAGAAGACTTTGGGAGAAAGTCTTCCCTTTCGCAAATTCTTAGGAAACGAATGGTAACCATTATTATTACAGCCAAATGCAGCACAACGAGGCATTTTTGTTATAAAAAAATATATTTCAGATTGATGTAAATTTTGTATGGTATTTAACGTAACTTGAACGTTGTTATGAGTCAAGCGATATTAGCGCCGCTAGCGGCTAAACTTGGCAGTTTTCTTCCCACAAAACACAATGTTTCTTCCCCATTGCAGACCTGGCGCGTTAACCACGGCGCCATCGAGCTCCTCCAATTTATTATTGTTATTTAATTACGGTATCGAACGTCAAAGTGCCGGTATGCGTGTGAGCCATCTTCTGTAGTAGTACGTTAAAGATACTAACGCTATTGTTTTAGATGAAACGAAAATACTCATCATACTGATGATGATGATGATGATGGCAATATGCCTATTATCATCATCATCATCAGCAGCAGTAGTTAGTCTAGATCAAGGAAAACTGTTTGTGATAGCGCATATCTGAAATGTATAATAACTCATTCACTCGCTCACCACGTAAGAATGAAGTCTTTCCACGACAACATCTATCGTGACCGCCCTGAAGTCGTAAGCAAAGTGACCCAGTGCATTAAATACCCTCTTTAACATCCCCCCCTACCCCCAGCATTGCCGTAGAAGGCTTTATGAAGGTGCAAACTCGAAGCAGCACTTCCCGCCTTCATGGCGTACTAATGCCTTAAGCTGGTGTAACTTTAAAATTACGACAAAAATCCCAGCGGCAACATACACAAATACAGTATAATAAAAGTCTAAGAACAACTTTGTGGGAGCAGCCGCTTTACGACGCGAGACGGTGGAACACACGACCATTTGCAATGGAAAATAAAAGCGAGGGGCATTCATTGTCTGTAAAATAAATTACATGAATAGATCACAGCCGGCACAACTCTTACATTGATGTGAGGCAACCAAGTTTAGGTGACTCAGCGTAATCTTAAATCTAAATCTGTTGGCTAACTCAGTTAACAGAAAACTGAAATTATTATATTTCTTCTCTGTATTACCTTTGATAGGTTTATAATTGTTATTAGATTAGCCAACTTTGCTTGTGCTGGTTGTCTGGAAGAAATCGCTTGAAAGCGATAAGACCGCCAAATTGTAACTTTGTATTTTTTTTGGTGCATGTTTTTGTTTTATAGTGTTGCAAATTGCAATAAAAGTATCTATCTATCTATATACCTATTTGCAGTTTTCCAAAATTAAAAAAAATAAGATTAAGACTACATTACTACATATTAGTAATGGTAGTAGTTCGAAATATGGAACCTTTCATAGGCGTAGTTTAAGGGTCGAACCAGCTTAGTGTACCATCCTTGGGGTCCGCATGTCTCCGCGCCGGTAAGTCTCCAACGCAGTTGATGGGAACTAATGTTGCAAAGCTTTTAGCTGCCTCCCCTCCCCCCACCTGGCATACACCTTGAACAATGCTCCTCATTATACTTTACGCAACACTAACGGGCTTTACGACATCTTTTACCGAAACAGGTCGCGAGATAAACTCATCAATCGTATTAATTTCTTTACTTTGTGTGTGCGTGGTTTAATCAGCAGTATTTGTGTGGTATAATTCTGTTGTTCTAATTTTGCCCGTTTTGTATACGAGTATTTCTAAGTTTATCTTGAACTCGTTTATCAAGGCGAGCGTTGGGTTTGTTTTCAACATCAAGCTAAGTGTCAGCCGTTGGAGCTGATATTGCGATGCTTTACAAATTGTTATCAGTTCATAAATATGTTTAGAATATTAATATACCTATAAACTTAATTAAATACAAGACTGGCAATTGACTCACGGGTTTAAATTAATAAAACACTCAATTATTTTTTTGTTTATTAACATAAACTAAAAATAATACATAAAGCCGAATTTAGAAAATTAATAAATAATGTTAGACCTGTGTTATTGGTTTGGCACCCTCTATTAGCCAGGCTGTTCCGCTGTCGCCCTTCCGAAACACCTCGATGACGGCGTTGGACACCGAATCGACCTTCTGCCAAGGAACACCTCTCAACATTTCATCAAAGTCCTTCTGGACCGTTGCATCGTCATTCATCTTCACATGAGATACCAGCTCAGTTTCAGTGAAGCCTGGGCAAATCGCCACAGCCCTAATTCCAAATTTATTATAACGGTACGGGTGACCAAAACTTTTAGTGAATCCCATCACAGCAAACTTAGATCCTTGATAGATAGGCAAGAACGGATCGACCCTGAACCCATAGATCGAAGCCAGGTTGATCACAGTACCTCCTTTACCGCCCTTGTCTTTCCTCATCTGCTCGAAGAATCTCACTGACCATTCCATTAGAGCAGTCACGTTGATTCCAACTGTCTTTTGGATGCTGTACTCGTTCAGAACGCCAGCGTTGTTTACCAAAACGTCTATATTGGTGTGCTTGGCGAATATTTTGTTAGCCGCAGCATCTAGATCAGAGGTCACGTCACATTTGTAGAATTCCGCTTTGTTAGGGCCGTATTTGGCATTTAACGCCTGTACTGAAGATGGGCCTTGTTTGTCATCGATGTCGACTAAAATAACGAGGCTAGCGCCCTTCGCTAGAAATTTTTCGGCGATCGAGTAGCCTATTCCTTGGGCTCCCCCGGTGATCAGGACACTCTTGTTCTTTAAATCTCTCTCCATGATGTTGTTCAAAATATATGGTTGAGAAAACTGTGAAACGTTATTGCAGAGCGATCTACATTTATATAGATTGCACTTGTTGTTCAAATAGAAAGATTAGATAGTGAGGTCAATATGTTAATCAATGTCGCTATATTATAGTATGATTAATCTTCAAAACAATTGATAAAATATCCTTTAATGCAGATAATTGACAGTTAATAAAAACGAAATTCATAGAATTCAACGAAGAATAACCTTTTACAAATGTATATCTTACGAGACGATCAGGTAAACAAATAAAACAGAGTTGTTTGATATAAATATGATTATTATACTATTATTATTGTAAATTTTCGAAGACAACTGCCAATAATTCTTTTTCTATGTCAGGAAAATTTTTTTTGGCTTTATTTAGATTTTTACTTGCAAATGCTACAGGTTTCCGATCTTCGTTATTTAAAACTGCTCCTACTGCGAATCCTAACGCAACTGTTTGGAGAATTAACGTATTTTCTTTATCAAAATTTTGATATTGTAATACTTTCGAGGAGGTAAATACATGTTTTAAGGTTAAAAATGCTTTTTGACACTCATCGCTCCATTCAAAATGATCATTTTTTCGGCATAATTTATTTAAAGGTATTGTAATATTTTCAAAATTGGGAATACATTTTCTACAGTAGTTGGAAAATGCTACAAATCTGCGAACTTCATCGGAAGTTTGAGGAACAGGATACTGATTAATTGTCTTAATTTTATCTGGGTCTGGTTTAATTCAATCAGCTGATACTACGTGACCAAGATATAACACATCTTTTCTTAAAAATTTGCACTTTGTGGGATTTAATTTAAGGTTTACTTTTCTAAATCTGGAAAAAATTACAATATTTTTTTTATTATGGATACTTAAAGAACGTCCAAAACAGCAAATCGTCAAGATATATTAGGCATTTTTCATTATTTAAGCCAGTCATCGCTATAGTCATCGCTTTAAAAAAGCAACTTGGACTCGTCTCCCCCATAGGACGGGCTACGCCTAGTATGGAGAATTGTATATTGTAAATTGTATATTGTTAACTTGTAAAATAAATCTTTTAATTTTCTTTTTTTTTTCTTTTTTCATTTTCTTCAACCCCATTGGTAATCTAGTCATTTTATATTGCCCATTGTGAGTAGTAAAGGCTGTAAACTTAAGGTGAGTGAAGTATATAGCTCCAGAGAGAGAATCTAAAATATCTGCTATGTTAAGTAAGGGAAATTTGTCATCTATCACTCTTTCATTTAATTTGCGGTAATTTATAACCAAACGCCTTTTTTTACTATTGTCATCTGATTTTTTTTTAACCGGACCATGCACTACGCGATGGTTCAAGGATATTTTCAGATAATAATTTGTTTACCTGATCAGTAATTTCCTGTCTTTGTGAACGAGGTAATCGATAAGGTTTTACATAAGATGGTGAGACGTTAGGTTTAATTTTAATTTCTGGTTCATAAGTATTCATCATCATCATCAGTATTACTGACTGTTAACTTATCTCCGGGCAAATAAAATATGTCACAAACTTTTGCACATATACTTTGTATTGAACCTCTTACTTCTAAATTTAAATGTGAAAAATCCAATAAAGAGAACATTTTACGCACTCTTTCGCTATCAATATATCGCACTACCAATATAATACTGGTGCAAGTCAAAATATACTGATATTTGAAATTAAACTGTACCGTTCTTCATTAAGGTTAAATTTCCAATATCAGTACATTTTGACTTGCACCAGTATTGTATTGGTAGTGCGATATATATATTTGTATCATACGTACAGTGGCCAAAAAAGGGGTATACAGTTTTGATTTAGTTTTCTAGTCATCAAAAATTATAACAACGTTCATACTAGATCTCACTGAGAGATGCATAATAATGACGTAAACCTAATTGATAAGTATTCATACGTCGTAGGTCACATAAAAGTGCATGACATTTTAACCTTTATTACAAATAGATAAGACATTAATTACTGTAAAGAAAATATACATTTTCAAAACAAAAGTAATAAAAACTATTTATATATACAACCAAATTCTATTTGATAAAAAGAAAACTACATTTTGTCAAATATATTTTAGTAATTTCTATTATTTTCCTCAGAAGAATCGATTTATTTTCGGTATAACTTTTTTACTCAACTGCATATAAATAACATCTTCAATGCCTGCCAACTTGACTATTGATGAAAGGGCGCAAAACCACTTCATAAATATAATATCGTGTCTTTACTTTCCTTTTTAGGTATACCTGTCTTTCTTTTTTTGAAATATAAGAAAAAAAAATTGTTGTAAAACCATGGCTAGCCTCACACACACAATATTATTGGCAATTCAATTTTGACCATAAAAATTATTTATCATCCCCCGGCCATTGATTTTACGACGTCATTGTTTTCATCAAGTTCAAACTAAGAACAGCTGTCACGTAACAAACAGTAATCTTATTAATCAAATAAAGATGGCAATGGAAGTTGTCAGATCGATCTGCAAGCGAAACTAATCTTTAACGCCTATGAATCTGTCAAGCGACATTCAACCTTAGGGTGGTAAACCAATTTTTTGGACGACCGTACATACGTCATAGTTATTCAAACTTTCATACTCGGGAGTAAAATAACTCAAACACACTTCTTCCTTGCGAATATAAAAAATTTGGATCGGTATTTTACCATCAGACGATTTACAGATTCCATCTGGCAAATAAACACCATTACATAATTCTTTCGATCGTATTACGCACTCCTCATGCAAAAATGTAGAGATATAGAATAGTTTCTCACAACGTGGAGGTACTAATAAGAAAATATTTCCGTGAACTCTTCCTAAACCTAAAGGTAAAATTATTTTCCTATCCGTATCTAAGCATCACAAAGTCATGTTATTCAATTCATAAATAATACAATTATAATTGTTGTAAAAAGTTTTTCCATCATGTAAACATGGCAAGTTTCTTAGAACATAAAACTTATGTCTAAACTTTATTCCACGTATAGACAAGTTTAAATAAACAAAACCCTCGGTGTTCAAATAACCACTTATTCCTTTTATACATATGTTTTGTTTTCTGATTGGGATACACAGTACAATGACCGTTTCGTATTTCACTGCGGATAATGTTGCTTCAGTATTAATGAGTCACTTCTTACAAATACTATTTATACTAAATTCTACGTAGTTATTATGATAACATGAAAAAAATACAATTAAGCACGAAAAAAATGACTTTCTGTCGTTTAAGACAATCGCTACGCTGCGCTTCGCGATTGTCTTAAATTTCTAACCTATCACTTGCCCTACAGGAGTAGGGCAGCTAGTATTTCCGTTGTCTAATAAATAAAAATAATATTATTATAAACCACCACTCGGACTAACATACATTATACAATATAACACTTAGGACATGTGACTTTTTATCAAGAAAAATTAGGATATCTAATTATTATATCACCTGATATTTTGACACCAAAGCATTAGAATTAAAGACAATTAGGTAAAATCAAATTTCGTATACGCGAACATTATAGATAGTGATGATTATAGCAAACGCGTTATGGATTTTGATTTTCGGACGATCGATATTCGGAGAAGAAAGGGACTACCTTTTATTTGGCATTGAACTCAACAAGTCCAACAGCTGATTGAGCTCAATGACAAAATTTACTCGTTTTTCTACCAACGAGCACTGGGCCCGCGTGGTGGTTTATGGCCCGTTCTCCCTATCCATAGGGAAGGCTCGTGCCCCAGCAGTGGGGACATACAATGAGCTGATGATGATGAAAATGACTTGTTTCTCTTCAGTCTCCTCGACTTGCCCAGTCGCAGGGTGACCGTAATGCCCATCGTGTCTATCATCTGCATAGCAATGAATATTTCCTGATATTTATTTAATTAGTTCTATATATACACAAACAGATTAAAACCATTGCCTGAGTACAGTATTATATTTGGTTAATCTTATTAGCTAGACGGTAACCCTAAACGAGTATACACAGCATGATATTTTGTATAGTTTGAAACGTTGACAACAATAACGGTCCCAAATAAAGTATACTTTATAGTATATAGTATTACTTTATTACATTGCATATATATGAGGGAGATGAGAGAACAGCTTTGTGCCAGACCTGATCAAAAGCCTTGGCCGTGTCAAGATTTTCATATGGGATGGTGGGGTACAACGAACTAGGAGTTAGGAGAAACGTCGCCGTAGTTGAATATATTTTTAAAATTATAAGGGGTAAAAACCATAATGAAGACTTATTGGAAAGAGTGTCGCTATGTGTGCTGGACCGGTACGTGTGGCGCCGCCGCCGGCCGCCGCCGGCGCCGCTGCTAGCGGTGCCGCGCGGCCGCACCAACTGGCTAAACATGGCGCCGCCGCCGGCCGGCGCCGACGCGCGCGCTCCGCACTCAACCTTATTAGGTGTTCTTAGCTATTGCTAAGAAGGTTGATCTATTCTGCTGTGCTCTGAGCGAATTCACAAGAATTGCTTTGTTTACTGTGTTGTATGAAGTGTAAAGTATATTGTTTTGTATTTTAGTCATATTATAGCTGCACTTTGGTATTGGGTAATAAAAAGAAACCTGTAAAGAGAGTTGTAAATAATTATAAAAATAAATAAATATTGATTAAAGCTTACACTTAGCTAAAGAGCAGTAAGTTGTTGTTTTGCACTAAACGGTTCACTTATCTTATTTACATAACCTTATTTACAATAATAGTTCCGTAATTTATGTAAGCATAAAACACGAGTATATTATGTAAGTAAAGCTGTATTAATGCCATTTTCAAAAAAAAATGGTTATAACTTAATAAAAACTAAACTATACAAGGGTATCAACGACTGCTTTATTGCGATAAAAACGATGACAGACCGATCTTTCTGAATAACGAGATAAATGTGATTGTAGGGAGTCGCAGTGCCTGTGAAAAGTAGTAACAAAACATTGCACTTAATTACCTAAATCTATTACATACTTCTCTTGTGTCTCACTTGATGTCAGGCTGCTGTCGTTCCGTGCGTAGACATAACATAACTACCTGCCGCTCGGTGCACTCTGGGGGTGCAAATCGGGGCCGGCCGGCGGCGGCCGGCTCGTCGGTTGTCGGTCGTCGGGCGTCCGTTACAGGTCTGTCGCGCTCCTGAGATAAACGCATTCGCACAGCGTAGCCCAAAGTCCGTAATTTTTAACGGGTTATTCCCTGAGAATCCCATTCCTCAAGGATCCTGTCCAGGAGGATCTCGATTTGTTTTTATCTTCATGAACTTAATCAATATACTATGTTTAGCTTAAAAGAACCGTCACGTCAGCATAAAAAGTGGTCAATCAACTTTAATAAATTGTAATATTTAAAAAAATAAAAGTCTGCTATAGTAATCACAGGTTGATTTATTAGGTACAAGTTAAAGACAATAGAAAAAATAACAAAAGTAAATGTAATCACATTTATCGCATTCGGGATCTTCCGGGACAGGATCCTCGTGGAATGGGATTCTCAGGGAATAAACTTTTTCAAAGAGTAGGGTAGTTGCACCAATTTTTGACAGTAACCAAAGACCGACATTTTAATTCTTCTAATCATTATTAAAAAAAAGGATCAGTAACTAATGTCAGTGTTTAGCAAGAATTGAATACAGACCATCTGCCATCTATCTGTCATCCGTACAATTTTAATAAAAACCTTTGATGACGAATATTACGTCAAACATTAAACACTAATGTCGACTGAATTGAAAAATATGTATGAAAACTAGACAAAAACGTTTCGTAGTCCCCTGATTCCTCCTCCAAAACTAGACCGATTTGATTACTTGTTTCATTAAAAATTAAAGAAAGGCTTTGGCTGTGTCCCTATGTTTTCCTTTTTCTCATAAATTAATTATTAAAAAAGATATGAACCTTTAAAAACCTTAAAAATTGGCCAGATTTTCCGCTGTGTTTCCTAAATTTGACGAGATTATATAAAAAAAAGCAAAACATAGGGACACAGCCAAAACCTTTCTTTAATCTTTAATGAAAAAAGTAATTAAATCGGTCCAGATTTGGAAGAGGAACCAGGGGACTACGAAACGTTGATTTTGTCTACTTTTCATACATATTTTTCAATTCAGTCGACCTTAGTATTTCCTCTTAAGGGTGCGCAGACCAAAAAATTACAAAAATGCAGTCACGGTTAAGTTGATACGTATAATTGAAAACAAAATATATATTTAGTATCAATGGGAACGTGTTTACAATTAGTCCGATCCATAAATTCATAACACACTATAGTTTTTTCTACAATATCATTTAAAGTTAGGCAAAAATCATAAAAACGAGTGGCGGCGTTAAGTTGATATCTTATCGTTTATCAAAATTATTGTACCTCTGATTTTGTCTAAACAATCACCATTGTCTAAATCGTCCGTCTCACATTTTCGATTTATCAAGCGGTTATTTAAATTATTATTTTTCAAATAAACACGCTAAATTCCCCATACAAAATTAGTATGGCTGCGCGGCATCAAATAAATATGGCCGAAGACATGTCAAATAAAATGTATGACACTTGTCACTTACGAACGGAAGACGACGGGCGGCGTTGCAACCTTGGCTCCGCACACTGGACGACTTGTCGCTGCGTCTACGTGTGGTCGCGTTGTGCACGCGCACACACGACGACAGTCGTGCGACAGTTGTGAGCGTAAGTTTCGCGACTCCCCTAGCTTATCGTCGCGACTCTGCGACCGACGCCTAGTGTTTTGAGCGGAGCTTTGAACAAAATATATGGAAATTGTCGGCCGCAGCCTGTCGTCGCGTCTAGTCGGCGAGCTGTAGCAGTCGCGTGTCGCCTAGTGTGCGGAGCCATTAAAGTGTTGGACACTGGTTACACATTGTTATTAGACGTACAGACGCCTGCTCATCAACTTATCTACAACTGTCAAATTTCTTCAATAAATATTCAACCTTATGCTTTATCCGTAAAGTTCAAAGTCTATTGAGGAAATTTGACAGTCTGTGATAGTCTGATGTGCTGGCGTGTGTACATTAGTTATTATTAACGTCATAATGACTAGTCGCATTAATTCTTTGAAGTCTTAAGACAAGAACAATTGCTAAGTAATTAATATACAGAATGGGATGCCAATAGGTCATTACTGTTTGTACTTATGGTATTATTTCATAATTAAATTTGATTGCATTATCAGTTAAGTCAGTCAAGTTTAAATATATTTATATTGAAATAAATGTTGTGTCTGTTTGATTGGATTCGTATCTCACCCGAAAGCAAAGCAACATGCTTTTTCTATACGTGAGAAAATGCATACCGCTTAGCGCTCTTCCCCATCGAAAGATCGTTCACTTTAGGCGTTCCGCAGACAAAGCAACTGTAATGTCCGAATGCGGTAACAGGCAACATGGAACTAACTATTTCCATATAACCTAAAGAAACTGCGCAGACATAACAATTCTAGTTTCGAGTTGCGTTGCGAGTTCTCATAATGGACAACAATTGCTGCACACAACGATAGAATCAGATTCAAATTGCCGCAACTAGCAACTGTCAAATTTGTACTAGTTGTGTGATGTTGCTGGTTTCCCCAACTGGCAAACGCTTTGTTGACCATGGATTTGAAGAGTTTATTTAGAATCGCGGCAACCGTTAACTGGGCCTTTTTCTAAAGTTGAGGTGAGTTGCAAAATTGCCATATTATTAGTAGTTCACGTATTGCGACTTTGTCTTGTCGTTATGTTGTGGGTTTCATTTTCAAACCTGTATTTTTTAATTGCGCTTCATTATGTTCAGTCTTCAGTTAACAAGACTCGATGTGGTTTCCCTACGGCACGAGTGAAAAATAATTCAAAGGAATAAAGTAAGTTTATTTCGAGATACTTTAATCCAATATTTTTATAATCCTTCTTCGTTATCCCACTGACATTATAAATGCGAGAAAACATAAATTTATTATTTGTTTTTTCTTCAATCATGCCGAAACGATTGAAAATGTTGTAAGTAAAACTTTTATCATTGTATTACATTTGAGATAGCATTTTTGTTAATTTAAGGCTTAGTAAGATTTTTCGAGAGTTTGTAATCTTTTATCTAATGAATTTGATTTCATTATCAGTTTCAATGATAAACTAATCACTACTAGTAAATCAGTACAATCTGGTGTAGTTGATCTTGAACTAAATTAATTAGCTTCATCATGCCGTATTATTTTTTACTTTGATATCCGACTCACAGAGTGAGCCGACGCTATCGAAAATTTTGCTTTTTTATTTGATACAATACAAGCTTATTATACCTACAAGTTTTAATAAGGTAATATAGAGAAAACCCTATTATTATTACCCACAGATATAAATGAATTACTTTATGGCATAATTAATAATTTGTTGTTTAATTACACGGGTTCACATTCCATAATGACGTACTAATCATGATATCTAACATATAACTATGTACTTTCAATATATTATAACCCTGAGCCCCCGGGATCTTAATCTTTGACTGGGATAAATACCTTTGTGACTAAGGGAAACTGTAGCTTTTTATTCGTATAATATTTTTTATATCCATTTCCCAATTAGTCCGACCAGGCGTTTGTGTGTTGTTGTAAATAAAACTCTAAAACTATTACATTATAGTATATCTATATAATAATTTTAGGGGTGTTTTAACACCCCTAAAATTGTGGGGTGTTTTAACACCAAGTGGGTACACATTATGAGGTTATTTGTATGATTACAAACAATTTTTACTTCTAATTATTGTTACGTGTAACTACACTAATATTATGAAGAATACTTTTATATCCATAAAAAATATCAACATTTTTGCTACCCAGCGTAACGAAAAATATCAGATAACAATGAACATAGATTGTGATATTTATGATAAAAATCGTTTATTTATAATTCTACATCAAATCAACTAAATACAAAAAAATATAATATTTATAAAATGATAAAAGAAAGTGCGTTACTATAAAATATACAATCATAAGATTACTTGAGGTGTAAGCTTGTAGTAGGTAATAATATGACGTTTTTAAATAGTAAGTATGGAGAGATTAACTAAAATAAATAAATAAAATAACTGAAACTGTTTAATCCAGCCAATGCAGGTAGTCGTCAAATACTTCTTCAAATAACATTATACAAGATTTTTTCAACTTAAATAAAAAAAATCTGGATCTACTTGTGTTGAATATCATTGATTCATTTTATTTTAACCTGATTTAAATTGAATTACAAACAAAGTAAGTTTTATCGCAGTAACAAGGATTACGCACTACAAACTAAATAATGATATAGTAACGATGATTAATAACTTATCTATTAATATTTAAATAATAAAAAGATAATCGTATGTAACCTACTTGTCTTCATTTTAAATGACAGTCACCTGATAAGGTATTATTGATAATTTTTGTAAACAACAGTTGACCGAAGAAAGCTTAACAAACGAGTTGTGTGCATGATGATGGCGACAGATATTACAAACAAGGTGGTGATCGTAACGGGGGGTGCCAGAGGCATTGGTTTCGCCATTTCCGAATCATTTTTACAAGAAGGTGCAAAAACTGTAATAATCCTAGATTTAATTGAAGAATTTGGTAATGAAGCCACGTCTGCGCTAAACGCTAAATATGGAGCAAACAAAGCTGTTTTCTTTAAATGTGACGTTACAACCGACTTAGAATCAGTTTTTAAGGTCATCGTTGATAAATACAAAACGGTCGACGTGCTTGTCAACAACGCAGGAGTGGTCGACGAGAAGTCTATCAGAAGAACGCTTGGAATCAACGTGATTGCAACTGTTGAGTGGGCAATGAAGTTTTGGGAATATGCCAGAAAAGATAAAGGGGGAAATGGTGGCACTATCATAAATATGTCATCGTTGTATGGTTTCCTAGTGGACCCGTTTCTGCCATTTTATAAAACTTCTAAACATGCGGTTTTAGCTTTTACAAGATCGATGGGCCACAAAATTAATTACGCACAGTCCGGTGTCAGAATTATAGCTATTTGTCCCGGTTTCACAAAAACCGCTCTGATAAATAATACAAAGCCAACTGAAAAACTTCAATATCAAAATGACAGATGGAATAAATTCCTGGCTTTGTCGCCATGGCAAGAAATAGCTGACGTGTCCGAAGCGACGGTTGATGTTTTCAAGAAGGCTGATAGTGGAACTGCGTGGCAAGTGGTTGGTGCCGATTTGGTGGAAGAGGTACCTGTGCCTGCAGAGTTTTACCCTGAAGTTCCGCTTTAACAATAAAAAGTTACAGATTTGTAAAATTACTAATAAGAAATAAAAAAATAGCACAATTGATAAAGTTAGGTGTATTATTACTATTATTCTCCTTTCCTCCATAAGAGTACGCGTGCTGCTCTCCGGAGTCACCGCTGTACTGTCTCGAACATTCCATCGCGCACAAAGAAATTTGGTGACTCGTTTCTTTGTCGCTCTTCCAAAAGATGGAATAGTCTACCAGCACTCGTTTTCCCTCCTTCCTATGACATGGGGTCCTTCAAACGAGGCATGAAGAGGCGCCTTGTGGGCCGGCAGGGTAAGGGTGACTGATGCTGCGTTGTTTTCGCGCTGCGCCAGTTGTCCTCGCGTCAGGACTCCGTTTCCACTTAACATCAGATGGAGTGGAGTCATTTGCCGAGCTAGTTATATATAAAAAAAAGAAAAAGAAAACGTGGTAGTCGGCTAATACAATATAAAATTATTGTGTTTTTTAGCTAATAGACCATTGTTATAATATAAAATTGTATGTTTTTTATTTATGTGAATGTGCATATCAAAATATTATTATTGTGCAAAACAAATTAGAGCAAGCAGTTTGGGCTAGCTGACTAAAAAAAGTTATAAAAGATACATATTGTGAAAAGTGATTCCCCTTACTTCCAAGGCATGAAGATAACTAAGTATACAAAAAATGTTGAGCATTTTGTAATTCTTCTTATCCAATTATGGTTTATAACAATGAGCACACAAAAGGTTTTCTTACGGTAAAGATTTGCCTAGCGAACCAACGAAAGAACGTAGGAAGTTTAAATCCAAAGCTCAGTAATTCTTCTGTGACTACGAGAGGGTCTTGATTTTATCTAGGCCACTGTATCAAATAAAATAAGAATAGTGCGTAAGTACTGAAAAATATACAATTATAAAGTTTCTGATCCCTTGAGGTCTAAGCTGGTAGTACATAATTACGTAGTTTTTTTAGTAGTACGTAAAAAATATTTTTTTACCTTAATTACCATATTCCTCATCACCAGCTCCTATGTCCCCACTGCTGGAGCACGAGCATTTCCTATGGATGTTAACTACACAGGGAGAACTGGCCATAAACCGCCATGCGGGCCCAGAGCGTATTGGTATCTAAACTAACTGAAACCATTTAATCCACAAAATGGCAGTTAGTAGTCAGCTATTTCTTTATTGTAAAAATACAATATATCATTTTGATTTGAGAAGCTCGATGGCACAGTGAATAACGCGCCCGGTCTGCGAGTGCTGAGGTTAAGCAACTACGCAAATGCCGGTCATCGGATGGGCGACCAAAAATGTATCATCTCGAGCTCCTCCGTGCTTCAGAAGGCACGTAAAGTCGTTGGTCCCGGTTGCATTAGCAGTCGTTAACAACCACCAATCCGCACTGGGCCCGCGTGGTGGTTTATGGCTCGTTCTCCCTACCCATCCATAGGGAAGGCTCGTGCCCCAGCAGTGGAGACATAAAAATGATCTGATGATGATAATAATTTTGATTTAATTATAAATAAAGCGAGTTTAATCGCAGCCAAAAGTACTACGCACGACAAATTAAATACTTACAGTAGGTAATAATGATCAATTGTTTTGAATTTATTGTAATTTAGCCGCCTGTACTTTGTGTCGTTGCTTAGATAATGATCATTTTATGATTAGACAATCATAAGATGATCATTATCTTAGGCCCAAAGCACAGAAAAACTAAGAGGGTACTATGGGTTCAATTGGCAGAAGGGTTAGAAAAGGCCCCATCAGCGTCCATCCTATCTAAGTCTGTTGCCTTAACGTCACTGTTAGCAACATAACCGTTCCAATAGTAACTAAGAAAGAGAGAGAAAGTTTAGTTTCTCAGTGGTAGCAGATTCTCGGAGGAGTACGCTTTATCTTTGGCAATATCTTGTTTTCTTTTCATTTCAATTTGGCCATATCGTCAGCAATCGAGAGGATTGCGCTTTCCTGCAATTTGTTGTATCTAATAAGCGTTGTTGTTCAATACGATACACTTACCATCTATCTATAATTAAATAACTAGTACGTTTCTAAATAATAAGATAAACGAATGTAGCTATTACCTACTTATCTTCAATTTAAATTACAATGTCACCTGATAAGGTAATATAGCCATTGATAAATTTGCCATTTTTGTTAGCAACAGTTGACCGAAGAAAGCTTAACAAACGAGTTGTGTGCAGAAAATATGGGGACAGATATTACAAACAAGGTGGTGATCGTAACGGGGGGTGCCAGAGGCATCGGTCTCACCATTTCCGAATCATTTTTACAAGAAGGTGCAAAAACTGTAATAATTCTAGATTTACTTGAAGAGCACGGCAGTAAAGCCGCGGCTGGACTAAACGCTAAATATGGAGCGAACAAAGCTGTTTTCTTCAAATGTGACGTAACAACAGACTTAGAATCAGTTTTTAAGGCCATCGTTGACACATACAAAACGGTCGACGTGCTTGTCAACAACGCAGGAGTGGTCGACGAGAAGTCTATCAGAAGAACGCTTGGAATCAACGTGATTGCAACTGTTGAGTGGGCAATGAAGTTTTGGGAACATGCAAGAAAAGATAAAGGGGGCAATGGTGGTACAATCATAAGTATATCATCGTTGTATGGTTTTCTGGTGGATCCGTTTCTGCCATTTTATAAAACTTCTAAACAAGCTGTTTTAGCTTTTACAAGATCGATGGGCCACAAAATCAATTATGATCAGTCCGGTGTCAGAATTATCGCTATTTGCCCCGGTTTCACAAAAACTGCTTTGATAGATTATGCTCAGCCAACTGGAAATCTGCAATATCAAAATGAGAGATGGAATAAATACTTGGAAGCGGTTCAATGGCAAGAAGTAGCTGACGTGTCCAAAGCGACGGTTGATGTTTTCAAGAAGGCTGATAGTGGAACTGCGTGGCAGGTGGTTGGTGCCGATTTGGTGGAAGAGGTACCTGTGCCTCCAGAGTTTTATCCTGATGTTCCGCTATAACAAAATAGCTTATATTTCATGATCAACATCATCACCAGCTTATTTCATGGCACGAGCCTTCCCTATGGATGGATAGGATGAACGGGTCATAAACCACCACGCGGGCCCAGTGCGGATTGGTAGTTGTTAATGACTGCTAATGCAGCCGGGACCAACGGCTTTACATGCCTTCCGAAGCACGGAGGAGCTCGAGACGATAAATTTTTGGTCACCCATCCGATGACCAGCCTTTGCGAAAGTTGCTAAACCTCAGCACTCGCAGACCGGCTTACATTTATATTGACTAAAGCAATTTGAATAAAAATAGCAAAATTTGTATTTTTGTAAGAAGAATATTAAATAATATTTAAAAAATGTTTTATTTTATTTATGTGCACTAATCGGTTATAACTCCCGGCACTCTTCTAACTTGCAGCAAAATATTCTAAGCTGTTAATTGTTTTGTCAGGTTTACAAAAAAATGTGGCTAATCTGCTTATTTGACGTTTATTGAAGTGTTCATCAAATCCATTCCAAAAAATATTTACTTTTTTATTTGTTACGGGTAATCAATTAGACTTTATCTCACCTAATGTTACGTGTTGATAAGGCCGAAAAGGTAGAAGCGCAATTCACCCGTCATCATCAAATTACTGAGGCACTGGCTATCTTATCTCTAGCTACGGAAACACAACAATGCTTTTATGACGACATAATTAGTTAATTAGCTTAAAATCATTAAAACATTGCCTTTGATAAAACACCGTCATAGAAACACCAAACCTTTAAGGAACAATTTGTTTATTTCTAAACCATTGAATGCAACTTGGGAACAGACGTCAAAGGCCCAACATCTGTAGCACTCTCCGAACAAAACCTGATACTTAAGCTTTACAATTTGAACTTAAATAAGGGCGGTTAAGTTAGCGGAGATACCAACCAGACCCGGGCAACTTGCGACGAGTTTAGAGCATTTAATAGGTACAAGAGGTACTTTCGTGGGGTCACACTTGTAGCGTTTTTAATTTAATTGGTAAATACGCCTGATTAAAATCTATTACTTTTTCACCATTGATCGGATTTCGTGACATTAATGTTGCGTTTGGTTTCTCAATCTACTTTATTTATTATGTTGTTTAGGTATTTTCCGTCTATCTAATCTCTTTTTAATATGTAGTTTAAATAAGGTAAATATGAAAAATTAAATTTTGCAACTGTATATCAGATAATCATTTTTGTTTTATGACGTCGTATTCTACATTGATTTGCAGCAGGGCGTTTAGTTGAATTTATTTAAATATCATTTGATTTTATCCTGATGTCTCAAACTATTTCTAGTGTCTGTTAACACAGGGAGGTCGATTGTTAGTTCATTTACGAATGTTGTGGCCCTTAATCAATTCCTAAATTAAGCTACGATACGAATACGATAGGTGTTTGTGTGCTAGGCTCACTGTTCCGATTTGCAAAAAGTGTTTCGTTTCAAATATTTGGATGATCCCCGCTATTAGTGGGACCGCACACTTTTCTGAAACCGCGAGCGGGCGTGGGTTGAGAAGCGAATTGTCGGCAACTCTTGTCGCGATAATGATGCTGTCGGGCTTGATTGATTATGTATGGATGTCGAATTTAACAAGCGTTCATTTGAGTATCATAATTTCTCATTGGTCCATTGACGTCATATTTGTCAGCATTATAATTGTTGAATATTTTTATGAAATGTGATGTGATGTGATTTTTCTAAAAGATAATAATGACCTGTCAAGGTAGTACTCGTACGAACGTGTACATACGCTCTTCTTAAAAATCACAGAAAAAAATGCCGAAAAGTATACTTTTCTTGTACCTACGTATTATTTGATCCTTATTTATCCAAAACGTTGACACGATCTATTCCAATCCAATACCACGAAACTAATACCAATGGTCACTCATTGCCAGTAATATATTGTAATTAATTTTAAAAAGTTCCTTGAACTAACTCAAGTGAGAGTGGTTTAACGATTACAAAAGATAAGCTACCTTGAAGTATTTGAAATAATCTATGTATTAATACGTGAAACAAAAACTTTGTACCCCTTTTTACGAAAATTACGCGGACGGAGGAGTATGAAATTTCGCACACTTATAGTTTATATAGAGAAGGAGTACAGAATGTGAATATTTTTTAAAAATTATGCCAATCCAAACTCACATTCTATCTTTTTTAATTTTTCATTGCTTAGGATACAACCCGTGCAGTCTTAATAAAATTACGGTCGAATTTCGACTACTGGGCGACCACTAGTACAAATAAATGCGCTAAAAAGTAAAAAAAAAAACTTTTACTTTAAAACTTTTACTATCAACTTAAACCGTCATTACACAATTTACATGATATAAAAGCTTGTCGCGAGATTTAAGTACCTATTCGTATTTACTTAGATTGAAAATTTGAATAGTTAAAATCAATCATATCAAATTATTTAATTTACTTGTTTATCTACACAAGTTACTCTCGCGACAAGCGTTTATATCATATATTGTGTAATGACGTTTTATGTTGATAGTAAAAGTTTTAAAGTAAAGTTTTTTTTCTTTTTAGCTATTTTAAATAAAAGCTTGTTTTTTAAATGATTTTTTTTAACTTTTTTTTTAACTTTTTAGTTATCGTCCTCAAGTGACGTCTCTTGAGTTATTATCAGCAAGCCCTTTCATTTAATACCTATACTGTAGGAATGCATTAAAAATAATTAGTCCGCCATCTGGGGTGTGCCGCCATGTTGGGTTTAGAATGATGTCATACAGTTACCATGCATTATCATCCAAACTGAACGTGTATACAAAATTTCAGCTCAATCGGTTGAAGATATCTGCTTCAAAATTGAGTTTCAAGCTTTAGAAATCCGCCATATTAGATTTATAGTGACGTCTCTTTATTTTTCGAGTTATTCTCAGCAAGCCCTTTCATTTGATACCCATATTGTAGGAATGCATTAAAAATAATTAGTCCGCCATCTTGGGTATGCCGCCATCTTGGATTTAGAATGACTACACACAATTAACCATTTATGGTCATCTGAACTGAACATGTATCAAAATTTGAATCGGTTGAAGATGTCTGCTTCAAAATTGAGTTGCAAGATTCCACCCGAACAAACATACATACATTGCAAGTTAAATAAAAGCTAGTAACAAGTTTAATAAAAAATTGTAATAAATCGGATCTAAAAGCGTTAAATTTTACATTAAATTTAAAAAAAAACTATTAAAATAACTACCGCCTTACAAATAAACAAAGAATAAGGCCCGAATAGTTTTTCTGTATTTTGTTACTGTCATGTAAACTTAATTTCAAATTAGAGTCAAAGAGACAAAACACGAAATAACTATTCGGACCTTATTCTTTGTTTATTTGTAAGGGGGCTAAAGTGTTGGGGGACTCCAACCAACCACAAAGTTTGTTATCGATTTATTCCGTGCCTTAGAAGGTTTGTTGACAGCAACCATGAACAATACAGTATTCCCGGTTGGTCAAGCTCCATCTTACTCTAGCTAGAAGGAGAGAAAACGAGTGCTGGTAGACTATTTCATCTTTTAGAAGTGCAAAAAACACTTGTGTTTAGGATCTTATATAACAAAGTCATGACGAGTGGCTTTTTAACATTTAAATTAAAGTATATTACAATGGAGGAGGAGCTCGATGGCGCAGTGGTTAACGCGCCCGGTCTGCGAGTGCTGAGGTTAAGCAACTTTCGCAAAGGTCGGTCATCGGATGGGTGGCCAAAAATTTATCATCTCGAGCTCCTCCGTGCTTCGGAAGGCACGTTAAGCCGTTGGTCCCGGCTGCATTAGCAGTCGTTAAGAACCACCAATCCACACTGGGCCCGCGTGGTGGTTTATGGCCCGTTCTCCCTATCCATCCATAGGAAAGGCTCGTGCCCCAGCAGTGGGGACATAAATGAGCTGATGATGATGATAATACTACAATACCTAACAAAGTTAACAACGCTACAAGCGTGATGGGAACTTTTGGGCCGAGTACAGTTGGCTGTAGTTATTTTGTTTTTTGTAATGGTTGTTCAATAAATACATTAACAAAGTGTTCTGTAGTGTTATATATATATTATTGTTATTACACAACTTTGTTTTCAATTCGATTGAACTAGTTACCTACTTTGTTATTGATAACGCTTAAATTTAGTTTATACAATAAAGATGTCAAATCAATGTCAATTTGTATGATAGGAAAGTATGTTTACGACAAATAGAGATTGCTTTTTAAATAGTTCTTATATTTTCTAAACAAAATTTTTCTTAAAAAAATTGTAGTCTAGGTGAATTTATCAAAGCAATTTATTTAGCTACACGCTTTTTTTTTTTCTTTTTTTTGTCGCTCTGTAGAGTGACATTTTAATCGAAATCACGATAGTATATACCTACCTGGATGAAAACTTTATTGGTGTTGAGTACACACACACACACACACACATACACATACATAATACGAATCAAAATGTACAGTGACATTCGTTAAAATTGTAGCAATTTTTTTTTTAATTTCAGTGGTTTATTGTTTCGTTGAGGAGCTTGATAGCGCAGTGGTTGACGCGCTCGGTGTGCAATTTCTGAAGTTAAGCAACTTTCGCAACGGCCGGTCATCAGATGGGTGACCAAATATGTATCATCATCGAGCATCTCCGTGCTTCGGAAGGCACGTGAAGCCGTTGGTGCCGGCTGCATTCGCAGTCGATAACAACCACCAATCCGCACTCTGGGTCCGCGTGGTGGTTTATGGCTGGTTCCCTATGGCCTATCCATCTATAGGGAAGGCTTGTGCCCCAGCAGTGGGGACATAAAATGAGCTGACCTTAAGTAATAACGTTGATTCTCCATTTCTTCTTGAGAATATCTCTTTGAGATGCCCTCGGACAAGTTTTCGTTCTTTGAAATTGATCTCGATACCTTTGGCCAAAACCAATTGAGTATGTAATACTTTTCTATTTAGATCCTGTTCTGCGTATAATAAAGTCATTCAATGACGTTGATCTATTTAATTGTAAGCATGTAATGCTTTATAAAACACTAATTAGAGATTTGTTATGCACACACACACACACTATTAGCCTTTTGTATATTTTTTAACAGTTTTTAATATATTTTTGAAAATGTTTTTTGCATTTTATAATATTGATATAAATATATTATAGATAGTAAATATTTAATTTAGTATATTTTTATTTTTCCCTTATTTATATTTAACTTTAATTTTGTATTAATCATAATTGTTTGTTCATGGTTAAAATTAATTGTTTTTTTTTCTATGTAGTAATTTATATAAATCCAATGAATTGAATATCTTGTGCATGTTATTGATACGTTTGTAGTAATTATTTTTTGTGGAAACTTTGCTGATTTGTGTTCTATGCAATGACCTTCGTCATTCTTATATATCTTTTGAATATTATATGTGCTATATAATTGTTTGTTTCCCAAATAATAAATAAAGAAATAAGTTTACATGAGAACAGATACACAAATTTCTGTACGAACACATTGAATATTGGCAATTGCTCTGCGTGCCGGGAAAACATCAAAATGGAACTCTCTCGTAGGGGTTAATCACGCATGGCGGGTGTAACGATGAGCCTGATTGCCAGACAAATTGAACTTCTGTGATAAAAACAAATAAGGCGCACATAATATATTCTGTTCTCGGAATTCTTTCGATATCCAATATATATACTTACTATATACTTATTGTTATGAGACACTCGAACGTCTCGCATTGCTATTGTCGAAGCGTTGATATTGCAATGTCACTGAGGACATTGTACACTTTTTATCAGACTCGAAACGCTTATTTGCAAACTAAATGAGGAGCCCAATGGCGCAGTAGTTAACGCGCCCGGTGTGCGACTATTGAGGTTAAGCAACTTTCGCTAAGACTGGTCATTGATGGGTAACCAAAACTCTATCATCTTGAGCTCCTCCGTGCTTCGGAAGGCACGTAAAGCCACTGGCCCCGGCCGCATTAGCAGTCGTTAACAATCGCCAATCCGCAATGGGCCCGCGTGGTGGTGTATTGCTTTCTATCTATGGTGTTTCTATCTATATAAGGAAGGCTCGTGCTCGTGATGGATCTTTATAAGTTTAATCTGGTACAAAATTTGTAATGTCATGTATTTGAATATTAATTGATTGTTGTTTTGTAAATAAGTAAATAAATAATAATCACTTTTATTAGCTTTCAAGGTGGGTTTACAGGCATTTTTAATAAGTAAATAGCACAGTAACAATCACCTTTTTTTTTAAATGTAGTGTACAATTCTTACTATCACTACTTTTCGAACTAAACTGCTTATCAGTAATACTCGTTCGTGAGTTGGATACTATCATTCGCTTAGATTATAATATTTTTGTGTGAAGGGAAATAAGAAGGTGTTGGTGTAGACATATATTTTACACTAAATAGTCACGCAAAATATCTTCTTTATCGCATGGTGCCTAAAACAGATTTCGTCTAGAGATAGTAAGGTATCTCTTGTAACGTTTGCTATTGTTTTGTTATTGCAATAAATACAGCTTTGGCAATATTTCTGGACATGAAGAAAATATTACCTACTTAAATTTTCGATAATTTGAATTATAGTCCCACAAAAACATTCTATCAAGTTACATTTGTTTCATTCGTACTAGTCGTTTTAAGACTATTTACTTATTGCTTACACGTTACTTAGATCTAATCACTTCGTCCTAAACTATCCGTCAAATTAAACAACAGTGGACCCTTGTTTAACAGTTTCAGAAACAAGATGGCGGCGGCACCCTATCAGCTGGCATCCCCCGCCATGTTGTGCGACAGGCAAATTTTTTAATTTATTTGTGTGATGATGTAAAATATTATTTTGTGACTAATTACTTAAGTGTTTGGCAACTTTCTAAGTAAAAAATGTTAAATCATCACAAGTTATGTTTGTAACAAGTTGTAACAAGGCTTAAACGACAAGATAAAATAAAATAAACGCGATGTGTAAAGTATCTTTTAAGGTTGCATTAGCAGTCGTTAACAACCACCAATCCGCACTGGGCCCGCGAGGTGGTCTACATATGCTATAGCCTGTTCTCCCTATCCATCTATAGGGAAGGCACGTGCCCCAGGAGTAAAGTAAAGTAGTCAATAACCTATATACTGTCCCACTGCTGGGAAAAGGACCCCATCATTGAAATCAAGTCATCGCTACAATTATTGATGCGTATTGGCTTCGCCACGCTTGCCAAATGTGGGTTGGTGACCACAAACCCAAGAGTGGGCACACAAATGAGAAGATGATATTGATTTAATTTCATTGTATAGCGTAAGCGTAAACTCTAAAATACAACAGCATAAAAGTTAATTATTCGGCCTGGTTTGAAAAATTGTCAAAAAAACTTTTACGAGTAGGAACTAAAAAAATAAAATTACAACACAGCCCTTAATCGTAATTATAATAAGGTTGATATTAAATCAGACTACTAAGTCATTATTCTAACAGCCTAACAGTATTTCAAACAACACTTACCCATCGCAGATTGTCGCCTTCATTCCCTAAGGAGAGGAGACCAATCTCCAAGATTGGGCGTCGCCTTCTCTCAGACCTATTATTTCTCCGTTACGGGGATTTGATAACGATTCGAGGAATAGGGGGACACCTCCCAGATTCGGGTATCGCTAACTTGGAGGCTTAAAATATAACAGTAGTTAATCTTAGTCTTCTAGACAGGTGTAGGTACAGTAAAACACGCAAGTTGGTACAAAAAAGCGTTAAGTTTCTATGTGCTTGCTTTAAACATGGCGTTAACTATAGTATAATAAATATTTTTTCTCTTAAGAGCGTTTATTCCGCACACTAGCGCCACCAAAGAAAAAAAGACATATCTAGTAATTAGAAATAAAAATTTAAATTGTGCTCAACAAACTATTTGAATGAAGTAATTTAGCATTTTTACGTCACCTAATGAACGTCTGACATATTATGGTTTAGTTAAATAAGACGTTACAGCTAAAAACGGCCACTTTTAACAATAACGCCGTATTTAACAGGTTGACCGCCGCCGCGCCCAGACACAATAGAAATTCAATTGTTGTTAAATGGCGTTTAAGGTGTTAACTAAACCATAATATGTCAGATGTTCATTAAGTGACGTAAAAATGCTAAATTACTTCAATCAAATAGTTTGTTGAGCATAATTTGATTTTCTATCTCTAATTACTAGATATGATTTTTTTTTCATTGGCGGCGATAGTGTGCGGCGTAAACGCTCTTAATTTGTCAAATTTAACATGATAAAACTATGGGTGTTATTAGTTTTTATAACGCAGCTCATACGCCTTTTGAGGTACTTAATAGAAGAAGGCTGTTTGTTTTAAACACTAGAAGCAATATCAACTTTATTCAACTGGGCTTTAAGATTGAATTGAGTGAAGTCCGGTATGTATTAAGTCATTGTGGGTTCAATTCCTAGGTCAGACAAAGTGAGTTTCTGACTTTTCGATGCATAGTCCGGGTTTGTCATCACCAACCCGCAATTGGCAAGCGTGGTGATAAGACAGTACCCATCAATTGTAGCGATGACCTGATTTCAATGACAAATGCCTTTCCGCAGGTTTGCTCAGGAACAAATATAGGCTATAATTTACTAACTTTTACCAATTTTAATTTAATATTTGCATTCAATATACCCAGTTACGGTCAGAACATGTTTCACAAAAGGGTTTCGGATACAGCCCAACGATATATTCAGGTACAAAATTGAGGCGCACCGACCAATCAAGTTTAGCTTCCCCTAGGGAGACCTAACACGTATTTCAGGCTATTTGATGTCTGGGAATCAAATACCCCGGCCTCAACAAAATGGCCGACAATTTATGGAGTTAGTGGAAGGTTAACTGCAACCTTTGGTGGCGTTCTTCATACAACGGTAGTCTTGATCTTAGACAGGGTGGATTATAATATGTAGAATAAAATATCGATAATAGCATATTATTTACTAAAGTTTACGCGAACCGTACACATTGAAATGAAACGGATCTCCGAATTTTCTACGGATCTACTCGCGTAGATAAGGTTACATAAGGTTTAATTAAAAACGTCATTAAACCTAATGTATCAAATGAACGCGAGTAGATCCGTACAAGTAGTTTCATTTTTAATATTTAATAGCTTTAGTTAAGTGTAAAGTTATTTATTTGGGTGTCTTACGATACGTGCAGTCTACTTTACACGTAGCCATAGTATTATCGAAGATTACTTATCAATCGAGTCCTAATTTTTTTCTCTATATTTATGAAATTTTACTATGAGTGAAATAAAAAGTAGCACGGAGGCGCTAAAGATGTAACTTTTGATCAACCATCTGATGAATGGCCCCTGCAAAAGTTGCTTAAGAGCGTTTACGCCGCACACTAGCGCCACCAATGCAAAAAAAACATATCTAGTAATTAGAGATACAAAATCAAATTATGCTCAACAAACTATCTGAATGAAGTAATTTAGCATTTTTACGTCACCTAATGAACACCTGACATGTTATGGTTTAGTTAAATATGGCGTTATAGTTAAAAGTGGCCGTAACGTCTTAACTAAACTATAACATGTGAGGTGTTCATTAGGTGACGTAAAAATGCTAAATTACTTCACTGTTGAGCATAATTTGATTTTCTATCTCTAATTACTAGATATGATTTTTTTTTCATTAGTGGCGCTAGTGTGCGGCGTAAACGCTCTTAAATTCAGCAATCGCATCGCAGAGTAAGTGCGATAACCACAGCCTGTCTATGGGCCTATTATATTCTAACTTTAAATTGTTGCCTGAAAATAAACGAATTTATTAATAATACGCCATAGAGCTCCTCTCGTAAGGTAACATGTGGTATTTATTTTACAATATCATCAAAGTTGATTTGAAATTAAATAAACACTACTTCGAGCGGCACTCGAAAACACAAACTTCTTCAATGGCGGCTGCCTTTCCAATTGATCTGCCAAACAGTCACCCCGATTGGAAAATGTCTTGAGATTAATTGCTACCAGCAGATGATGACAAATAGAAAATAAAAAAACATTTATTCAAGTTCACAACACAACATTAAATAATTATTATAAATATATATAAAAATACAAATGTTGAAAAATTTCCACGAGCAGGATTTGAACCTGCACCCTTCTGACATACCGGGTCAGGTGCTCTTCCAATTGAGCTATCGTGGTTCTAACCAGCCCGCCGAAATTATTCAACACTATTTACAACAAAATTTGCGTTAAAAATTATTTTAAACATTTTACAAATATATATTTTGATCAATGTATTATGACACTGAAAGGGCATCTTCTCAGCATAGGTAATGTCGTAGCATTTTCTAATGACAATGTCAGGTCTTCCGAAGATGCCCTTACCAAAACTAAACTACTTAAAACTAGAGAGCCTACTCACCAACTACGATTGACCCCTACCACTTGTCTTCGAAGTCACTCGTGACTATTGTGACACTGAAAATTCTCGACTTTAATACATTTAAAAAAATAACCGAATAATCAACAATAATAAACAAGTTTTAAATATTCTATTCTTCGATCAATATGAGAAGAGTGCGGGGGAGAAAAAACAACATCCTGAAATCGGTGGCAGATAATGCGTATGTCTATTTTGAGACATTTCGTGCGAGCGATGACCGAAGTGAACGACACCTCCACTAGGTGTTGCCCGCACGTGCCTCTTAGTACATGACACATTAATCATCATTATTATCATCATCTTAATCACCATCACCATCAGCCTATACTAGTCCACTGATGGACGTAAGCCTCTCCAAGTAGGTACATAGTGTTTTTATGACACATTAAAAACCCTAAATATGAATTAAGTCTACAAACACAACATTTTAGAAATTTGTATTTCGTTTCTTTGTAACTACTAACCGATGGGTCTCCGTTGTCAGAAATAAAAAGACTTTGAATTTGATTATTATGATTGATCCAAGATTCTAAAATAAATATTATTAATTATAATACTAATACAACATGATGTTTAATATTATGATTTGTTGTTATTTTAAATCGGGTAAAATGTAACCTGAAACAAACCTTTATAATAATAATTGTCAGTTGTCAGAGCTATTGTTAATTAGAGCAAGTAGAAAAAACCTTAAAATCATCCGACTTCATCTATTTCTTTATTTTTATCTTTATTTATTTAGCTCCAATCTGTTGTCATAGTTTAATTACTTTAGACAGACTATAAGCTTTGAAGTTCGCCGCAGAAAGTTTGTAGTTGCCGAGAAAGTCTTCGAATACCTGGGTTAATATTAATATACTAACACAAAATACAATAATATAATATGCAATATATACCAAACTAATCAGTGGTTTTGAATTGGAGGATGAGGTTTGATCTGGTTACAGAGTTTTATGCGGGATACATTTCACTTATATGAAAGCTAATAACTTGTAACACTTGTGACACAATCTAAGAAATAAGAACGGTATGGCTTGTTTTAGAGTTTTTCTGATAGTCTAAGTACCTACTTAGTTACTAAGTGCACAGACATCTCGTGTGTTTAGTTTCGTAGCAAGAAATAATAGTCTGAAAGAATATGTCTACACAATCTGGCTTTAAACGCTTGCTTCCAAAAGTATTTATACCCCTAATTTTAAATGTTTAAGTATCCGTACACCTCTAAGACATAGTTATTTTCTTGAATGTTTACTTTCGGTAATAAGTACTATACGGTATTATGTAGGTAATATAGTTTTCTTACAAAATTAAGCAGCCATATAACACGTTCTTAATGTCGCCACAAAACCTTAAAATCCAGTTCACGTGCCCGCAAGCTGATCGTCTCGCCCCGGGAGTGACGGGATCAGGCCGCGAGTTTCTCCACCGACCGCGAGGCCGGCCGCAGAATTATCCCGGCAAGATTGATGGTTCCCGGCCTGACAGAAGGAGGTCTGACGACGCCCCAGTTTATTTGAATTTAATTATTTGTTTTATTTTTTCAACAAGAGCGCGCGCGTTTGTTTTGCCCCTGTTACTCGATTACGGGGTGGTTTTGTGGAGACCAGCGTAATCCTCCGCTCGTGTAAATTGTTCTATACATAAACATTTATGTATATTATTTTAACATATTATTGCTGCGTGAAGCATGCTACCACCCATTTTCAATGTTAGTAGCAGTAGTTTGAGTGGTAGAGCACGAAATGGGCCGGCTCGCCCGGCGTAATACCACCCTCTCACAGAATATCGGCGTGAAACAACGGCACTCGTTGCTGTTGTGTTTCGTCCGGTGAGTGAAAGTACCGGAGGCCCATCTCCAAATCCCCCCTCCCAATTCCTACTCCCTCCTCAAGATCCAACTCCTTCCTCAAGGTCGGCAACGCATCCGCGATTACTTTGGTTTTGCGGGTGATTGCTTTATAGAGCGCGTGTGAGCCGGTTCGTCGTACCCTTGTCTACGAGTGCGGTGTCTCGGGGCTAAACTAGTGTGCATGTTTAGATAGATAGATAGATGATACTTTAATTGCAACACTATAAAACATAAACACGAACAAAAGAAAAACAATAATAATATTACAAAGTTACAATTTGGCGGTCTTATCGCTTTCAAGCGATTTCTTCCAGACAACCAGTCGGATGGAGAGAGCTAATTAACTTTAAGATCAGTGGTGAAACTATGAAAACATACTAGAATAAAGTGTATTATTATTATTGTTTAGTGTATTCTGTAAATGTGTAGTGGCATTTAGAGGATCGGGCGGGAGCATTGTTGTGTTTATGGATACAGTTAGTGATAAGACAGCCAACTGGCTAAATGAGTTTAAGTTAGTTTGATTTCAGATAGCTAACTATGGCAAATTTACCTCCCCATGTAGGTACTCCTTAGTGCATGCAGTGGTTCATCTCCTTGCTTTTTACCCGACTGCGTCAGAAGGAGGGTTATGTTTTTCGAGTGTATGTATGTATGTATGTATGTATGTATATATGTATGTATGTATGTATGTATGTATGTATGTATGTATGTATGTATGTATGTATGTATGTATGTATGTATGTATGTATGTATGTATGTATGTATGTATGTATGTATGTATGTATGTATGTATGTATGTATGTATGTATGTATGTATGTATGTATGTATGTATGTATGTATGTTTGTATGTATGTATGTATGTATGTATGTATGTTTGTATGTATGTCTGTTTCTTTGGCACGCCCTACAGTCCAAACGGCATGGTGGATTTTAACATATGAGGTGTCGTTAGATTTGTTTTGACTGTGGGAGTGACACAGGCTATAAAAATAAACAAAACAAAAGTAAAAACATTGGCCGGGTTAGCTATTAGTAGTCTTGACTACAAAACTGTTAGATCGACCACACGATCAAAATTCATTAAACGAACTACAACTTCTACGGAATTTAAAGGATATGGCCAATTTTTATATGGGCGTAGATGTAGGTAGTTAATAATTTTCATTTAGGTAAAGCAATGTTTTATAGTGTTTTGTTTTCGGGAATATTAGCAGATTTTATTCCCATGTTTAAAAAAACTCAAACAACTTGTCAGTCAAAAGTACTAGACGTCAAGAGTTTCGTTTTTACGCCAATTGGTGTATGCGCTATGACTTTGCTATTTAAAAGAGTAAGGCGTTTATTAATATAATTATTTTGTGTATGTTTCGAAATGCTTGGTTATAAATTTACTTTACAAAACTAAAAAGTTTTAATAAACCAAATTATTAAAATAAAACAAAACCCAACTGCTAAAACAACTATATGCAGGCGGGGACAATCACCAACCAAAGAGAGTGCTGATTGAATTGAGCTAACCACGGCCGATTGGTTGATGATTGTCCCCGTCTGCGCCAACTATCAAACTTCAATGTATTTAGAAATATTTCACGTTGCATTCAAAATTGCTCAAATTGAATTCTGGTATCGTAGAGCTTGTTTTTTTCTTTTCAGTTTTTTCTCTTTGCAGTCATTTTTGATATAGTTGTTTTAGCAGTCGGGTTTTTTGTTTTATTTTAATAATTTGGTTTTTACATCTTTATCATCGAGTGAGATAAAAATGAATATGAATGTAGTAAGTTATTCAAGTTTTTATTGTATATAAATTATTTTAAAACATAGTTACATTCTTGTGATAAACTTATTCCGATACCTATTGGATAAAATATTCTTGTCTCGCTTCTACCTATGGAAATTTAATTACGAGCTAAGACGGAAATTAAAGTAGAACTTTCGTTATTAAGATGAATTGCCGAACGAAGCAATACAATGTAATTTCTTGGTAAGTTTAAAGTAATAGATGCCTTTGGTGGAGTTGAAATCTTTTAATTAACAGTACCGTGGAGCGATCGATATAATTATTCAAATTTAACATGATACGAAGTTAAAGAGCCCCAATGTTTGTGGTAAATTCTGGTTTGTGTTACAATATTTTGTTTATAGAGTCAGTAATATCTAAAGTATGTCTGTATGTATGTTCGTTATTCAGAACAATGGGTATAACAACAAACTTTCAAAACTGAAATTAACACTAAAAAAAGGTTGTAAAAATTGGACACTCTTAGTTCAGATGGGTATGGAATGTTATTTTTAAAAATTATTTTTTTAACAAATTATATTATTGGGTAGGTATATGTAGGTAGGATTGTACTCATATTTATTAGACTTTTTTTTTGTAAACACTTGTACTCGATGTCAATGAAATCTTTATCGTACAATTATGTTAGGCATAAAGAGGATATAAGCGATGTTCATAAACGCGATTTAAGGGGCTAAAAAGATTGTTATTATTATTTATTTTAATTACCAACGCACGACCATTCGTTATTCAAACGACATCTCTTCCAACAAAAAAAACATCAAATCATCACTGATGTGCGATCATTTGTGAAAACAGCTAGCTTTAACTATATGCAGATCCAGTTACAAGTTACAAGTTGACACATAAGGTTAGCAAACTCCTTATTGGTGAAGCCTCAAGATTTCCAAGCGTCACCCAAGTTCCCAGGATCGGAGCCTAATTGTTGAGCACACTGCCATGATTCCGTTTGTCTTCACTGGCTGCTGTCAATCTGTGGCTCTAACCACAACATAAGGAGAGTGCAGAAGATGAGCTCTATATAAACGCACACATAGACAAACTCAAACTTTTTATGCTTGCGAGACGGAACAATTGAAAAGCCTAGTTTACCCAGCGGGACGGCACATTAAACTGTACGAGACGGGTAAGTGTACAAACACCAAGGGTTGGAGAGAGACAAAAACAAGTTAGCGCAATCATAGTCTATTTGTATGAAGATTTGGAGTAAGGCAATTATGCAAGAGGTGACTACCGGGAATTAGCTTGGAATCAATATTATTTAAATTTATTCCTTTCAAGAAAATTATTCCTTTGTCGTTTTTTTTTAATATTTTACTCTTACTGCATCGTAACTGCAACTGCAACTGCATGCAAGGTAACAAAAGCCACATTATCAGTTTAAAAGCGTGCCACTGCTGCTCAAGCCCGCACATATGATCATAGATAGCACATGAGAAGATGGAACCGCCTTTGTGGTCTTGTGGTTAAGACCACCGGTTTAGAGGTCCTGGGTTCGATTCCCAGCATGGTGTACATGTTTGTGTACTCGGTTTAGTTGGTGGTAGGGCTTGTTAGTCCGCCTGGCTAGCTACCACCATCTTATCTAAATTATTTCGCCATAACATCAATGTTTGTAGCATTGTTGTGTTCCGGCAGCTAGAGATAAGATAGCCAGTGCCTCACTAGTTGAGGTTCCCGGGTGAAGTGCGCTTCCATCATTGGCCTTATCATCACTTTACATCAGGTGAGATCAAGGCACTGGGCTTACCCGTAAAATATATTTAAAAAAAAAACTAATTGGTACATAGATCGTGTATATACAAAGTTTTTCTTATTCGGGTACTCTTAGCAGAGTGGTCGTGGCAGGGTTGCGGCTCGCCGTCGTCGCCAGTCGCTTCCAGGGCGGCCGCACGTCGTGCGATGTCTCTCCACTTCGGTCGACTTTCTGCGTAGCGAGTACACTGTACTTCGGTCAGCTGCGTAGTCTTCCTAATAAGGTCGGACAGCGGGCTCGTGGTCTCTTCCCTTCTCTCCATCGAGTCTTCGTTTCTGGAGATATGCCCAATTACAATGTTATAGTGTTATTATTACTTAATCACGTTGTGCAGGTATAACAAATATTACCTACATTAAAAACAAAAAATAACATGTTAAACAAATTTAATTAAAGCATTTCATTAAATTTAAAACTAAATCTATACTAATATAAATTAAATTACCCAGCTCTCCAAACTTGTAAATCACAAATCAACATATCGCTAAGTATTCCTCTACAGTGTAAAAGCATTAATTATATTATTTGTATGTTGTTTTTCAAAGGTTTTTTCTGTTATATCTGCTATATTCTTTTAGTATTTCAAAAGAGCGTGAAAGATGGAAATAAACGATTATCAAAAACTTTTTTAGTTTTGTATTAATAACTTGTTAATAATAATATATTATGACTGACACTTACAAATTGAAAAAAGACAAAGTGTTAAAAAAATTCCACTAGCGGGATTCGAACCCGCACCCCATGACATGCCGGGTCAGGTCCACTAAAAACTATGCTATCATGGCTCAATCCAACTCGACGAAATTAATCAACACTATCTACTCTTACTTTGTAAGCCAAAGGAGCCCTATTCAATGTCGATAACCACGTCATCAACATCCGATCTAAAAATTTTTACAAATATTGAAAGATCAGTTAAGGATTAGGCAAACTATGTTTATAAATTATTCTCTTTATCTTTATTCTATTTATAATTATTTCGCAACAGCTGCACTCGGACTGTTCCAGGATCTGTGTCCGCGCAGGTCTTTGTGTACCTGTCATGACTTACGCTAGCGTACTTTTTGCGCACACCGCGCCCTCCTACCTGTATCCCTTACAAACCCTTCAAAACTGTATCATGCGTGGTGCCACGGGTTGCCCGTGGTACTATCACAATAAAGATCTCCACCGTGATCTTGATTTTCCAACTATCAAAGATTTTATCAAGGACGTTTCAATACGTTACTTTAATAACGCCCCCCCCCCCCCCCCCACCACCCTAACCCGCTTGTTGTGGCGGCCGCCAACTATAACGTTGGAGGCCTTCCACCAACAAGACGGTACACATCTATAGGTCCTAAATACGCCCTAGATGACCCCGACGATCTCATAACAGTTGCGAACGCCCCCCCGCCCGATCCTCTAAATGCCACTACACATTTATTTTACAGAATACACTAAACATGCACACTAGTTTAGGCCCAAGACACCGTACTCGTATAACAAGGGTATGACGAACCGGTTCACACACGCTCAATACCAGGTACAGACATATACCTGGGCGCTTCTCTCCATCACCACGGCCGGGTCAACCCGAGCCGAGGTTCGAGCCTTTAGAGGCGCCCTCGGGTTGTTCCGCTGCCCGATCCGATCCGATCCGACCTTTCGGAGAATCTAGTAGGACACGGGGACACGCACTAGTGCGTGATGCCGTTCCTTTTAGAAAACCTCCGAAGGTGATTCGTTTCACACGGCTTGAGGAACCCTTTAAGTTTCTCGCCGCCCCCAAAAATACCCGGAGAAGCTGAAAGTGAAGTTTGAGGCAGAATCAGTAAACTCTCCAAAAAAGGGTCTATGTGTGCTTTCCTCGAGCGCGGGAGGTATCTGTATTATGTTTACCTTCTGGCTCGTCTTTATTTTGTGCTCCAACTGTAAACAAATATTTGCCGACCGACATGCTCTAGCGGCGACGGCCAGACGCGATCTGGGGTTTTCAATTTTAAACTTTTCCGTTCCATTTTAAACAAAGAGTTTTAACGAGCTGCGATGCAATTAGATACTATAGATATATGTACCCTGACGTTTCGACCGAGATGCACCGGCCGGGGTCACCGGCTGACTGAAAACGTCGGGTAATTAGTTAGATGGTAGTTTTCGTTAAAAACTTTAAAACTCTTGTGGGGACCGTAGCACTGTAGCAACTACGTAGCCGTAGTAAATGCTGATAAAGCTAAAGCTACGGCCGCTCGCGTGACTCGCTACTGTGCCCGCCAGCCATCTTGCGCGCCTCAGAGATAGAGCATGTACTTTTGGATCCGCGAAATATATCCGGTACAGATATCACACGAGTTTATATTTCCCGTCTAATAGCAACCTTCGTTTGGAGTCTGGCTTAACCTGCTATCTCCTAAACTCTTATTTGAGATCAGGGGTGATTTGCACAATATCCCAAGCACATTGCACATGTAAATAAATAAGTAAAAATAAATATTATTTAAATACTTAGTTTATGGAAAGAACTGTACCAAGCCATTCAGAGCGACTAGAGTGAGTTGTGTTGACTATCCGAATTCATTTGATAACGTTAACGAAAACAAAAACTTGTATGCCAAAATTTTAACTATTTTCGTATGCCAGTAGTCAAAGTAACATTAAGAAAACGATAGCGAAGTTCGAAAATAATAAAATGTATGGAATTGATATAAGATTGACCACGTGATTTAGCGCGGCTTATGTCAATCCTATACGTTTTATTCTTTTCGAATTTTGCTATCGTTTTCTTAATGTTACTTTGGCTAAGCCTACAGGAGGCGCTGCGTCAATGGCATACCAATTCTCGATTTCGTTAACATGATCGAATGTCAAATGAAACAGGCCCCCTGAGCGTTTTGCGCACAAAACATTTTTTTTTTTTTTTTTATACTTAGCTCGGCAAATGACTCCATCCCACCTGATGTTAAGTGGAAATGAAGTCCAGACGCGAAGACAACTGGTGCAGCATGGAAACAAACGTAGCATCAGTCAACTTCACTCTGCCGGCCCACAAGGTGCTTCTTCACGCCTCTCTTGAAGGACCCCATATCATAGGAAGAAGAGAAAACGTGTGCTGGTAGACTATTCCATCTTTTGGAGGTGCGACAAAGAAACGAGTCACCAAATTTCTTTGTGCGCGATGGGATATTTGAGACAGTGAATCGGTGACTCCGAAGAGCAGCACGTGTACTCCTATGAAGAAAGGGAGAAGGTGGGATGAGGTCGAAGAGCTCTTCAGAGCACTCGCCATGGTATAAGCGGTAAAACACGCTGAGTGACGCAACATCTCTACGCAATTGCAGAGATTCGAGAGTATTTACCACTTCTGCATTGCCGATAATGCGTTCAGCGCGACGCTGCAATCTGTCCAAGGCATCGAGAAGGTACTTAGCGGAACCGTCCCAGATGAGCGAGCAATACTCCACGCAAGACCGTACCTGTGTCTTGTACAAAAGGCACAACTGGTCCGGCGTAAAGAATCGCCGCACTCTGTTCAGAATTCCGAGTTTTCGTGAGGCTGTTTTGATCACGGCTTCGATGTAGTCCCTTTGGTTCAGATCGCAGCGTATCGTCATACCGAGCATGTTGATACTGCTCTGCAGGCGTAGAGATGTACCCTGAAGAGTTGGAAGGGGAAGGAATGGTGACTTTTTTGCCGTGAACGCGCACACCTGTGTTTTCTTGGCATTGAACTCAACCAGATTATTGGTGCCCCAATTAGATATGAGGTCCAATACCCGATTGAGCTCAATGACAAGATTAACTCGATTCACTTCGGTTTCGACCCGCCCTGCCGCTGGGTGACCGTTATATCCTCCATGGACCGTACTATCATCTGCATAGCAATGAATATTTCCAAATGGAAGCATATCATTGATATGGAGAAGGAGCAGCGTGGGAGATAGAACGGACCCCTGAGGGACACCAGCGTTCACTGACATGAGCCGCGAAGCGCATCCATCAGATATAACACGGATTCTGCGCTCATGCAGGAAGCCAGCGACCCAGTTGCAGAACTGAGCAGGCAGACCGTATGCCGGGAGCTTGGAGAGAAGAGCTTTGTGCCAGACCCGATCAAAAGCCTTGGCTATGTCAAGGCTAACAGCCACCGGCTCACCACGCTTGTCAATAGCCTCACCCCAAAGATGTGCAACGTACGCTAGAAGATCACCCGTTGACCGTTTCGGCCGAAACCCGTATTGGCGATCGTGAATTATGGAGTGTTCTTCTAGGTAGTGGACAAGTTGTTTATTCAAAATGCGCTCCATTACTTTGTACAAAACTGAAGTTACGGCTATGGGGCGGTAATTCGATGGATCTGACCGATCTCCATTTTTGGGGACCGGTTGCACATTAGCTTCTCTCCAAGATTCCGGCACACAACCTGAAGAGAGCGAGAGACGGTAAAGGCGCGTTAACACGGGGGACAACTCCGCTGCACACATTTTTAGGACTATTGGAGGGATGCCATCAGGACCATTAGCTTTCCGGACATCGATTGACTGCAGCTCCGCACGGACGTCACGCTGCCTGATTTTAAAATCGGGCATTGTGTGGCCACAGTGAGAAATTGTAGGTGGCTGTGCATTGCAGTCATCGACTCGGGAGTTAGCCGCAAAGAGTTTGGCCAGGAGATCGACTTTCTCCTGCGGCTTGTGAGCTAAAGTTCCGTCAGGACATCTCAATGGTGGCAGCGAGGGTTGGCAGAAGTTCGATAGCACGGCTTTGGCCAGACGCCAGTAGCTACGGCTGCCCGTTGGATGCGTCAGTAGTTCTTGGCCGACTCGTGCAACGCGCTGGGCATCCGCTCTAATGTAAGCTCTTTTGCAGGACTTGGTGGCATTATTCTAGGCTGCTTTCAGCGAGCGGGTTTCGGGATCCCCAAGAGCTTTACCCCTGATCCAAGCGCGGTATGCCGCCTGCTTGTTATCAGCAGCGTTGGCACACTCGCGGTTGAACAATCGGTTGCGCCTACCTTCGCTGATGAGATAGGAGTGCGGAATATAGTATTCCATCCCTAAAACTATCTCATCAGCAACTGCAGTCGCACTAGCTGTCGGGTCCTTCCCACTGAAGCAGCGCTGCCCCCAAGGAACGGATGCGAAATAGTCCCGCATACCATCCCAATCTACCGACGAGTAGTGCCAAATCTGGCGTTTCGATACCGCTGAAGGCGGTAGCGGGACCAGAGGCACTTTACTGGATACCAAGCAGTGATCCGAAGATCCCAAAGGAGCTCGAACCTCCACTCGGTAGCCAGCTGGGCGACTCGTCAGCAGAAGGTCCAACAAAGAGGGCGCGTGACCGACTATGTCTGGGATCCTGGTGGGCTGGTTCACCAGTTGAGTCAGGTCGTGCGTGAGAGCGAAAGCATGGGCAGTTCTACCAGCATGGTCAGTTTCGGAGGAACTTAACCACAACTCGTGGTGAGCATTGAAGTCCCCCAAAAACACCAATTCCGCCGATGGAAACCGCTCCTGCGTTTCATCTGCTACCCGACTAAGATGGTCCATAAGTCGAGTTGTCTTCATATCGCCATTATGGGATCGGTAGACGCAGACGTAGACACGGCTATGTGAGTCCAAGTAGACGTATACTACAAGGAGGGAAAAGGAAGGGTCCTCCAGACAGCGCAGACGGCGACAGCAAACATCCGTCCGAACGAACAAGCAAACTCCGGCTTTGGCTTTGAAGGATTCTTCAAGCACAAAGCCCGGATAGTGCAGGTAGCTGGTGTCGGCCGAACAGATTATTTGCGTCTCCGTCAAAAACAACATTACTGGCCGTGCCGTCTCAAGATGGTGGTGGACGGCATTGAGGTTTGCATGGAGTCCGCGGATGTTAGCGAACTCGACCTTAAACGGTATAGTTGTGGTGGGGGTGTGCACCGCTGTAGGACCAGTTTTATTGTGAGGCGCTGTCATGGTGGAGAAAAGGAGGGAGGCGTGAATCGAGGAAATGCTACCGCGATGCAAATAGTCAAAGTGCAGCGGCCTGTTTCACCAGGGATCTGCCTACAGATGAGTATAATTAACCCGCCGAACGGAAGGGCCCCCGAACACCCCCGGGAATGGCCGCCGGGACCCCACCTTCCGGTTACCAACCGGCACGACGGACCACCCCGAGATTATGCGTGGCATGGTGAGGCAGCCTCACGAGCTGGTTAGGCTCGCTTGGGCCCCTGTACTGTGCGACGGGCGGCCAGCGGGACAGCCGTTTCTACGGGTCTCCCTGGTCGGCGGGTTAACAAAGTCCTCCTGGCACTGGTTTGACGGAAGCCTCCACAGACCAAGTGCATCGCAGTAACATCCACTCGATCAGCTCTGGTTATATGCTGGCTGATTTATTGTGTTTAAGAAATTAACCAGGTAAGTACTACATTCTAGAACACAGCTTAATGAAAAAAGATTCTTAGATTTTTATAAAGGTTCTTGATGTTTAAAATTTTTTTTTAATGGCAATAGCCTGTCACCCATTACCGACATAATAATATAAACATTTATGTTATACAATCACTCCGGTCCTGTCTCCCACAGGGGTAGGCAGACACCACTCCCTGCCACTTGCTTCAATTCTTACAAACCTCTTTTGCTTCGTCTACTCTCATTAATTTCTCATTAAACTCTAGTACTAGCACTAACCCCCGTATTTATAAACGAGTAAAAGCTCATACCGAAGCAAAGTCATTGCTTAGGTAAAATTTTATATTCTTTAGTAAACCGATGAAGTAAAAACGTCAAAAGTTATAATTCTTAGCCAAGCAAATAATAACCAATATCTTTACTCAAGCAATCGATTTATATTTCTCAAATAATTCATAGTGTCACAAGCTTGTGACAAGCTAAAATTGAGGTTATATTCCGTGTGACAGTTTGTGTTATGTCTAAAATAATATAAAATTGGTGAATTTGATAACAACAATAATACTTTTATATTTGAAAAAGAAAACTTCTATTCTAATTTAAACTTTACTTGTGTATAAAATGTAATTATATCTTAGTGACATTTCTAAGAACAAAGTAATTGCTAAGAAGCGAGTAATGGCTTGTTTATAAATAGGGGTATAAGAGTACAGAAGCCACATTAACCTAGGTATTAGATTTAAAAATAGAATAGCGCAAGACTTAAACATACTTATTTTCAACATCAAAACTCAGTCTGGAGTCCCTCTGGATTCGTCGTCTCGAAGGTCTCGGAGCATCGTCACTTCTATCACAGAATTTAAAATAAATTGCGTCGTATCTCCGTGGATTCTTAGTTTGAATTTCATATCGGACGTGACAACGTCTTTTCTGCCAGTGCTATAAACATAGCATGGTACATGATTCAACCGCCTCTGTGGTCTAGAGGTTAAGACCACTGGTCTCAAACCCAGAGGTCCCGGGTTCGATTCCCAATAAATGTTTGTGTACTCGGTTTGGTTGGTGGTAGGGGTTGTTTGTCCGCCTGACTAGCTACCAATATTTTATCTAAATATGTCGCCATAACATCATGTTTGTAGCATTGTTGTGTTCCGGCAGCTAGAGATAAGAAAGCCAGTGCCTCAGTATATTATATTTATATTAGAAGGAGGCAAACGAGCAGGTGGGTCACCTGACGGGAAGCAATCACCGCCGCCCGACATCCGCAAAACTAGAGGGATCGCAGACGTGTTGCCGACCTTTAAGTAGTTGAGGAGGAGGTGGTGGTATGATTAATCATCACTTAACATCAGAGATGAAGGCCAAGAGCTTACGCGTAAAATCCTTTGACCTCTGTAGACTGCGTTCTCTTTTTTCCATTTGTCCGCAACTAGAAACTGGATTAATCACTAAAACATTTTTAAAAGGTTTGGGTCTAGAATGAAAAAGTAAACCTACGACAATATCTCTAAATCAATACGTAAAGATAGTACAAAAGATGGAGCATAGTGCTTCAGGGTGCGTCGCAACTAATCTTATATATATTAAAATTCTCTTGTCACATGTTAGTTGCCATACTCCTCCGAAACGGCTCGATCGATTTTTATGAAATTTTCTATGTATATTCGGTAGGTCTGACAACCGATCGTAATCTATTTTTATAAGTGATAAGGGTGGTCCACCCCCAACATTTTTTTTTACAATTTAATCTTCCAAAAAATGTTCCTCGATTTGTTTGCTTTGTTGTCATGGAAACTGTCAAAGTGGTACGAGTCCGCCGCGTCAGCTAGTAATTCTATAACATTTAAGTTTGAAAGATCACATTTCAGGATTGGTCGAACGTCACCCGTATCGTATAGATAGATAAGTACAGGATACTACAAAACGCGTGGTTCACGCTTTCGTTGCTTTTAACTCCAAAAAAATTACGGCGAAAGAAAACCTTGTATAGCAATTTTGTAAGGTGGCAAGTGAGTTCTAACGGGCGCCTCAGGAAACAAAGCCCATTCTTATACATAAAATAAATTGGTATATTAACTTTATAGTTTCAAAGCATGCTAGCTTACATGCACTACCTTACATTCTGGATAGTGGTTCTTTTTTACCATAAAGTTGTAAATCTATCACTGTAAAATAACATAAAAAATGCTTACAAATTAACTATAAGTATAGAATGCTAACAAATTAAACTTAACATACTGACTAAATGAATTGCTTGCCACGTGGTTAAAATGATGTATTAGAAACAAAACTAAGAACTTTCAGAAAATGCCATATAAACAATTAAAACATTTAGTTTATGTTATGCGGTCAGTATTTACTCTTTAACTAAGCTTTTAAGGCATCAGCTTCAAATTGAGCTTCGATAAAGGTATCAACAGTTCCTAATGAAGAACTGGTACGTTGTAACAGCCAATTATTGTAACGATAAGCCGGTTCTTCGCAGGACCCTCATTACCCGTAATCGGTGTCGTAACCGCCCGGCCTATTGGGCTTAGTTATTAACACTTCGTTTTTTTTATTGACTTTAATGAATAAAACTACTTCTAAATTCTCTAAATCTATAAGTTAAGACTAGTAAACCTTTTTTATATTTATTCAACGAAACCTACTAGTTTTGTATACCTCCAAACTTCAGTATGAAGATGGCACTAAACGATGATGACTTAATATGTATAAGCACAACAAGAGGCAATTCAGAAAATAACCTTTGTTTTAAATAATATGAATGACTGACAAACTTCGTAAAGTGTCTTATTAAATTATGGTGTTAAATAATTATATTATTATTATTTGACTACAGAAAAAAGAAGTTAATTTTATTACAAACGTTACTGATTGCGCATACTTTCAATTTGAAATAAAATGTAGAAATAGTTCCTGTTTCTCACTAATTCCATCTCTTTCCAGGTCTCGGCCATTTTAGCTCCTGGTTTTTTTTGTAATTTTTTTTATTACGGTACTGCAAATGGATTGAGACTACCTGTTGTACAAAACACCAGGTTTCCACCTAATAGACACTTAAAACTAAACGATTTATATTAAAATGTTTATATATTGATAAGCAATGATATATATTTGTCCTAATATAAATATTGTATAAATATCAGTATAGGATTATAGTAAAAAAAATAAGTAAAAAAAAGGAAAGTATACGTGTATATTATTATATTGTTTTCTAAAGTTTACGCGAACACTACACATTGAAATAAAACAACCTTTACGGATCTACTCGTGTTTATTTTATAAATTTAATTAATGTTTATCCTGACGTTTCGAACCCTTTCCAGAGAGGGAAAGATACTATAAGCTTTTCTGCGTGAAATGGAACGCACGTGATTAAATTAAAATGAGGGTATACAAGCTACTTATTGTGAGATGACCAACACCTCAGCCTCCCTGTGACCACGAACCCTTCAAAGGGTTCGAAACGTCAGGATAAAAATAATTAAAATTAATGTATAAAATAAACGCGAGTAGATCCGTAAAAGTTGCTTCATTTCAATATAAGTGTATACCTAATATATGTGTGATAGTGTGAATCTGTTTAAGGTGTCTGTAGAGACATAGGCGTTCACTGTACTCGTTTTTTCAGTCAACTCTTCAGATATACCAAAGGCGAATCTCCTTTACGCACACATGAGTCTAAATGCTCGTCATCAAGCAGTACTTCGTTACCGGTGCTCCGTCCTCCAGGATTGTCCTGCCCCCAGGGCCCGTCCCTTCATTAATGGCACATGTTTCCCTCGTTAACGGTTTTCAAAAATGATCCACTGAACAAACGATAAGTGTCCCAACGGTTTTGTGAAGTAGGTTATCGGGTAGGTAAAAAATGGAGTTTCGTATACTCGTTTATCCATTAACTCAACGATTACAAACTATACAGATTAGTTTACAATCCGGAGGGTAACACAGGATAAGGAAGAATATATTATTATTATATATTATATTCGAATTCATACAAAACGGCCGTAACGACGCGCTTCAAAATGTCGGTTGGCACCGGTCAACAGTTGCGAGTGCGCCGGAAATCACGCTTACGTAACAGACAGAGAGACAGACAGAGAGACAGACAGACACACTGGCTACCTTGAATAGTTATTCCGTGTTTTGTCTCTTTTACTCTAATTTGAAATGTCATTTACGTACCAGGAACAAAACACGGAATAGTAGGAAGCGCGTCGTTTCGGCCGTTTTGTATAAAGAGAGAATACTGTACGTTATACTTCTTCCTCATATTGTGGTATTAAAAGTATAATAATCAGTTTATATATTATTAACTATATAGTACAGAAGCAGCTTACAAATTAAAAATGTAGTGTATTAGAACGGTTTTACAGAGACTTCAAAGTAAGCCTGAAAGCTTTTAAAGTCCCAAAATTTTGAAGAATTTTATGTTGTAATGTATTTAAATTGATGTTTTGGCATCCATCATTTTCTTATGTCAACAATTTCAAGTATAGGGAGGTTTTATTTCTTTCTTCTCTATTCTTATTCTTTAGACGAGGGGAGGAGATCAAAATATGACTTTGACACGATCTTTTATCGTGATTTTAAACATAGTTCATAAATCGATCAAAACTCTTAAATAGATGCAAAATCGCTAATTTTAGAGTCTTGACTATATGATCCAATATGTACCTTATTGAAATAAGTAAGCAAATTGCTGAGATTGAGTGCTGAAGCACTCTGCAAAATATAAAGGATAATAATCATAAATGCTGGTTAATTAATTATTTTCAATATTGTCATTTCGGGCAATATCCAACGGTCTGGGTGTTTTCAATTTCGTCCCATTCACCTCTTGGTCCACAACTTACTCAATGTGTCCGTAGAAACAGGCTGTGTTGAAACTTTGAGTCTCCGCCGTGCGACCCTTGCGCACTACCCCCGCCCGATCCTCTAGATGCCACTACACATTTATAGAATACACTAAACATGCATACTAGTTTAGGCCCAAGAGACCGTACTCGTAGAACAAGGGTACGACGAACCGGTTCACACGCGCTCTATACCAGGTACAGACATGTACCTGGGCGCTTCTCCCCACACCCACGACCCGGTCAACCCGAGCCGAGGCCTAGGCTTTAGAGGCGCCCTCGGGTTGTTCCGCTTTCGATCCGATCTGAACCCCTCGGAGAATCTAGTAGGGCACGGGGACTCGCACTAATTCGTGATGCCGTTCCCACTAGAAAACCTCAGACGGTGCTTCGTTTCACACGGCTTGAGGAACCCTTTAAGTTTCTCGCCGCCCTCCAGAAAGCAAGTGGCAAACAGCAAACTCTCTCTAAAAAGATGCGCACTACACAGATCTATCGACAAAACATGGAAACAAGACCCAGTCATTAAGGTCTGTTGAATAAATTACTATACTATCAAGAAGACAATGAAATAAATTTGTTTTTCAATCAAAAAAAGGGCTCTTTCAAGTTACATAATTTTTACCTTAAAAAATATGAATGGCAATGGCTTTTGATGAATAATAAATTTCCATACAAATTTTCATCCCCTATTTCAACACCTTACAGCCCTTTTTCGCATTAAAAAGTAGCCTATGTCCTTTCTCTGGTTCTAGATTATCTCTGTACCAAATTTCATTAAAATCGGTTCAGTAGGTTAGGCGGGATTGCGTAACACACAGACAGACAGAGTTACTTTCGCATTTATAATATTAAAGTAAGAACTCACAATAAATTTTGTTCTGTATTGGTTTGATTGGTATACCTTTTCAACTTTATTTCATCAAACTTCAAAGAACACCAGTCTAAGAACTTCAAACTGATTTAAAACCCTAAATATACGCTCTACGAGTATAATTAGTAACAAATAATTAAAAAATAAATGGCAAATAAAATATTAAAAATATTTACTAATAGCTTTCATGACGCGCATTAATACTAATAACTTCAAGTATTAAAAAACTGTTACATTTATTAGTCCGATAGACATATAGCTTTGAGCTTAACGGAAAGCCCTAGAGGCTTTTCTGTCGGCGGACATGGACACAGCTTTTACTGCTCCAACCATTTTGCCCGAAGACGTATTATATTTTTACGATCAGCTGTTTTATAAAAAGCTTGAGCTTATTATTGCAAACATTGTTCTACATTTTTAAATTAAAGATTGTAATTTGAATAATAATCTATACATATCTATACATATAATAAGAGCGTAGGGATAAAAAAATCTGTAATTGCAAGATATAAAAAAAAAATTACACAGGGTGCCTTAAAATCACTTACGGAACACGATAGAATAGTTTTTAAAAAATTGTTTGTTTGTTTGTTTGTTTGTTTGAACACGATAAACTCGAGAACTACTGAACGGATTTTGATCCGGTTTTTACCAAAATGCTAAGAAAATTCCGGAGAATAAGATAGGTACATAAATACTCGAAAAATACAGGTTGTCTTATTTAAATCGGTCAGTATGGGAAAGTCTGAAACTATAAGACATACGAAGATTTGTTCTTAGGAACCATGTCATCGATTTTAATAAGAAGAAAAACTGCATTCATACATTTAAAGAAAACCTGTACTCAGCTCGGGAATCGAACCCAGTTCTTTTGAAAAAAATAAACTTACACTATTTCTATTTAGATATCGATTGTGTAGGTCTTAAGCAGTAAATGGCTCTATGAAACATGATGTCTAAAATGAATAAAATGCATTGTTTTCACGTACCTATTTTAATTTATTTTAGTAGGTGTTCGAAGTGACCACCGTCACATTCAACAAGTTCAGGCATGTAAAATTGTCTCTATGGTTATTTGGACCTCTTTGCTGGTTTTGTAATTGTAAGATCGATACCTAAACGTGTTGAATATTGTATTGAAAAAATGCCAGTCATTTCGAGCACCTTCTAAAATAAATAAAAGTATGTGAAAACAATGCATTTTATTCATTTTAGACATCATGTTTCAAAGAGCCATTTACTGCTTAAGACCTACACAATCGATATCTAAATAGAAATAGTGTAAGTTTATTTTTTTCAAAACAACCGGGTTGGATTCCCGAGCTAAGTACAGGTTTTTTTTAAATGTATAAATGCAGTTTTTCTTCTTATTAAAATTGATGACATGGTTCCTAAGAACAGATCTTCGTATGTCTTATAGTTTCAGACTTTCCCATACTGACCGATTTAAATGAGACACCCTGTATAATAAGAAAGTAGGGATAAAAAATCTGTAATTGCAAGATATAAAAAAAAATTACACAGGGTGCCTTAAAATCATTTACGGAACACGATAGAATAGTTTAAAAAGAAATTGTTTGTTTGTTTGTTTATTTGTTTGTTTGAACACGATAAACTCGAGAACTACTGAACGGAATTTTGATCCGGTTTTACCGAAATGCTAAGAAAATTTCGGAAAATAACATAGGCTACATAAATACTCAAAAATTGTTAAATTTTGATTTGGTCTAAACCGGGATTTAATCCTTGGTTGCTTGGCAACTGTTGTTTATTATGTAACATAGGGGATTTTTTTTAATGAGTTTTACGGCTTTAGGTCTCTATTGCTATCGTATTTTACGGCTCTGGGTTCTTTGCCCTTTTTAGCCTGTCATTGATATTTGTTGCCATGAGAATACCGATTTTGATGCGGTTATCACCAAAATGCTTAGAAAATTTCGGAGAATAACATACAAATCGAAAAATGTACGTATATACGTATTTACGCAACCAACTGTTAGATACGTTCGTTGAGTTATTATTTTAGAAAAGTTTTGTTACTCTCTAAGGCTACCTACCCTTTATAAATCTGGGAGGCACCTAAGCGAACATTAGCACCGCAGTAGTAAAGCGACGGAAAATAAAAACAAGCTCGAAATCACGCACATCATTAAACTTGGCTGTACATACACCTTTTTTCATTTTCCAAAATAACCAATAACAATATGTCTATTTAGTCGCGCCTGCGCGCGGCGCTTATTGCAGATTTCTAATACACAGAAATGTTAAAAGTTAAAACATTACCTATATTTGGCGGTATAAACCTCTGTGTCGTTGCCCAAAATAATGTCTCTTTTTTTAGTTATGCATAGAAATGTTACTCATTAAATTTGGCTGTATAAAACTTTGTATCATTGCCCAAAATCATGTCTCTATTTTTTTAAATATTGCACATAGAAGATATCTTGAATTACATAACTTTACTGTATAAACCTTTGGGTCGTTGCCCAAAATACTTAATGTTATTTTTTAAAATCTATTTGATGAAAAAACGCGGGATGAGGAATATTTAAAAAAAAGTTAGCGCTCAAATTTTGAAACGAACAGAAGGAAATTTTGATGTTTTGCAATACCTATTTTTATTTTGTTAATAATTTTCGAATTATTTTAATTATTCAATGTGTAAAAGTTTTATAGAACATTTGATGCAGGTACGTTAAATATTTCAGTACTTATTCAGTACTTATTAATTTTCAAATAAGATTTATTCATTGTGTAAAAGTTTTATGAAACATTTGATGCAGGTAAGTTACACATTTATTTCAGTACTTATTTTACATGTAAGTGGTTTCTTACTTTGGTTTCTGAACATGTTTATAGGATAAATCTGTTTTCAATGTTACAATATAAGTAAGTATCATAACAATTTTTATCTACACTAATGTTGTAACATTCTACTTATGTTTCCAATACTTGACTTATAATTACTACTGTTATAGCGCAGACAACAAAACACTCAATTTAAGCAATTTCACATGATGGTATAATATCCACATCGATATCGTAAAATCTCATTATAACATCAATAAAACGCGACCAATTAACCTGGCGAGCCTTATGTCAAAATCCTCATACAAGTTGTATAAAATTTTGATATTAGGCTGGCTTTTGAAAACAGTTGGGTTATACGTGAAAACTTTGTCGAAACTACTAAACTTACATACACAAAACTCTTTGGTAAGATCTTGTGCCAATTAAATAAAAAAATAACAGCTCGCTCCTGATTGGCCCTACGCGCGCAGCTGCGCTCTCATTGGTTAGATTTTAATGGCGGCCAGTTCACTGTGACAATACACGTACGCGTGAATTGAATGTTTCGCAATGTGTTTTGTTTTTAAAATACAAATTAAAAGTTAAAAATGGACAGCGACGATGATATTTGTACGCCTCCGGATATTCTAGAATTGGCAACAAAAGTAACTCACAATCTTTTGCCAGAAAAATCTAGAAAATTATATGAAAAAGAATATAATAACTTTTTGGCATGGAAGATCGAAAAGAAAACTACATCATTTTCTGAAAATGTCATTCTTGTGTATCTCAAAGACCTCTCCGACAAATTCAAGCCATCTTTTATGTGGGCTAAATATTCTATGCTCAAGTCCACACTGAGTATCTACAACAATATTGATATCACGAAGTATTCAAAAGTCATAGCGTTCCTGAAACGCAGTTCAGAAGGACACAAGGAAAAAAAGTCCTTGACGTTTACATCAGGTCAAATAAAGATGTTCCTGAAAGATTCACTAGATATTTCGTATCTTTTTGAAAAGGTAAGTGTATTTTAGTTCTGTTATTTAATCTACCTAGTACTTACGTACTACACACGCAAGTTATCTAGACACTCCGTTTAAGCGCTTTGTGTATAAATTAGGTAGTAGGTACCTACACTTTACTACTTCATAAATCATAGTTTTTGCCTTGGCTATGTACCTCAAGCTTATTATATCGTTTATTGTTACAGGTTGCACTAATCTTCGGCATAATGGGGGCATGCCGAAGGCAAGAGCTATACAACATCCAGTTCGATGAAGTCTCTAACATAGACGACAGTACAATCATGGTGAAAGTTTCGAAAACAAAAACGAAAATAGATCGTTCTTTCGTTGTGACGGGCAACTGCTATGCCGTATGTAAAAAATACATGGAACTTCGACCCACCCCCTGTCGAAACCCTGCCTTTTTCTTGAGCTATAGATCGGGGAAGTGCGTCGATCAAAGAACTGGTATTAATAAATTTGGTGCTCTGGGAAAAACTATCGCAAGTTTTTTGAATCTGCCTAACCCAGCGTTGTACACGGGGCATTGCTTCCGGCGCACCTCGGCGACCCTTCTCATAGATAGCGGTGCTGATTTGACCGCACTGAAAGGACACGGGGGGTGGAAGTCTTCTACTGTGGCTGAAAGCTACATTGATGAGTCTTTAATGAATAAAATTCAAGTCTCAAATACGATCTTGAACAGTATATAAAACAAGACGAATGAAGTAATTATAAATATTCCAACTCCGTCTACGAGCTCTACTGCTTGCCCCGCGACCGCTACAGCTGCTGGATCAATAATTAACATTAACTTTCAAAATTTTACCATCCAAAATTTGAACAATTATTATAAATAAACTATTGTCAGCTTTTACTCTTGTTGTTTGACTAATTGCATTAGTGAAGATAAAGTAGTGTATGCAACTGCATATAACACGGGTATTAAAACACTCGTTACTATTATGAAACTCGCTGCGCTCGTTTCATAAACTCGCACTCGTGTTTTAATACCCTTCATTATATGACAGTTGCATAAACTACTATATTATCATAAAACCTATAAAGAATGAACTTTGTACCTACTTCTAGATTACAGAAAAATTGTTTTTACCATTCTTCTATCGCATAAGACGGTGGCTACCTCTGGTATCAGAGTTGCAAAAATGTTTAAATTTGCAGGGTACGACTGTATTAGAGGCAGGGACTTCAGATTTTTTTTTATTAGAGGTCACTTTCCGTGTCCTGTGATCTACCTCTAAAAAGCTACTTACCTAATAAGATGCCACGAAGATGATCAAATTTATCGCAAGTATGTAACATAAAATATTATACTGTATAACATTTACCTACGACGGCGCGGTTGTATGAAGCTTTGTCTCTGTTCCGTTTCTCTACTTTGTGCTTTAGCTCACGCGGACGAAGTCGCGGGCAACAGCTAGTAATAAATAAATCCATTCATTTCACAAAACAACAGGCAACAAACAATGTTCAGGTGTTCAATTACATAGTAGGCCCATATTAGATACCTTACAGACACATACATACAAGTTAAAAAAATATATGAAATTTTTGGTAAATAAAACTCAAATCTTAAAAAAAAACTAAACTAAACCAATCGAATAAGGTAAGATTAAGGATTGATATTTGCATCGTCCGCGTCGTTTAAATCTTCTGACAATATACGAATACATATCGGTAAATAACTTAAAATGCCTCTGTAGTCTATTCTAGAACTAAGTTAACAAATTTCAATCCGGGTTTGGCAGAAGTTGGGTTATTTGGGTAAGATTTTGCAAAAATTTTTTTACTGCCAAAAAAATACAGCGCTTCCCTTTGTGTATCATCGTTTCCATAATTAAGTTAAATTAAACCAAAATACCTTCATACTTGAATTCTTTATTTTATAAATGTTTGTTAAATTATACTTTGTAAAGATAAGAAAGATCTATATTTAATTTAGGCACAACTGTGCACTTATAAATATTATATTATTAGACCACCGTTACTGTGTCAATGGTTGACGAGCCATTGTTCGAAATTCTTTCTGTTTGACATACTCACTTTAGTAGATTGTAGAAGATTTTGGCGTTTGCTAGTGCGGCGTATTCTGCATGAAAACGACAATATTTCCCAATAAGCGCGATGTATGAAAGTAATATATTTTGCTAGCAGGAAGCATGCTCTAAACATCCCTCGAGCGACACTCGGCGCGCCTCTTTAAGTTAGAAGACTGGGGAGGGAATATTCGCTATTTCTCCTCTCAAGAAAAAGAGGAGGGTTAAACGTTGGTTTTGAGGAGTTTAGGGGGATGAAGGAGAGGAAAGGAAAGAGTTGAACCCTCTTTTAACATCCGACATCTGCGGAGATGCTCATTATTATCATGAGATATTCATGATTCCATATTGAATTTTGAAATCTTCGTCTTATGTAGGTATTTATGTTATTCGATCATATGATTTAAGAGAAAGTGTATCTCTTCTGTCTTCCAAAGGAATCAAATCCAAAATTGTAAAATCTTTAGGGCTTCTAATTAATAATAATTAATTTGAACTGTCTTTAGTATCAGCACAGGTAACTCAAGTTATCTTTAAATATTAAAAATAACTGATTACCTGCGCTGCGTAGCTAGGCAGCGTGTGTGTAACGTTGTCGTAGCGTCAGCGCTGCGCATGCGCATACGTTTATTGAACACCTACGAGAAACGCTAGTCTGAAGGGGCTGTAAAGTGCGAGTTTTAGATTTTAATTTATTTATTGCATGTCACAGGCTAAAAAATGTCACAATATAATATAGTGCAAGTGAAGAAAATTATAAAAAATAACATAATTATCAAGCATCCGTATTAAAAGTAGAGCTACCGAAGTATGACGTTAAATGTTTAATTTATACTGTCATTAAAGAGTTCTGTGATATTTTGTGCAATGAAGGCAATCGATTTCATATACCAATACTATTACTTATTATTTAAGGTATATATTGTATGGCCATAGTTGCCTGAAATAAAGGTATTCTGTTCTAAACAAATAACTTAATCGGGGATTAACGCAAAATAATGAGTAAAAAGGTATCATACCATAGTCACCGGCTGACTGTCAGTTAGCCCGTGACCACGGCCGTTTTGTAACCATGTTGTAATTCGGTCGAAACGTCGATAAAGAAGGTATGATACCTTTTTACTAATTAGTTTGCGTTAATCCCCGTTTAAATTATTTGTTTAACTATGGATCGCGAAAGTTTAAAAACGTATATTCTGTTCTATTAATGTATTATCCTAAAGCGTAATGTTAAGTGCGACCTAATTCCCAGCCGCTATCGCTCGCTCCTCATCCCCCACAATCCCATATCCGGTCGAGAGCCCTTCTGGGCTGGCCATAAAATAAATAAACAAGTCTATCACGCCCTAGATTGGACATAAATCACCTCCTCAAAATGTTTTATTAGAGGGAGCACAGTCCTAACGACCGTGCGTAATATTGTCCTTTGTCCTCGCTTACAATTACTTTGATAGTGATGATGCTGCGTTTCATTTTTTTTCATTAATTTACAGGAGGTATATCCTAAAGTCAATATCATAAAGTAACATGTGTATAAATATGTTTGTATAATATGAAAGGAGTTTTAAAATTTAAGAGTTGAGATTAAGAAACATGTATTAGCCTTAGGAGTATTTAACCCTATACTTGGCAGAGCTTTTTTCGCATCGGGCATGTTTGCAGTAGCGAACACCGACTGCTTTCACGCAAGTATGCGCAAAAGAGGAGTCTCTCTGGTGAGCAGGGTTCAGGCCAGCTGCAACGCCGTTCTGGCAATGATTGCTAGTAGACTTTACTGTCCCTACATCCAACATTGCTGTGAAAGACACATCCCACGATGTCGAATGGAGAGACTATAAAGTATTATTTTGTATGTACCTACTACCTAATTTGATCTGTTATTTTATTTGATTTTGTATGATGATTTTTAATGTATTTTATTCGTTTACCTTTGTAATTCTAATTTTATTAGGTTACAATATGGGTTTTTATCACCTGAAATATTTTTTTTTATTTTTTTTTATTTAATATTTCCAGTTTAATGAGTTTCCATAAAGCAGAGATTTTTCAGCTTACAGCATTCAGCTTGTTAATACCATTGTTGTTGATGTTTTATACCAATCTTTAAGTATCCTACATTATAAACGCGAAAGTTTGTAAGTATGATTTGATGTTTGTTACTCTTTCACGTAAAAACTACTAAATGGATTTGGATGAAATTCGGCATACAGATAGTTTATAACCTGGATTATCACATAAGACTTTTAATCGCGATATTCCCACGGGAACGGGAACCACGCGGGTGAAACCGCGAGCGGCACCTAATATTTCATATTGGTTTGTATCTCGCATTACCAATTCATCAACTATATTCTCTGTTATGGACAACGCCGCTGGTTGCACAATGATTTCATTTGCTTGTAACTGTGTACGACTAGTTAGTTTTTGTGTAATTGTTTTCTTGTCGTGAATAAAATAAAATAAAATATTCGGAAACACTACGCGGTACAGTCGTGCACAAAACTGGAGTTAATTGAATGCGGAATGCGCGGGAGAGCTCCTGCCATCGCTAGCGGCGAGACGGCCGCTCGCGTAGAATAACCTCGTCGGTTTTCTTGGACGCTGCGGAACGGACTGCCACGGAATAGACAAATAGTGCACCACTCGGCTGGAAATTGCCTGCCACTGGAGAGTGGAATTCCCTGGAATTCCATTCTCTAGTCACTCTCCAATGAACAAGCAAAACGGTTGGAAATTCACTTTTGAGACACTTTTCTTTGACCGTTGATGCTGATTCATTGAATGTTGACTACTGCTAAAATATGGATGAGATGAATTAGCATTATAATAAATAAGTTGTGATTAAAAATGAAGAAAAAAGTTATTTACATAAAGTTATAAACAGTTTATCATCCATTTCATCAAACAATTTTGTAGATACCATTTTCTCTATACTATGTTAAGCTCATTAATTACCCCTTATTAACTACTAGCTGTGCTCGCGACTTCGTCCGCGTGGAATAGTGACTTTCGGCAGCATTTTTAATTTTTTAGGCTCTTTTCCCGTTTTTGCAACATTTTTCACTGATGCTTCGCTCCTATTGGTCGCAGCGTGATGTTATATAGCCTAAAGCCTTCCTCGATAAATGGACTATCCAACACAAAAAGAATTATTCAATTCGAACCAGTAGTTCCTGAGATTAGCGCGTTCAAACAAACAAACAAACAAACAAACAAACTCTTCAGCTTTATATATTAGTATAGATGAAAAACGAGCAACTACAACCCAGAGTCTGTGCTTTTCGTAGCAATTCTATCATCAATAATATCGGCATCGTCTATTTCAAAAGCTTCTTAAAGCACCGGAAACTTTCTCACAACTGCCACAGAAAATATGCAAAGAAATAAACAACAGCTTTTCCTCCAGCTGTGTTCAATAGTTTCGCGCGCACCTGTATTCCCGCGCGGCAGCTGTTATGTAAACACGTAGTTCATCTGCGCGCGACTGTACGCCGGCAGCGCCGCGCCCGCCGCCCGCCGGCGCCGCCGCGCCGCCGGCCGCCGCTTCTGCCAAATCGAACCGCCAATATTTCGAAACATATATTTTTATGAGGAACTCTAAACGGGACTGTATTTGAAATTGGAACGTTAATATGCTCGAGAAGTCGTACGAAGATAGTGGAATAACCAAATGACGTATACGCACAGCGTCTTTATATTTAGGTACACTCGCCAGCACATGTGAGGTGTTCATTAAGTGACGTAAAAATGCTAAATTACTTCATTCAGATAGTTGCATAATTTGATTTTCTATCTCTAATTACTAGATATGTTTTTTTTTCATTGGTGGCGCTAGTGTGCGGCGTAAACGCTCTTAAGGGTGCGCCGTCCGTAAGTGAAAAGTGTCATATGTTTTATTTGAAATGTCGTCGTCCATATTTATTTGATGCCGCGCGGCCATACTAATTTTGTATGGGGAATTTAAGGTGCTTAATAAAAAAATATTATTTAAAGAACCACTTGATGAATCAAAAATGTAGTCTAGCAATTTGTAGTTTATCCATTGATGATTGTTTAGACAAAATCAGAGGTACTTACAATAATTTAGATAAACTATAAGAAATCTACTAAACGCCGCCACTCGTTTTCATGATCTTTGCCCAACTTTAAATGATATTGTAGAAAAAACTATAGCGTGTTATGAATTTATGGTTCTGACAAATTGTAAACACGTTCCCTATGATACTAAATATATATTTTGTTCATTTAATACGATAGTATTTTCAATTATATTTACTTAACCGTAACTGCATTTTTGGCATTTTTTGGTCGGCCCACCCTTAAGGATCTTTGGCAGTATTCAATGTTATACTTAATTCATAAGTAAACACGTGCTAAAAAAAAATTTAAAATTCAAAAACATTTATTCAGTTTAGGCTACAAATAGCTCTTATGAACGTCATTATGCCATCGGTTCGTAAGTCTACTCTGGGCGGGAGATCTTGTACTGAGAAGAACCGGCAAGCTATATTGCAACACTTGGTTTTGTTCGCATTAGGGTTTGTCCTGAATCCGCCTGGCTACAACAATCTGAGCTAAATTTATCGCCAATATTAGCTGGATTGTTGTGTTCCGACAGTTAGATATTCAGTTCTTCAGTAGTATAGGATTTCGAGTGAAGTTCACTTCTTTCAGCTCTATCACTTAACACCAGATGAGAAGGCCAAGAGCTTCCCTTATCGTCCCATGGCATAAAAAAATAACAACTCTCATTAATTTACGGTAACATTCTGGTAATATAGAATAAAATGTATTAGAAAAAGGACACTTTATTGTACACAAAAATACACACAGTAGGTTGTGCACCTCATCCAAGACTGTCAAGTTTCCTCTGATGTCGTGCTTGAGCGCGTCTCCAACTAAGTTGTCAGTGAAGTGGGCTCCTTTGGCCCGAGTGCCCGCCCGCGAACTATGCGTGCGCCGTCAACTATGCCGGTTCACGGGCTGCTGCGGCTCATTCGCGTCAGAACTACCAAATAGTTTGATGTAGGGTCGGTGCAATCTTCAGGCTAAACTTGTTAGTCTGAAATCTGAAACGAAAGAAGAGATGAGGTTTTAAAAAAAAACGGCATTCGAACCTTATTTGTCAGACTTTAAGCCGGACTAAGTACACTTTAAAAAAAACATTATATACAACCATATTTTTAGTTTATACGAAAATCGAAACACGGGTCAAATATTTTCATTTAAAGGATCAGTACAAAAAAAAAAAAAATATCTTGAAAACTCACGAAGTTACAAGCTTTTTGTGCTGTCCCGTTGTGTTTTTAGTAGGGTATACTTTATTTGAAATTTTGTAAATATTATTTGGTCAAATGTAACATGGTATAAAAAATATTGAAATCGATTCTATTACTGATTCTAAACAATCAGTTTTCAGGTTTCGTATAAATTAAAAATAACATTGTTTATAGCATATTTGTTTTAATACTAATCTTCACATATTTTGGGCACTGCCCATGAAGTGTTAGTAACAAATGTCTATCAACAACTATGTTAGTAAATTAAAATATAACGAAAATGAAAATTAAATAAAGTTTGAACGCCTTAGTGGCCAATATCCACAAGTTGGGGGTTAAAGTTACTCGCGTCCATAGGTTTACCCTTGAGACCCTACACGTGACCCCTGGGTGGTGCTAAATGAGTGACACTGTCTGAGTCCACGCTGCGTTGCAGCACGAAATGGGCTGGCTCGCCCGGCGAAATACCACCCTCTCACAGAATATCGGCGTGAAACAACGGCACTCGTTGCTGTTGTGTTTCGTCCGGTGAGTGAAAGTACCGGAGGCCCATATCTCACCCCTCCCACCTCCCAATTCCTACTCCCTCCTCAAGATCCAACTCCTTCCTCAAGGTCGGCAACGCATCTGCGATTACTTTGGTTTTGCGGGGGTCCATGGGCGGCGGTGATTGCTTTCCATCAGGTGACCCGCCTGTCCGTTTGCCTCCTTTAAACATTAAAAAAAAAAAAAGGTTTGCGTTTAATGGGCAAAGCGTGTTCCAGATGTCTGACGCACAGCCTAGGTTTGTGATCTCCAACTCGCGTTTGGCAAGCGTGGTGATTAAGCCATTACCCATCAATTAAAGTAATGACTTGATTACAATAATGGAGATCTTTGCCCGGTGGGATAGTTATAAACGATATTTACTTCACTTTACTACCAGTAGGTACCATGCGTTTTACAAATACAGTTTATTAGCAATAAAATTTTATTGTTGTTAATACAAAACCACAAAGCCTATATTTAATTCGAATGCTTCCCCGATAGTTATCTGGTTCGCGCCGGGTTCAATTACCGGCGGTGCTCCTGCGGCCGCGTCCTCGTTAAACTTAACTGCACCGTATGATAATTGGCTGAGATTATTTTGTTCTACTTTTACCGCAGTTTCATAAACAGTTTTGCTGGAAACTAGACCTTATGCTTTGGTGTTGCAATTGATTTTTCACTGGCTTATACTTTGAAACTAGATAAATCTATTAGATGTATTATTTAATGTATGTATTTATAAACGAACAACAACATGAAAATTGTACGTTAACGAGACCGTTAACGTACGATTTTCATGTTGTTGTCTATATATTTATTAAAAAACTAGCTAAACGGCGGACTTCGTATCGCTTTGACAGTTTCCATGACAACAAAACAAACAAAAAGTTTACAGTTTCCATGGTAACAACATTCGTCCGCCTAAGAACACCCGTATCCCATGGACACCTATAGCAGCGCCACCTACCGTGTCCAATTGTAAATCTAAACCATTCTCGAATCCACTTGAACACACACTGAAAATTCCATCCACATACTGATGTGGATGGAATTTTCTGTGTGTGTTCAAGTTAGGAGTCCACTTGAACACACACAGAAAATTACACAGCCGTTTAGAAGGAGTTTAATAACATACACACGCAGAGAAGATCTAGATCTTTCTTCTGTGCGTGTGTATGTTATTGAACATACGACAAATATGCCCCGCCCATTTCCACTTCAGCTTGCTAATTGTTTCTGCTATGTCGTTGGCTTTAGTTGTCCGCATCGTTTCGGATCCTAGATCTTAGTGAGATTCCGAGCATAACTCTCTCTATAGCTCGCTGTCTTGAAATCTATGGACGATGCGAAAATGTTCACGTCTTAGCGCTATATGTGAAGACCGTCTGAACACACTCCTTAAAAAAACGCGTTTTAAGCACTGCGGTATACAGGATGTCTCATTTAAATCGGTCAGTATTGGAAAGTCTGAAACTATAAGACATACGAAGATCTGTTCTTAGGAACCATGTCATCGATTTTAATAAGAAGAAAAACTGCATTCATACATTTTAAAAAAACCTGTACTCAGCTCGGGAATCGAACCCGGTTGTTTTGAAAAAAATAAACTTACACTATTTCTATTTAGATATCGATTGTGTAGGTCTTAAGTAGTTAATTGCTCCATGAAACATGATGTCTAAAATGAAAAAAATGCATTGTTTTCACATACTTTAATTTATTTTAGTAGGTGTTCGAAGTGACCACCGTTACATTCAACAAGTTCAGGCATGTAAAATTGTCTCTATGGTTGTTTGTACCTCTTTGCTAGTTTTGTAATTGTGAGATCGTTACCTAAACGTGTTGAATATTGTATTGAAAAAAACGGTGGTCACTTCGAACACCTACTAAAATAAATTAAAGTATGTGAAAACAATGCATTTTATTCATTTTAGACATCATGTTTCATAAAGCCATTTACTGCTTAAGACCTACACAATCGATATATAAATAGAAATAGTGTAAGTTTATTTTTTCCAAAACAACCGGGTTCGATTCCCGAGCTGAGTACAGGTTTTTAAAAATGGATGAATGCAGTTTTTCTTCTTATTAAAATCGATGACATGGTTCCTAAGAACAGATCTTCGTATGTCTTATAGTTTCAGACTTTCCCATACTGACCGATTTAAATGAGATACCTGTATATTAGGTCTCCAAAGATATGACGCAACGTATGGGCTATGTAAATCAAAAACATAATTGTGTTTGTGCCAGTTCTGAAGAGACTTGATCATGCCTTTTAAAAGTACTCCATGTTGTGTTAGGGACAGTTTGAGGAAGGAAATTCATTCCATTAAACAACAGTTCGCAGTAGAAAATATTTAGTTTAGCGCTCTGTTGTAACAAGCTATTCCAGTAAAAGATGAGAGAATAAACCGAGATTAAAACATCAGTGAAGTAATTTAAAAATAATTAAATAACCTTCTTTACATTTAAAAAAAATCTTTAAGACCTGCTAAGTCTTAATAATGCAATTGGGTCTCTTATAAAAACTACTAGCTGTGCTCGCGACTTCGTCCGCGTGGAATAGTGACTTTCGGCAGCATTTTTAATTTTTTAGGCTATTTTCCCGTTTTTGCAACATTTTTCACTGATGCTTCGCTCCTATTGGTCGCAGCGTGATGTTATATAGCCTAAAGCCTTCCTCGATAAATGGACTATCCAACACAAAAAGAATTATTCAATTCGAACCAGTAGTTCCTGAGATTAGCGCGTTCAAACAAACAAACAAACAAACAAACAAACTCTTCAGCTTTATAATATTAGTAAAAACTATAAAATAACAAATAAAAATTTAGTTTAACCAGGACCATTGACTGGGCAGTTTTTTTTGGATTTGAATGACTTTTATCATTTTTACATACGAGTATACTATAAGAAACAATTAGATGCTTAATCCTGCACGTATGTCAACTTTACTTTAAAAAACCACGAAAACGATAACAAGAAAATCAGCTTTAACAATGTAATTTTAGTGATCACAAAGAATATTTCAAGACTTCCACCGTAGTTATATCAAAAAGTATTGCACTCTGAAGCGTCACTCCTTCCTTTGGGAATGCTCGAGAATTGCCAGGGAGCTACCCCGCTTGAGTTACATATCCAGGAAATGCTGGAAGCTAGAAAACCGTTGCGAATTCGCTATAAGACACTGACGTTAAAAATGTAGACTTCTCATATCGCTGTGTGTCTTGTTCAATTCTCATATTTTCGTAATGGTATCTGGGAAACGTACACACAAAGAGAGATAGGGTGCGCATAAAAGCAAAGTCCTCAAGAACATTTAACAAGTTAGTAAGTGAACAAATTATTTATTAAAAAAAAAAAACACAAAATGTTGAAAAAACGAGCAGGATTTCAATCCGCACCCTTCTGACATACCGGGTCAGGTGCTCTTCCAATTGAGCTATCGTGGTTCTAACCAACCCGCTGAAATTATTCAACACTATTTACTTTTTACTTTGAAAGCCAAAGGCGCCCATTCAATGTCAACAACTACCGTCATTAACATCTGATCATAATAAATCAAAATAAATTATTTATTGATTTACCAACATATTATGTTTATACCGGTATGCTAGATCTTATGCCTCATCACTTACCATTAGGTGAGATCGCGGCACTTGCCTAAACAGAATAAAAAAATACAAGAGTATAATCATCATCATCATCTTTCACCAGCTCATTTTATATCCCCACTGCTGGGGCACGAGCCTTTCATAAGGATAGAAACACCGCAGGGAGAACGGGCCATAAACCACCACGCAGGCCTAGTGAGGATTAGTGATTGTTAGCGAATAATGTAGCCGAGACCAACGACGGTTTAAAACGAATATTGTCTTATTTCATGATATGCTAGAGACAACATCATTTAAACCAGATCTAACTTTAGTCCACAATTATTAATGACGTTGACACGTGATACAGTAAAAAATGCGGAAGAATGTTGGGATCTCTGCTACAAGGGCCTCCACTGTGGATATGGGAGAGGCCCTTGTCCTTGGCAGTGGACGTCTTTCAGCTGAGATAATGATGATGTAAGGAATTAAATGTCTAACCGTCAAGATAACATAAACACAACTTTCCCATTTCTTTTTAACGTAAATATATTTCTACAGACTGAACAAAGTTTTAATGTTTGTGTCATTGTATGTGTCAATGTACTAGGCCAATGAATTGTTATTTTTCTACTTTGTAATCAAATCAAAGGATTTGCATCTAAACTGCAAAAGTAATTTTGGCATTTCAGTATTATAGTATTAAAATTTAATATTCCACTATACCAAGAATAGGGTAAGAATAAACAATAATTGTTATTAGACACTTTGAATTTAAATTATTACCATTGACATTGAGAAAAACTTATTTCTAAATACTGTTACTAGGTACATGTTTTTGTTGTATTTACAAAAATACTACTCATATTCATTACTTTACAAATCTCACATATTGTGAGTATCGTCACACCTCAAATACGATTTGGCTTGGTTAACCTCTCTTGACTTGACTATATGTGGAAGTGAAGTTGATGGTGACTTTGTTTTGCCACAGACATTCATACACTTCGACACATTACAACCAGAACGTGACTGCTTATTTGAAGCTTTTTTAATAACTTAATTAATTTCATTTCTAGATTATCTAGTAATAACTTGCAATTACAATAAAAAACTCTAATTTTAAACAACAAACTTTTGTGTGACACATCTACCCCCCACTTACTTATTATAATTAAAATCTCATTTTTAAAAAATCTTAATTGCTGCACATAGAAATTAAATAGAAGTTAGATAAACCTAACTTGCAACACCTAAGTCTTAATATATCTTAATATATACTTCTTTAATTTTCAGGTGTTTATAAAACCAACTTCACAATGCTGACCCGTAAGGCTGCTACTCAAAGTACTGAACTAAAGCTCAGAAAGGCACTTGAGGAGCTACGAGTATCCAAGGAATCCTGCAATCAGCTGCTAAAAGAAAGGGATGACAGTGAAATGGAAATAAAATCCATAATAGACAGAAATTCACAGTTTAAGAATGAGTTAGCCCAACTGCACATGCAACACCAGGATGTGCTCCACCAGCGTGACCAACTGCAACATGTCATCTCCAATTTTGAGCAGCAGCATAACACCTATGAAAGGGCACTCAACCGCATCACCGAGTTGGAAAGGGACCTCAGTGCGGCAAACCACCAGATATCCCAATTAGTTGAGTTGCAGAAGCAGCATGAAGTGGATCATACTCAGTCCTTATTTGAAGAACTTATAGCATCACCTGGTGGAATTTCATTACAGCAATCTCAAAACAACAACAAAATAAATAAAATCAGCAAAACTAAAATTAAAAAATGTGTAAAAATTAATAAGTTTATAAAGAAAACTGAGAAGTTGATTAAAAAAAATAACTGTTTTTATAAAAATATTGCTCTCAGAAAGGAGCGTATTAGCCTTATGGATTCCTTAGATATATATAATAGTAAGTTAATGGAAAGTAGGCAAATGTATGACCGGGACACTAAGCAATTACAAACTGACATCCAAAGGTTACATGAGTCTCTTGATATAATGACTAAAAAATACTCAATATCACAGAAACAGATTGAAGAACATATCCAATCAGCCACAGAGTTAGTTGATCTGTGCAAGTACAATGCTGATCGGTACAACTCATTATTTAATAATGAAATTAACCTACACAAAGAGTCTTTATCACTTGACTCAAATATTCAGATGAACACACAAAACTTGTCTGTTTTGGTTCCCGGTCCTTCATCGGCCTCTCCTCAAAAAATACTTAAACCTAATGTTACAAAATTAGTAAAAAAAACAGTTATGTACTCTGATAAACTGGGTCAAGACTTAGGGTTGCCTATAAATAGAAATATTATCCACTCAATGACCAATATTTGTACTCCAGGTCAGTCGTTGAATGCTATAGTAAACAAAATATCACAGGATTCATTGAATAGTTCCACTAATATTATTGTGTTATGTGGTGACAGCTCACAAACGAAGAAACGTGACATCATAAATAGTTTTAATATTTTGATAAAACTGCAATCAGAAACAAATTGCAGGATAATAATTAGCGCTTTTCCCTATTGTACCAATTTGACCTGGGAACAAAATAAGCGCATTTATGAATTAAATTTATTATTGTTTAATTTGATTTGTCGTCATAGTGACACTATTTTATATTTTGATATAAATAAATTTATTAATAGCTTTAGTTTGACGTCAGATACTATGTATCTTTCTACGAAATGTAGGACCCAAATAGCTAAATTGTTAGCTTATAATATACAGGATACAGTTATAAATGGTATAACTAAGTCTTTACGTCATAACAACGTAACCATTAGTAGTTCTACTAATGCAACATCTACAACTAGTAATAAGGTAACAACAACCTCATGTTTAAACTGAGGTCTAAGACAAAAGCCAAGTCCTCATTAATTACTATTATACATCAAAATATTCAAGGTTTGGCTGGCAAAGACTTAGAGTTAGAATTATTTGCAAAAAGTCAGGCAATTCATATATTTTGTTTAACTGAGCATTGGCTAAGAAGTCATGACACATCATTCTATGTAAATAATTTCCAATTAGCAAGCGCGTACGTGCGAAGCTCAGCTATTCACGGTGGTTCTTTAATACTAGTAAGAAGTAATATAAAATATAAAGATCGCAACGATATTGTAGGCTTATCAGTGGAGCGTAATATTGAGCTATCATGTGTGGAGTTTAATAGCTTTGTAATAGTGTGTGTATACCGACCCCCATCGGGCAATTTCGGTATTTTCGAATCTGTAATGGAAGACGTACTAAGAAAATTAAAATTAAAAAATAAATTTGTTTTTGTATGTGGCGATTTTAATATAAATATTCTAGAAAGCACTTCAATGAGTGTTCGTCTTGTTGCCTTGTTTAAATGTTTTAATCTCATTAATCTATTTCTCGAACCCACTAGAATAACTTCACATTCAGCCACTTGTCTTGATAATGTTTTTACAGACTATGACCCTGTTTCTAAGTCAGTCATTAGTAAGCTTACGTCTGACCATTGCGGTTTAAAGGTGACCTATGATTTTAATGTTAAGGATGAGCCAAAAATAGTGAACTGTAAACCAGTTACAAAGGAGCGAGTAGAGCGTTTTAAAAATAATATATCGAGTAAAATTAATGCATTGCCATTTGGACAAGATGATCCAGATGTATTATATACTAATCTTTTTAACTTCATAAAGACTGAATATGACCAAGTGTTTACACAAAGAACAATCAAAATAACTCATAAACTTAAGTTCTGTGACTGGGCCACGACTGGTATATATAAAAGTAGAAATAAATTGTATGATTTATATAGTCTAAAACAATATAACCAAAATTCTAATTTTACGGAATATGTAAAGAATTATTCGAAAATATTTAAGAAAATATGTATAGTAGCAAAATCTAATTATATTAAAGAAAAAATTAAAAAGTCCAACAATAAAATTAAAGCCACTTGGGACATTATAAACCGTGAAACAGGTAAATTTAAACCACGGGATAATACTTTCACTTTAAAAGTAAACGACAACTTAGTCATTTCAGATTCACATATTGCTAATATTTTTGATGATTTTTTTGTAAATATACCTGTGCTGACAACCTCAAATTTGGATTCATCACCAGAAGCTGCACAAGCATTACTCCAAAAATATGTACCAAAATGTAATGTTTCTTTTCAATTTAAATATATTGATTCAATGGATATTATAAAAACATTTAAATCACTGAAAATGAAAAACACAAGTGATTTGTGGGGCATCTCTATAAAAGTAATTAAGAATATTATACATTCTATTGCACCATATCTTGCTGAAATTTTTAATAACTGTGTGAATAAAGGTATCTTTCCCGATCTTATGAAGTTTAGTAAGGTCATACCTTTGTTCAAATCGGGAAACAAAGAAGATCCCAGTAACTATCGACCCATTTCAATACTACCAACTCTAAGCAAAATTTATGAAAAAGTTATATTGGAACAGTTGATGTCGTATTTTAACATAAACAACCTTTTACATAATAAACAATATGGATTTACAAAGGGTCGTTCTACTACTGATGCAGGTGTTGCTCTATTAAAACATATATTTGATGCCTGGGAGAAGTCTCAAAACGCCCTTGGAGTGTTTTGCGACTTGTCCAAGGCTTTCGATTGCGTTGAGCACAAAACTCTGGTGATGAAGCTAAATTTCTACGGTCTCAAAGATTTCGCACTAAATTTAATTCAGTCGTATCTTAGCTCTCGAACACAAACTGTCGATATTAATGGAACTAAATCATCTGGTTCTCATGTAAAAATGGGAGTTCCACAAGGGTCCATTCTTGGTCCTTTTCTGTTTTTGATTTATATTAATGACTTGCCATTCTTTGTAGAGAACTTCTGTGAAATCGTATTATTTGCAGATGATACTTCACTCATTTTTAATGTAAGTAGGTGTAAGAATAATTACGACGATGTAAACAAAGCACTCTCTGATGTACTCAGTTGGTTTACTATTAATAATTTGCAGCTTAATGCTAAAAAAACAAAATGTATTAATTTTAAATTACCAAATGTCAAAAATTAACCAACTGATATAAGAATAAACGGTGATCGATTAGATTTGGTAGACTCAACAGTTTTCTTAGGTATAACCCTTGACTCAAAACTTCAATGGAATCCTCACATTTCGAAATTGGCCGGCAAACTCAGTTCTGCTGCTTATGCCATTAGAAAAATAAGGCAGTTAACAGACGTTGAAACTGCTAGAACAGTTTACTTTAGTTATTTTCATAGTGTCATGTCGTATGGCCTCTTACTGTGGGGAACAGCGGCTGATATTGAAACTATATTCATTTCGAAGTTCAAATATTTAAAAAAATATAAAACTTATGGTAACAGCGACGACTATGACACATTTTGTATTCTACGCAAAAGGGCTAAGATTGTTGAACAGAAGTGCTACCAAGATTACATAAGGCGTTTGGAAGATGCAATAATCAAAGAACCTAAAATGTTTTGGTCATTTATTAGGTCAAATAAAAAAGGTTCTTACTCACTTCCCTCGACATTGCATTACGAAGAGCAGTCGGCCGATACTGGTGAGGGAATTTGCAATCTTTTTGCACGTTACTTTCAATCTACGTTCCTCTCTTCGTCGTCGAGTGTTGTTCACCCTGCCTCTCCGTATCCTTCGATGGACAGTATTGGTTTGAATAGTATTAATCACATAGAAACAAATCCTGAAACTGTTTTTAAGCTATTGAAATCTGTAGACTTAACCAAAGGTGCCGGGCCAGACGAAATTGTGCCCTTGTTTATAGCGAAGTGTGCTAAATCTTTAACGCAACCACTCACTATTTTATTCAGACGCTCAATTTTAGAAGGCGCTGTACCAAAACTTTGGAAGTCAGCATTTATAACACCGGTGCATAAAAGTGGCTCTAAGAATGAAATAAAAAACTATAGGCCTATATCTAAACTTTGTATATTCTCCAAAATCTTTGAAAGAATAGTATACACTCAGTTGTATGAAACGCTGTCAACTAGTTTCATTGCTGAACAGCACGGCTTTTTAAAGAAGAGATCCACTGCGTCTAACCTTCTTTCTTTTACAAACTTTACAACTTCATGTATGGATTCCGGAGGACAGGTTGATGCCATTTTTACTGATTATAGTAAAGCCTTTGATCGAATTGATCACGTGATTCTGCTGCAGAAGCTTTTGCTTGCGGGAATTCATGGTAACTTGTTCAGATGGTTCTGCTCATACATCAAGAATCGTTCCCAAGCTGTAGTGGTTAAGGGTTTCTCGTCTGTTTGGAATAACGTCCCTTCGGGTGTGCCTCAAGGTTCACTACTCGGACCCTTGCTTTTTAATATTTTCATAAACGACGTTAACCTCTGTTTCAAGCATTCAAAATTTCTTCTTTACGCAGATGATATGAAAATATTTAAAAAAATTAATGATTTTGATGATTGTTACCTTTTACAGGAGGATCTAGATAGGTTAGATCAATATTGCGTTCAAAATAAATTAGATTTAAATGTAAATAAGTGTAAATTTATTAGTTTCACACGAAAAAAGAATGTTGTTGTCTGCAAATACTTTCTTAGAAGCCAAGAACTACAGCAAGTAGAAGAGATTCGTGATCTAGGTATCATACATGACTCTAAGTTAACGTATGAAAAACACATAGATCATGTTGCCAAAAAGGCCCGCAGAGCGATGGGTTTCATCATCAGATCATGCTCTCAGTTTGACAATATTAAAGTTGTCAAAATCTGATATTGCTCCTTGGTGCGTAGCATTCTCGAGTACTGTTCTATAGTCTGGAATCCGCGTTACAACGTTTTTATTGAGAGACTAGAGTCTATTCAGCGAAAATTTCTTAAATATTTGCAATACAAGTGTAGAAACTTTGATTCCGATTTTGATGCAAGATGTCGCCGACATCACTTTTTACCCTTGCAAGAAAGAAGAAAAATCGCGGATATCGTTACTCTGGTAAAGATCGCACAAAATGTGATTGATTCCCCGTATCTACTCTCTAAACTTTATTTGAAAATTCCTAACAGAACTGCAAGGCGGCATGTGTACTTAAATATCCCTCAATGCACTACCAACTACAGGCAGAACTCCTTTTTTATAAGATCAGCTAGGGAAATAAATAAATTGGTTGTCTTCCCTGAACTGGATTTGTTTAATTCGAAGCCAGATAATTTTAAAGGTACGATGGCTAAATCCTGGTTTAATGGTTCTCTTACTGTTTAGTTTAATATATTTATAAATATTTTTTAATCATATTTGTTCACTGTTGTCCATTTGTTTGTGCCAATGAATTGGAATTGTTTTTTTAGTTATATATATGCGGAAACATGTAAATAGTGCATAGTGGCAATTTAGTATTTGTTAACAGTTAATCATCACTGTATGTTTTCCAAATAAAGCAAAATAAATTTTACAGAAACGAGCAGTAAGAACCATCTATAGACTAGGTTCACGAACTTCTTTAAGAAATCTTTTTAAAGAAATTGATGTCTTGACAGTGGCGTCTCAATTTATTTATAATTGTATAGTTCTTGTACGTTGTAATATCAATTCATTTGCTAAACACAGTGATGTACACAATTTTAATACTAGAAATAAGTCAAAACTTGCAATGCCACTGTTCAGGTTACAGAAGGTGCTTGGTTCTTTCTTGGGGCAAGGTATACACTATTACAATAAAATACCAAATACTGTACTAGATTTACCTTTAGATAAGTTTAAAAAACATGTAAAGTCTTCTTTATTAAAAAAAGGTTATTATACAGTCAAAGAATATTTAGAAGATAAAACAGCCTGGCTGTAATAAAAAACATATACATAATACTACTTATAAATAGTGTCCTGCAGATAACAAAATAGCGTTGCATTGAACATTACAATTAGTTTTATTTTTATTATTATTAACTATAGTTTTTTTTTACTTTTACTAGTACTGTATGATATTGTAAAAAATTAAACTGGTAAATTATGTTTTTGCTGACTTAAATATTTTATTTAGTTATTTTTTATTTTTTGTGTTTTTTTACATGTTGTGATTGTCCTTTACATTTTGTGTTTTTATTTGTGATGGAAAGTGTCCTTTATGATAGGGCTTTTTCCAATATTTATGACGCTGTAAGGGAGAAAAGAGCCAGGACACTTGCTGAGTTTCTTGCCGGTTCTTCTCAGTACAAGATCTCCCGCCCAGAGTAGATAGACTTACGAACCGATGGCTTAAAATGACGTTCATAAGAGCTATTTGTAGCCTAAACTGAATAAATGATTTTGAATTTTGAATTTTGAATTTTGAATGTCTGCCCGAAGCCTGTCAGGTAAGGTGAGCCAGACCGAATATCAAATTGAGCACTATCGCTGTATTTATTTACCAGCTTGCAGACTCTTGAAATAGGAGAATTTGATCTATAGACCGTTTTACGTAGAAGTGTATAGTAGGTATATAATACTAACGAGACGGTATGTTTTATTTCAAGGGTATCTAGACTATCTAGAGACGCGCAAATTTATGCGATAATTGAGCACAATAAATTTTAATATTAAGTATTTTGGCATAATTATGATGCTGAAAATGTTCTCTTTTGAATTTAAATATTTACAACAAAAGACATTGTACTGTTATTTTCTATAATACTATCTACCTAGTCTTTTGTTCTTGGAGTACGATAGCACAGCGGCTTGCACGTTCGTGTTGTAATCTTGCAAGTAAAGCAACTTTTGCATTGCCGGTTACTGGATGGGTGACCAATTAGATTATTTGGTGATCCTCCTAGCTCTGGCAAGTTAACTGTTAATTGATTCTAGTTGTTGTAATAAGACCACAATCGGTAAAACCCACCAATGTTGTGTAATATTATATATATAAGTAAGTATATATTTTATTTTCATAAAATAAATTGCCCTTGCACGTTATTCTAGTGTGTTATTTCGTTGGCACCTCCGCTTTAAAGCAATAATTCCGCCAAATGGTAACTTTTTAATTAATTTTAATTCATATTATTGTTTATGCTGTTGGAATAAATATGTCATCATCGTCTCAGCCAAAGGCAAGCCAAGGCGTCCACTGCTGGACAAAGGCCTCCCCCAAGGGTGTGAGGGGTATTTGCCGTAATCGCCACGCCGGCAGGCGGGCAGGCGATCGCAGTAGGTTGAGGGTAACCTCAGAGAGATGCTGCTGCCCATCTTCTGGAATGGTCCCTTAGTCGCCTTTTACGACACCCATGGGAAGAGATGGGTTGGTGCAATTCTTTATCCCCGGCACCACACAGGGAAATAATAAATATATAGGCTTAGGTTTTTTTCATCATCCATCATCCATCATACTAATATTATAAAGAGGAAAGCTTCGTATTTTTGTATTTTTGCATGTTTGCAACGAATAAAAACTACTAGACCGATTTGAAAAATTATTTCACCATTACAATGTGGAACGGATTAACGGAAGCGCACTTGGAATAACACACCCAGAATCGTCAAATTACTGAGACACTGGCGATCTTACTCGTATCTCTGGCTGCCGGAACACAACAATGCTACAAACATTGATGTTATGGCGACATATTTACATAAAATGGTGGCAGCTAGTCAGCCACCAACCAAACCGAGTACTTAAACATGTACCCCCCGCTGGGAATTGAACCCGGGACTTCTGCGTCTAAGCCGGTGTGTACCCACTAGACTACAGAGACGGTTCGATCTTCTCATGTGCTTTCTATTGATCATATGTGCGGGCTTGAGCAGCAGTGGCACGCTTTTAAGCTGATAATGTGGCTTTTGTTACCTTGCATGCAGTTCCAGTTGCAGTTACGATGCAGTAAGAGTAAAATATTAAAAAAAGCAACAAAGGAATCATTTTCTTGTAAACATAAATAATATGAATTCCAAGCTAACTCCCGGTAGTCACCTCTTGCATAATTGCCTTACTCCACATCTGCATATAGATAGACTATGATTGCGCTAACTTGTTTTTGTCTCTCTCCAACCCTTGGTGTTTGTATACCCGTCTCGTACAATTTAATGTGCCGTCCCGCTGGATAAACTAGGCTTTTCAATTGTTCCGTCTCGTTTTAAAGGACGTGCATTGGATTTAAATAACACATTAATATAACTTTCTGTTTCATAATGCGAAAAAGCGACCAGGTAGACCAAGACGGAACCTACACTATGGCGGGACGACCTTTATGGGTTCATGAAAGGATGGCGTGATGTTGCAGGAGACCGAAAGGTGTGGAAAAAGTATGGGGAAGTCTTTACCCACGCGTGGGACAGCTATGGCTGTAGCTATGACAGTAGTCGAAATTCGATCGTAATTTTTATAAAAAGCTGTTTACTAAACAACATTTTATTAAGGCTGCACGGATTGTATACTAATTCCTAAGCAATGAAAAATTTTAAGATAGAATGTGTGTTTGGATTGGCATTGACAAATTTCGGCCGCTGCTCTTCCATTTTTGAAATTTTCGAAAAATATGAATGTCTATTTTATTTAATGTATTTTTTATGCATAATTTAAAAAAAAATATTAGCATTCTGCACTCTTTCTCTATATAAACTACTAGTGGCCGCTCGCAATTTCACCCGCGTGGTTCCCGTTTCCGTGGGAATATCTGGTTAAAAGTATTCTATGTGTTATTCCCGGTTATAAAATATCTGTATGCCGAATTTCATCCAAATCCATATAGTAGTTTTTACGTGAAAGAGTAACAAACAACCTTACAAACATTCGCGTTTATAATATTAGTAGGATAAGTGCCTTACAAATAAACAAAGAATAAGTACCGATTAGTCACTTATTCCGTGTTTTGCCTCTTTTACTCTTACATGACATGACGTTTACATGACAAGAATAAAACACGAAATAACTATTCGGAGCTTATTCTTTGTTTATTTGTAAGGGGGTACGTGTGCGAAATTTCATACTCCTCCGTCCGCGCAGTTTTCGTAAAAAGGGTACAAAGTTTTTGCTTCACGTATTAATCTTTAAACTAGTGGGTTGCCCGAGAAACTTCGCGTTTATTCAACAGGTTTTTTAGGAATTTCGAAACCTATGACAGGGTTTGTTTTGATTTAATTTCATTGTAACCTGCAAGTCACTCAACTACATTTGGCGCCAAAATGATGAAACCTTTTTTAAATGAATTTGTCGATAACAATTTACTTTAATTTTGTTTAGAATAAACTTTCACAATTTAAAACTAAAACATTGTTATTTGAAAAATAATAATTTGTTTCATAAATGGTCAATGCAATGAACTGTGAGCATTGTATTTATTGGAACATCTCGCGTGCGACAACGTTTCTGGTGAATGGTCCGTCTCCATTAATGACACCATGCTGCGAGTTGTTGTCAATTTATATCTTGAGTGAGTTTTCAGAACGGACTCGAGACATTGCAACGTATAGTTGACCATGTAAGAAGACGAGGCTCGGCAAATAAAGGCCGACTTTGTCCAAAGTTTGTCCTTGGCTCTTGTTAATCGATATGGCTAATTGAAACTTGACTGGGAATTTGCGACGCTTCAGAATGAAAGGGAACGTTGTGTTTGAAGGTGTGAGATCGATGCGGGGTAAAAACACTCGTTTGCCTTTAGCTGAGCCAGAGAGAACTTCAAGATCAAGACAGTTATCTCTCATCCAGACAACTTGCAATCGGATTCCGTTCATCAGGCCTAGCATCATGTTCAAGTTACGAAGCAGGATGACAATTGAACCAATTTTCAATTGTAAGTTGTATAGTGGAAGTCCTGACACGTTGAGGCTGTTCAAAAATTCAAATGTATATCGAGATTGCTCTGCAAAATCATCCGTGACAACAGAGTCGATGCTTTTGTAGCTGCGACTGTTGATTTATATGGTCGCAGTGATAATTCTTAGATGCAAGAATGGCACAGCCACTGACTTTTTTTATTGCGCCTGCTGAGAAGTCAGTACCAAATGTGGCTTCAATTACGTCTTGAACCATAAACTGCTCAGGGACACGAATAAGTTCAGAATTCGGCAGTGTTTCTTCTCAACCATCACCAGAAGATACGCAGCAAAGTCAGATTCTCCAGTGTTGGCTCGCATGTTGACTGTTAGGCTGCAGACTTGAATCAGAGGCCAAAGCAAGCAAATTTTGATCGAATTCAGAACTAGATTGGCCGCAGCGAGCCACCACGAGCAGAACCTGACGAAAATCACCTCCAAGTAAGACGACTTTGTCACCAAACGGCACATGATCATTGCCGGCGATAAAACGGAGAAATCGATCAACTGCCTTTAGAGAGGCTCCTAAGGCCATTGGTTTTTCGTCTCATATGATCAGCTTACAGGCCCTGTACATGTTACCATCGGCTCTGGTGTATGTGATGCCAGACGATGTCTCATCAGTCAAGTTCAATGGAAAGCGGAATCGGTTGTGAACTATGCGGCCACCAGGAAGGAGCATTGCAGCGATGCCAGTCCATGCAACAGCCACACACGTATCACCTGTAAGAAGCTTGATGAGGCATTGGTACATAAACGTTTTTCCAGAACCTCCGGAACCGGCGCATGGGCGACTGTTTGATTGCTTCTCAATTGTCAACAGAATTTCGTCGATTATTGCTCGTTTCGATAGAGTTAGATAGTGATAGCCTTCATGGTTTCTCCCTGTATGAGTGCAGCTTGTCTTGTGTCATCACAGCCGCGCAGATTCGCTCTTATGACCAGTTAAGTAGTGGTCTCGAAATCTTCTGATAAATAATTTTTGAGTCTTCCCACAGCGACAGTGCGTTTGATGGCTGTTCAAATGCGATACAGCCGTAGCGCCGCTCTTTAACCGGCCAGTAACTTTTTTCTGCTCTGTAAAATTAAATCTATGTTATGTTGGCAATAGAACCTATTTGGTAGTTTTTATACTTTGTGTAGATACACTAATGTTGTAACATTCTACTTATGTTTCCAATACTTGACTTATAATTACTACTGTTATAGCGCAGACAACAAAACACTCAATTTAAGCAATTTCACATGATGGTATAATATCCACATCGATATCGTAAAATCTCATTATAACATCAATAAAACGCGACCAATTAACCTGGCGAGCCTTATGTCAAAATCCTCATACAAGTTGTATAAAATTTTGATATTAAGCTGGCTTTTGAAAACAGTTGGGTTATACGTGAAAACTTCGTCGAAACTACTAAACTTACATACACAAAACTCTTTGGTAAGATCTTGTGCCAATTAAATAAAAAAAGAACAGCGCGCGCTCGCTCCTGATTGGCCCTGCGCGCGCAGCTGCGCTCTCATTGGTTAGATTTTAATGGCGGCAAGTTCACTGTGACAATACACGTACGCGTGAATTTAATGTTTCGCAATGTGTTTTGTTTTTAAAATACAAATTAAAAGTTAAAAATGGACAGCGACGATGATATTTGTACGCCTCCGGATATTCTAGAATTGGCAACAAAAGTAACTCACAATCTTTTGCCAGAAAAATCTAGAAAATTATATGAAAAAGAATATAATAACTTTTTGGCATGGAAGATCGAAAAGAAAACTACATCATTTTCTGAAAATGTCATTCTTGTGTATCTCAAAGACCTCTCCGACAAATTCAAGCCATCTTCTATGTGGGCTAAATATTCTATGCTCAAGTCCACACTGAGTATCTACAACAATATTGATATCACGAAGTATTCAAAAGTCATAGCGTTCCTGAAACGCAGTTCAGAAGGACACAAGGAAAAAAAGTCCTTGACGTTTACATCAGGTCAAATAAAGATGTTCCTGAAAGATTCACTAGATATTTCGTATCTTTTTGAAAAGGTAAGTGTATTTTAGTTCTGTTATTTAATCTACCTAGTACTTACGTACTACACACGCAAGTTATCTAGACACTCCATTTAAGCGCTTTGTGTATAAATTAGGTAGTAGGTACCTACACTTTACTACTTCATAAATCATAGTTTTTGCCTTGGCTATGTACCTCAAGCTTATTATATCGTTTATTGTTACAGGTTGCACTAATCTTCGGCATAATGGGGGCATGCTGAAGGCAAGAGCTATACAACATCCAGTTCGATGAAGTCTCTAACATAGACGACAGTACAATCATGGTGAAAGTTTCGAAAACAAAAACGAAAATAGATCGTTCTTTCGTTGTGACGGGCAACTGCTATGCCGTATGTAAAAAATACATGGAACTTCGACCCACCCCCTGTCGAAACCCTGCCTTTTTCTTGAGCTATAGATCGGGGAAGTGAGTCGATCAAAGAACTGGTATTAATAAATTTGGTGCTCTGGGAAAAACTATCGCAAGTTTTTTGAATCTGCCTAACCCAGCGTTGTACACGGGGCATTGCTTCCGGCGCACCTCGGCGACCCTTCTCATAGATAGCGGTGGTGATTTGACCGCACTGAAAGGACACGGGGGGTGGAAGTCTTCTACTGTGGCTGAAAGTTACATTGATGAGTCTTTAATGAATAAAATTCAAGTCTCAAATACGATCTTGAACAGTATAGAAAACAAGACGAATGAAGTAATTATAAATATTCCAACTCCGTCTACGAGCTCTACTGCTTGCCCCGCGACCGCTACAGCTGCTGGATCAATAATTAACATTAACTTTCAAAATTGTACCATCCAAAATTTGAACAATTATTATAAATAAACTATTGTCAGCTTTTACTCTTGTTGTTTGACTAATTGCATTAGTGAAGATAAAGTAGTGTATGCAACTGCATATAACACGGGTATTAAAACACTCGTTACTATTATGAAACTCGCTGCGCTCGTTTCATAAACTCACACTCGTGTTTTAATACCCTTCATTATATGACAGTTGCATAAACTACTATTTTGATTGTAATTTTGACTAACTTTTCCCTTCTGACATTTGCTTTTATTTTATTAAATTCTTCTTCTTCTGACATTGCATTTGAACGCTGCATTTCATTCCTAAACCTATATTTTACCATAAGTATATAACAGTCTAAAACATTTTGTCCTCTTTATTTTTCTGCACATCTACGGCTGGGGCTCTTCAAAATGAGACCATAACCGATTTTGTATGTGCAGCTATAGTCCCATAATCACTGGGACTAAAATCGGCTTACGCTATTAATATATAAGATTAAGGAATAAATTATAATAAACTACAACAATAAATGTTTGGTGTTTTGTTATTTTTATATTCTGTCATCGTTTACAACGCTCCATGCCTCTTTCACTCATATACCACATCCGCACAGCTAGTATTTTTTTTCTATTCTACAAATTCTCTAGAAATAATTTATATGGCAAAACAACGTTTGCCGGGTCAGCTAGTATAAAGATAACAATTTAATATTGGATGATGTCGTGTATAAATTCGAAAAAAATGGGATGTAGTGTTTGACATCGAATAAGGCCCTGGAGTAGACAGTGTTGGTAAATTTGTACTTGTTGAATATTTCCACGATAGCCTAATTGGTAGTTTTTACTCGGTCAGTCGGTAGGTAGGTTCGAGTCCCGCTCGTAGGAATAATACACATAATAGTATGTTTGAACAATAATTAAGTATACACCAATTTCATTTTAATTCCGTAAACTGTGTAAGCTTCTAAAGTTTTATTTATAGTTTCAACCAAGCTGGCAGTCACGGACTTTAAGTTTGATAAAGCATTTAGCTACTAATACTAATAATAATAATAATACTATAATAACTATATTATACTTAATATAGTTATTATACTTATTTCTTCGTTTCTAAATATTTCTCATGGAAACTTTTTCTTATATTTCGGGTAATAAATCTAGTAAAAATTCCTTTAAAGTGAACAGACGCTAGGTAGTTTAAAAACTACTGTTCAAGCCTTTCACTTTTGCGCTGCCGTACTCTAAATAGCCTAGATTTTTAATAAGGATGCTTACGGCTTCTTGTTCGTCTGTTAAAAGAGAACAGAAAAGTTCCTTTAATAACAATTTCTCGTCAGTTTCGTTCGCTGCATGTATACTTTCGTTGCTTTCTACTGCCATATGAAATAAAATTCTTTGGAACACTACATTATTATAAACACGTTAATGAAAACCAACTGAAAGGAGCCACAACCACCTATGTATACCTATTGTTATGGAGTAGTGGACTGTATGAATGAATTGTTGGAAACACGTAGTATCTTGTAAATATTTATTAGCTATAATTTAGTACAAATACATAAGAAATTAACCTGACAACTCAAACGAAAACCAATGACTAAAGCACAAAACATCAATGTCAAAAAAAGTCTTAATTAATGGAATCAGGCGTTGTTTTGCGGAAATCCATAGTACAAAAAAATGTAATTTAAATAATATGTAGTGTTAATTCCGCTAACTCACTCGTTTATACAGCTTGGATGCAGAACGCATGCGCCACCCTCCCGCCCGCAAAAAGTATGCACATGCAGGAGAAACAATGCGTGCAAGCGAAAATGCACACCAACACCGATACCCGACACGTGTTTCGCCCCTCCACGGGGCATCCTCAGGAGCTGTTGACTGGTCGAGAGCTGCGCACCGACTGTTACGGCTACGCAGCTCCCGGCCGCTTTTATAAAGCGCCATCGTTTGACATTTGTGACGTACTACCTGCGACAATACGTAATAATGGGGATGGAACTATTGGTCATTCAACAGCGCATGACTGTCATTATTATGTTTCATTATTTCTAATTGCTCCAACACACACAACCGAAAACTTTTATTACAAACATGCAAAATATTATAGCTGTTATTGTCGCACAAAGAATGGCCGGTATCAATTAGATGTTTTGCGAAATGTGATTTATCTGGATGGCCATTCCTATACGCGGCAATATGTTCCTTATATCTAATGTCAAAATTTCGGCCTGTCTGACCTACATAGACCCCATCACAGTCGTTACAAATTAATTTATAAACACCGGATTTTTTTGAGTTTTCTAAACGATCTTTACCGTTACAAAGGTGACGTACATTTTGGTCTGTTCTAAAAGTAACGTAGATCTTGTTTTTCCTAAGGATATTAGCGATTTTATCTGAAATAGGGCCTACATAAGTCAGACTACCTACATATTTGTGGATGTGTTCTGGGGGACATGCATAAAGTAGTGAACGAACCCTTTTATTCTGCTTATTTTTAATTAAACTGTCAATAATTTGTTTTGAATAACCGTTAGAAATCGCGATTTGATAGATAATATTAAGTTCTTTGACGTAATTATCTGCGGACAGAGGTACCGACATTAATCTATGGACATAGCTGCGGAAGGCAGCTAGTTTCTGTTGTAATGGGTGACAAGAAGTAACGGGGATAGTTGTATCGGTATGTGTGGGTTTGCGATAGATTTGAAAATCTAGTTTATTATTAACTCTGGTAATGGTTAAATCTAAAAAGTTAAGTGATTTGTTGGACTCTAGTTCTAATTTAAATTTAATTTTTGGGTGGATCGTATTAACTTTTTTGACAAAGGTATCAATTTGACGTCTAGTACCGGTCCAGCAAATAATCACGTCATCGACATAACGATAATAGAACTGAATATTGGGTTCGTTCACTATATGTTTACGTTCAAAATAATCCATAAAAATATCCGCCATTAGTTGTTGTAGTAGTATGTTGGGTATCCATTTTGAGAGACAAAGGTTACATCCTGGAGAAGTATATAATTTACTTAACCTTACTAGAATATGCATGGAACAAAATTATTTTAGGTTTAATAACCAGTACTATCGTCAAAAGGTAGGTCTGGCAATGGGTTCACCTTTAAGTCCACTAAATGGTCTCGACCAGTCAACAGCTCCTGAGGATGCCCCGTGGAGGGGCGAAACACGTGTCGGGTATCGGTGTTGGTGTGCATTTTCGCTTGCACGCATTGTTTCTCCTGCATGTGCATACTTTTTGCGGGCGGGAGGGTGGCGCATGCGTACTGCATCCAAGCTGTATAAACGAGTGAGTTAGCGGAATTAACACTACATATTATTTAAATTACATTTTTTTGAAAAAAGGTCTTATAAAAAGTTAATACATTACATCTTAATTTGAATATAAAAGGTTTGGACCAGCCAGTCGCCAACATACCGGAGCCCCAGTGGGACACTAAAAATCAGGTGGCGGCTGGCTGTGGTTCAGGTTCAGGTTCCAGTAGGACAAGCTTTCGGATAGGTCTGCGCAGCGTGCCGCCTCTGGTGAGAACGTCCACTACGCGAATCGCACCGTCAGGCCCTGTGAAAGTTTTCACTACCCTCCCTTGCGGCCATAGACCACGAGGGAGAGCAGCATCAGCGATGAGCACCACATCACCCACACTGAACGTTATCGCGGTGCCAGGAGGTCCTCTGGGTCGGAGCGTCGGTAGGTATTCTTGCAGCCAGCGTGCCCAAAAATGATCGGCTAGGCGTAGTACCCTTCGCCAGTCGCATCTCCGAACTAGGTCTGCGTCTGTTAGTGAGCATGTCCATGGTGCAATTGATGAGGTTCCTAAGATAAAATGGAATGGTGTTATTGCTTCTGGAGAGTCAGGTGAAGATGATACGTAAGTGAGCGGTCTTGAGTTCACGATGGATTCCGCTTCGAGCAAGAGCGTGGTCAGGACATCTTCCTTGAATAATATCTGACGCATGAATTTGGGAGGATGATGTAGCGCCATCTATATAGAATTTGGAGTTATTGGCCGAGGCAATTTCTTTCGAAAAAGTCGCGCGAATTGTAAAACGCGGGCTGTGCTACGCAACAATCGCAGCCACGAGCTAAAACGCAACGCGTTCGGTATAGGAGGATCGGGAAACGGGACGTCTACGAGAAGCCCTACGATATCTTTTGACTTGATTTCGAAATCTGGTGACGTCTCGTTTACGTCTGTTACCCGCTCCGTTGGCCAAGCACACGGAAGTTCCGAAAGAAATGGTGGGCCGGTGAACCATCTGTGACTTGCGATTAGGTTTATTTTTTTTGGTTTTGTTGCATCGTCGGCAACGTTTAAAGAGGTAGGAATCCACTTCCAGTCAGAAGGATTGGAAGTTTCCAAAATCTCGCCCAACCTGTGAGCCACAAATGGTTTGAAATTTCGAGCATCACTCCGGATCCACTTTAGGACGGTGGTTGAGTCCGTCCAAAAAGTGGTTACGGATGGTGTCAAACGATGAGCCTTTAAAATTGTTTGCGCATACCTCGCAGCGATGAGTGCAGCCTGGAGCTCCAAGCGAGGGATGGAGAGTGGCTTCAGCGGTGCCACGCGAGCTTTGCTACCTATAAGAGCTGTGGAAATTGTACCATCATCAAAGATAAAGCGCCAGTAGGCGACGCAGGCGTAGGCTTGTTCACCGCCGTCGGCAACCAAGTGTAGCTGTACATCGATGGGCTCTGACCTACTCATATACCACCGCGGGATTTTGATGCTGGCAGCGCTTTGCAACTGGTGTAACCAGTCTTCGCATACATTCGTGTATTTATCGGGTATCGGTGCATCCCATTCTACGCCTTCTCGCCAGAGTTCCTGAACAAGAATGCGACCGCAAATAATTACTGGCATCAATAGTCCAAGCGGGTCATACACTTTCATGACTATAGACAATAGGCTTCGTTTTGTCAAACTATTAGGTGACAAAAGCATTATGGCAGGAAAACTTAGTAAATCTTGAGATGGGTTCCATCTTATGCCCAGAACGCCCACGTTATTATTAGGCGGTAAGTAAAGGTCACAGGTGGCGTCACTTCTGAGTTCCTTAGGGACAAGAGAGAGCACCTCGGGAACATTTGACGTCCATGCTCGCATCTCGAAACCGCATGCTTTATGTACGGTCGTTACGTCGGCCGCCATCTGCACAGCATCGGATAAATTGGAAAGACTGCCAAGATAATCGTCCATATAATGGTCTTCAAGTATAGCTTGGCAGGCGGAGGGATATTGGGCCTCTAATTTCATTGCATTTTTGTTTTTTATGTAGAGTGCCATGAATGGACTCGACACCGCGCCGAAAATCATAGATGCCATGCGATACTCTATGACATCACCCCTTTCATTCCGCCAAAGGAAACGTTGAGCATCTCTATCTTGATTACAAATTTTTACCTGTGGGAACATCTCCTTTATGTCTGCGTTTAGAGCCACAGCACCCTCTCTGAAGCGAAAGAGGATATCCAGAAGAGAACACAGTAAATCGGGTCCTTGGAGGAGCAAGCTGTTAAGGCTTACATCTTTCGTTGTAGCGGCTGCATCGTGGACCACTCTAAGCTTCTTTTTCTGTGGATGCATTACACCAAAGGTAGGTAAATACCAACGAATAGTGCCATCCGAGAGTTTGCACGAAGTGTTTGAAGTACGTTTGTAATACGTTTCCGGATTGCATCTTTCAGCATAACCCTTTTTTACGATATCGTTGATAAACTGTTTATAGGCTGCAGCAAAGGCTGCGTCTTTCGACATTTGACGCTCAAGAGCCTTTAAGCGAGACAGTGCTTGTGAATAACTATCGGGTATTATTTTTGGCAAGTCTTTTCTCCAAGGCAGGCCAACTTCATAGTGACCATCGTCAAGCTGGTGGGCTGAGGTTTCAACAATATTTATTGCTTGCTGATCATCATCGATAGAGCGAGGGGATTTTTTAGTTATGCCTAGGGAATCTATGTCATACTGACTTTTTATTAGAGTGTCTAGATCATCACGAACGTGATTGACGAACTCGAGTGGCTTAGACGAAACGGATAACGCACCGTGAAGTACCCAGCCTAACAAAGTTCTCGAGGCGACAGGATCGTTCTTTTTGCCGGACCTTACTTCCTGACTCAAAGATAAGTGCCAATCAGGAGCGCCGATCAGAACGGTAGGAGTGGTGTTCGTATTTGAAAGGTCAACGGCTATGTCTGATAGGTGGTCGTAATCCGTTATATTAATATTTTCTGGATAGTGAACGCGCAAACCTAGTGGTTTAATAGATCTTGCGTGCTCTATCAAATAGCGGTCAGGTAGATTGCGTCCGCGGATATAAAAATTTACGTAACTTACGTCAACCTCTTTTGTCATACCGCCAACACCTTCAATACGTAGACGCTCTTGACGTGTGGGCGTGACACCGATGCGCGCTGCTACATCGCCGTCGATCAAAGTCGCCGTACTGCCTTCGTCGAGAAGCGCTATAGTTTCATACTCTCCGTCAGGGCCTTCGAGCACCACTGGTAGCGCTTTAAGCAGGCCGCGTGGACGTGGCACCGATTGTAGAGATCCTGTCGCATTTATAAAAGAGCCAGACGTATTTGTGATCTTAATAGACGGTTCCGTACTACTAATTGTGATTGAGTTATCAGTAGGTACTTCAGTCATATAAGCTTGTGCATTTGACGTTGATGCGACACTAGTGTCGACGGTCAATGGGCCATGAAGAAGAGCGTTGTGACGCCTCGTGCATCCTTTAATTCCACAATGCTTAGCTCGACAGTGGTTCCACGTATGTGGGTTCGACTTTAGACACCTATAGCAAACTTTATTTTCTCTTACCCAACGCCATCTATCGTCTATTGTCAAAGACAAAAAGGCTTTACATGATTCTATATTGTGGGGACCCTTTTTGCAATATGAGCACTCGGAAGTTTTGCTGTTTGAAACCATGACATGTACAGTCTCCTTTTTTGAGGGAGACTTAGTTGCTTGTACGGGGTTTTGCGGCTTGACTGTGCCGTCAGTTACAAAATTGTATTTTAATTGCTTATCCGCCTCAATTAACAAAAAATGTGAAAGCAACTCTAATTTTGCAATGTTCGTTGTTTCGGGTACGTAAAACGCGGCATAATCCGTAAAGCGAGCCCTTGTATGTTCACTTAGTTTTAGCAAAGTGCAACGAAACAACTCCGGTGAATATAGATAGTCCTGTTGGTTCAGAAGTTTAATAGTAGTCACGAAATTACGTAATTTATTTGCCAATGCATTTAAATCTTCCGCAGTACTTAACTTTGAACCGGCGCGTAGCTCGGCAATCTCGCGGTCCACCAGGATTTCTGGGCGGGCGTAGGTCTGCTCCAACGTGTTCATTACGTCTTGTGGGTCTTGAGAACTCCAAAGTAGTGACGCCACGGACTGGTAGGCGGGTCCTCGAATGGCAGTTGTTAAACGGTTTAAGTTCTCTGCTGGGGAATAATTTAATTTAGTTTTCTCATAACTACATTTAAACGCCATCCAATCACCAACGTCGCCCGAGAATGTAAGAAGTTCGAGCTTCTTAGGGCGGTCAGATAAGGCATTGATAGCCTGAGCAAGCTTTGCTATAGGGTCTGTAGAAACGTGTTCAATGGGTTGTCGTACTTTTGACAATAGATTGTCAGTTGCGACGGGTGCGGGTTTTGATAGGAGCGCATGGTTGACTTTCCGTGCACATAACGGTACCGTGTTGGCGGGGACAGCAAACTGTTGAACAGGTCCTTGGTTGTTAACGTCCGAGGTAACAGATGGCGCCTCGCCAGGTAGGTTATTTTGAGCTGTCGTGGTCATGGTTGCATTCTGTTCAAAAACCCATGTCGCTGTGCGTTTCTCGGTATGACAACTAGAAAAACACGAACTACGAGATCTAATAGACTGCAAGTCTTGCTTGCAACTCCGCTTACTCTGCCTTAGATTCAAGACGAGCAAGTTCACACTCGCGCTCCGCCTGCGAGCGCACGAGCTCGGCTCGAAGGACCAATGTTATGGAGTAGTGGACTGTATGAATGAATTGTTGGAAACACGTAGTATCTTGTAAATATTTATTAGCTATAATTTAGTACAAATACATAAGAAATTAACCTGACAACTCAAACGAAAACCAATGACTAAAGCACAAAACATCAATGTCAAAAAAGGTCTTATAAAAAGTTAATACATTACATCTTAATTTGAATATAAAAGGTTTGGACCAGCCAGTCGCCAACACCTATGTATACCTTTAAATAATCTGAATCTCGGAAACGGCTCCAACGATTTTCATGAAATTTAGTATGCAGGAGGTTTCGCGGGCGATAAATCGATCTAGCTAGGTTTAATTTTTAAAAAATTACCAAAAATAAAATACCGAGCAAAGCTCGGTCATCCAGGTACTAAACATTAATTGAGAAACTTGTCTAGTAATTGTCATTCTCACTCAAACACTTCAAAGTTCCTGTTCTGAGAACTATGTTAATAACACTACGATACAATTAAACCGTTCAGAAGAACATAACTCACGTAAATCACAATTTATTTCAGGCTCCCTCACCGGCTCATTTTATGTATCCACTGTTGGGGCATGAGATGGATGGAAAGAGAGAATGGGCCATAAACCACCACGAGGGCTCAGTGCGGATTGGTCGTTGTAAACGACTGCTAAAGCAGCCGGGACTTCCGAAGCACGGAAGAGCTCGAGATAATATTGGTCAACCATCTGATAACCAGCCCTTACAAAAGTTGCTTAACCTTAGCCATCGCAGACCGGGCGCGTTAACCACATTTTTTTTATTTTTTGTTAGAGGTTGCTGATTGCCTCAAACGGCATTTTCAGCGTCACCGGGCTTTTTTAGGGGCGGCGAGGTACGTAAAGGGTACCGCCGTGTTGAAACGAATTACCTTCGGAGGTTTTCTAGAGGGAACGGCATCGCACACTTAAAAGTGCGCATCCCCGTGCCCTACTAGATTCTCCGAAGGGTTCGGATCGGATCGGGTTCGAATCGAATAGGGCGTTAACCACTGCGCCATCGACCTCTTACTAGTCTATCAAATTACATTATTATTAAAACAGTACAGGCCCTCCTAGAAAACACGAGCTCAGCGCGACCTCAAATAAACGAACGAGACACTGAAGCTGAAGCCACCAGACCGCAAATACACATTAAACAAAGCCAGCTTATAAATATGGAAGCCTTAGAAAAATTGTTGGAGTATCACAAAGCGGCGCGTGAAGACAAATGGAGGTAATTAACTATTTATATTCCTTGGTTAACATATAGTTTACAGTGTATATTATACCTACTATTCGTGTATATTGTATTATATTATACCTGTGATGTATATAATATTATGCCTACTTTTCATGTTACTGGGCCGGCAAACGAGCTTACGTTGGGCGAAAATCCTTAAATAGCTTTGCTAAGATACACATTAATTGATTAAGCTTAATAGCGTTCTAAATATGTCTAGTGTGGCTACCTCGAGAATCATGCCGAAGGTTTTTATTATTATTTGGAATAAGCAGTTGGTATTCATCTTACCTAATGTTAGGTGATGATACGCACTTCACTCGGCATCCTCAACTACTGACGCTCGGGCTATCTTATTTCTAGCTGACAGAGCACAACCATGCTACTGAAAATCTTATGGCGATGTAGTGTATGAGTCACTTGCCCCTTATTCTATCGCTAGGCACAATTTATTTAGTAATAAATCACACCTCAAAGACTACACTCCTTTCCTTTCATGTGTCTCCACATTGTAGCAACATATTTAAATAAGATGGTGGTATGGATAGCTACCAAGCTGGCGGAAAAACAAGCCTCTCCAACCAAATCAAGTAAAAAAAAATTCAAAATTCAAAATCATTTATTCAGTTTACGCTACAAGTAGCTCTTGTGAATGTCACTATGCCATCGGTTCGTACGTCTACTCTTAGCGGGAGATCTTGTACTGAGAAGAACCGGCAAGAAACTCAGCAAGTGTCCAGCTCTTTTCTCCCTTCCAGCGTCAAAAATATTGGAAAATGCCCTATCATAGCAGGACACTTTCCATTAGTACCAGGCATAGTACACCCCTTGCTGTGAATCGAACCCGGGACGACGGATTTTGAGACTTCGAGGTTTGAGACCCCCAGTCATGCATGTGCATGGAGATGAAGACACAAGTAAAACACCTGAGAAAGTTTTTACTAGACGACAATCGTTGCGACTTACGAATAAACTCTAATACGCTATATATCAGAAAGTTGAAAACTTCTGACTGCGAGGAAATTACCAACTTATCATCGTGGCGCAGGAAATTGAGAGATCATTTTAAAATAGACAGTTTTGTGGTTTCCGTACAGTTTAATTTAACTTTTATAAGAGAACGATAATAGCTTGCAGGTTTTGTGTTCCAGAAGGCACATTATTCGTTATTTAACTAACTTGCATTGTTTATTTATATCTTAATCATATACGCTAATATAGGGGACTCCCAGTAATTTGACCTTAAACAAAATCTTAAAACTTCAAGGTGGTGGGTGATAATATACTATTAAAATTATTATCATTGGTAAAGTCGCATGCAGCATTGAACTAGCTAATATAATCGCTCCACCTCACCCTAAACCCAGTACTGGGAATCCGAACAATATCAATAGAATTACGCTTTAGAATAGGTTGCCTACTGGCTGGCTGATGGATTAATATCTGAAATCCTAGAATTATTTGGAAACTTGGGTTTTTATGTCGTTTTCAACATTATATACGATATATGCGCACACGATTAGCTTAATTTGATACACAATACTTTGAAGTCAGCAGTTAAAAATGTAATTACCTAATACTGATTCTGATTTACGTTGCAATTATTTAGATGACTGCCAGTTTATCAGTGTTTCCTCTTTTGAAACATACTAGTCGGGTATTAAATTGTATATCCAGTTACGAGGGAAACAATAATATCTTACCATTCATTCGGTTTGGTCGTTATATAAAATGGTAAGTGTGTCAAAAGTTGTTACACATCTATAAAATTCAACTTAAAATTATTATGCGACCCAGCAAGAACCTTCAAGGTTGCTCTCAATGTCTAGCGCATCACAATGACAATAGCCAATGAATGCAACATTAGTGAAGCTAGACTTAACCACAATTATGAGACGCAAGCAATAATGTTTTTGTTTGATGTAGGATAAGTTATAATTTATGTTGATTATAATTATGCTAGTAGAAAATTTTCAAACAGTATATGTATCATAAAACGAAACTGTAAGTAATGCAAAAAATATTATACTGCATTTTTTTAAATATATTTTACGGGTAAGCGCAGTGCCTTTATCTCACCTGATGATATGTGATGAAGGCCAGTGATGAAAGCGCACTTCACCCGGGAACCTCAACTAGTGAGGCACTGGCTATCTATCTTTAGCTGCCGGAACACAACAATACTACAAACATTGATGTTATGGCGACATATTTAGATAAGATGGTGGTAGCTAGCCAGGCGAACAAGCAAGCCCTACCGGTACCAAACCGAATACACAAACATGCACCCCCCGCTGGGAATCGAACCCGGGAGCCCTGGGTCTAAACCGGTGGTCTTAGCTACTAGACCACAGAGGCGGTTTATAGTGTATTCATGTCACTTATAACTTCAAGATCACCAGGGAGATTAAAAAATCGTCCCCCAGACTGTATAAGCAAACCAAGCCCTTAAAGCGTTGCATGTAGCAAGCGTAAAGGTGGTGGACTGGTTTGTTCCGGTTTTGCCTGCATGTGATTGGGTCGGTTGGAAGTTGAACCACACGGCAATAGCGCAAGAACTTCGCCCGCCTTCAAAGAGTCACGTCCGCACTTAGGCACCGATCCTACTCCTGTGATCTATCGTTCAATGCAATGTCAAACTTTGGAAACAAGTATTAGGGCACTGACAACAATGAAACAGCGCTTACTGTATATCTGCATACAAATAAAAGGAATGCAAGGAGTGTGTGATCCATTGGCTTCGTCCGGTCACAAAAAACGCAATTTATTTAAAATCTAGACGATTTATTGCAAAAATAAAACATTAACGTTTTTCTGATAAGTATTACGAATAGCATACATAATTTCATCGACGTACTTAGGTAAATGAAAAAGGTAATTAATTAAAGATTTAAAAATATACTGCTGTCTATTTAAAAATAGACTTTGTTTTTATTTCTATCAAGGAAATTTTATAATTTTGCACTCATAACATTGTTGCAAATATAGTCAACATATATTTTTCTTGGCGCAGTATGTTGTACGTGCATAAGTGAAACGCATTTCACTGTTGTGAGCGCCTTAATAACTTTAAAAACAGACCTACAATAGCCATTATAAGAGGCATAGACAATACATAAGATTATTAGCATAAGTTTTGTCGATCTTTAACGAAAGTAATGGGTTTTCGGATAGCGCGTTCTAGTTGGGATCTTTCAAGTTAAGCAACTTTCGCTATGCTGGGTCACCGGATGGGCGACTAATTAAAGATAAAAAATAATAAACATTTATTTGCATAAACATGTGTACAATTAGGGTGACAAAATGGGGGTGTGACTCGACATGTTTTACCTTTGAAGGTGTGCAAAAATTGAGAAGCAGATCTTGAATAATAATTATTTATTTTGGGGGTTAAAGTTACTCGCGTCCGTAGGTTTACCCTTGAAACCCTACACGTGACCCCTGGGTGGTGCTAAATGAGTAACACTGTCTGAGTGGTAGAGCCACGCTGAGTTGCAGCACGAAATGGGCCGGCTCGCCCGGCGTAATACCACCCTCTCACAGAATATCGGCGTGAAACAACGGCACTCGTTGCTGTTGTGTTTCGTCCGGTGAGTGAAAGTACCGGAGGCCCATCTCTCACCCCTCCCCCCTCCCAATTCCTACTCCCTCCTCAAGATCCAACTCCTTCCTCAGGGTTGGCAACGCATCTGCGATAACTTTGGTTTTGCATGGGCGGCGGTGATTGCTTTCCATCAGGTGACCCGCCTGCTCGTTTGCCTCCTTTTACCATAAAAAAAAAAAAAATATTTGATCACATTAAATTAAGATCTAGAGCTACTTTGTGCTTTGGAAGTGCTAGCAGTCGTGCAAACACCTACACCTTTTTTATTTTTGGAGGGAGTTTTCTATTTGCCTTAGGCGGCCTTTACATCGTCACCCGACTTTTTTGGGGTCGGCGAGAAACTTAAAGGGTTCCTCAAGGCGTGTGATCGAATTACCAACCCACATTTAGCCCGTAATTGTGGGTAATGGTGTAATCACTCCATGTGCAATTCATATGGGAAGTCCTGACCTTAGCAAAGGTATAGACAAAATTTACTTGATTTTAGTGTTTTTTACTACTGTAACAAATAAATTGCTAAGACAAACACTGAACACGTTAATTTTCAAGTCACATTAAATATTCCTTTAGTATATTCTGGTATTCTAGCATATTCAATTATTTCTAAAATTCGGATGCTCTTATTGCTTATTGTAATATTAAACAGTTCTCAGCAGTGGCATGAAAGTCAAAACTAAATTAATACCTATGATTATAGCACGTGCCATGATAGTAATACAGTAATGGTTCTCGTTGAATAACTTGAAAAACAATACATAATACATGCATACATGCCTTATTAATATTACGTGGTATGCACTTTTACAATTTTTTTATTTGGGAAATGAATAGTTATAAAATCATAATTATAAAATCGAACATAGCCATTAATTAGTAAAGTTTCTATAATTACAAGCTAGATTTTTTGGCAATACCTAAGCTAAGGTTACTCCAGCCAGCGGTTCACTCACGTCACGTGTAGCCGACCCTGTCAATACCTAATTTTTGGATTTCAATAAAACAATTTTTCAAATTTTAGTGCACGATCGGTACAATCACGTTTTTATCAAAATCAACTATTTAGTAATGAAAAATGTAAGTTGCAAAAATAACAGTGAAAACTTGGTATTTTAGAACATGATTCCGCCGCCAGCGCTGATACAAGGCGTGGTATGGCAAGGTCCCAAGAAAATCATAAGAATTCGGGTCAGGAATGTAGTCATAACTGCTACTGAATCTCTAAGACGAAAAACCCCGTAGTCCCATAACGGGACCTCTTTAGTAAGCATACACAGAACTTCAGGTAAGTTCGTTCAATATATACATATAATAATTATAATAAAGCAAAAGAGGGTCGAAAGTCTGTACATGGAAGATATTCGAAAAAAAGTTGGCTGGGGATACTTAGAATCGATAACAGAACACGCTCCAACAGTTTTTAGAATTTTTGTCTGTTTGTCTATTTATTTGACCGCGCATCACGTGAAAATGGCTGAACGGATTTGGATGAAACTTTGCATATAGATAGACCATGACCCGGACTAGGATATAGGATACTTTTTATCCCGGCAACAGGTTCCTGTGGGATAGTGTAGTCTTCGCGAACGAAGTCGCAGGCGACAACTAGTCATTAATATAACAATACAGATTACTTGGTACGGGTATAGACGCATACACGTCAACCTATACAAAACTGTCAAATTTCTTCAATAAATAATCAACCTTAAGGTGTATACATAAAGTTCAAGGTCTATTGAGAAAATTTGATAGTTTGTGGTAGCTGATGTGCAGACATGTGTACCTATATCAACATGTTTGTCAGCGAGAGTAATAAGGGAAATAGCTACTGAATTACTTCGCACGGGTAGACATTTCTTTTTTAAAATGGCCTATGTTTCTTAGCGGTAATGTAGCATTCTAATGGTGAAAGAAATTTTAAAATCGGTCTAGTAGTTTTTGAGTTTATTCGTTACAAACATACAAAAATACAAAATACAAAGTTTTCATCTTTATAATATTAGTATGATTTATAGAACGAGGTCAGAACTTGACAAGAACACGACCAGTCTTCGAATACGTAACATAACGTAAGCAATCTATCGCTTTATGAACCACGCTGCCTCCTGAGACCCGGTTAATAGGGCAGTTTAACTAGTTTAAGTTTCGCTATAGTCAGTAATTTGGTGTGAAAGTGTAGGCGAGATACGATACTATAGTTATGTGGATCAACATGTTTGTCAGCCGATTTGATCCCTTCGGAGAATCTAGTAGGGAACGGGGGGACATGCACGTGTTGTAATACCATTCCTTTTTTATAAAACTTCTGATGCTGCTTCGTTTTACACGGCTTGAGGAACCCTTTAAATTTATAGCCGCCCCCAAGAAAAATCCGGTTCCAAAAAAGACTCAGTAAAGTCCTACATTTTTACAGCAACTAAGATTAAATATTTATAAAATACAGTGAAAAAATTAAACGCCTATCCGACCCAGCCATGAATCGAACCTGGGTCTTCCGCAATCCGGGCGGCTGCACTGACCGCTATGCTACCGGGAAGGCTGACGTAAGCGCTGAATTTTGTCACTGCTTTTTTAATTTTTTGAGTGCGATAGCGGCACAGTGCGCCATCTATCCAACGGTTATTGCAATCGATGGCTAAACAGATTTTTTCTTTTACTTTTTTATATATATTTAATTTAGCTTCAGTGCAGCAATTAGCACTTGAAAATAAAAAGTAAAAAAAAGCAACGAAGATGTTTAGCCGGAATATTGTTTATTATTCAAAATTTTATCATAACTATCATTGGTTAATTTTGTTGTTTGGATAAACAATGGGATAACAATAACAAGTGGTATTCCCGAAGATATTTGCATGCTTGCATTATACGTCTGACCGACACAGGCGAAGCATTCCACGGACGAGCAGCACGAGCCGTAAACGATTTGTTTATTATGCATCAAACTATCCGCAATTCACAGCACTCTATACATATTGATAACTAGATTTATTGCAAAAGAATTGTGTGGGTGTAACTAAATTGAATTTAATATTATCTTGAAGAAATTGGATTCTCTTAATCATTTAGAAAGAAAATTTAGAATCTGTACACTTTAAGCACAGTTTAAATAAGTCTTAAGGCTAAATGACTTACAATGAAAATACGAATTTAAAATTGATAAATTTACATTTTATTCTTTGTTAATGTTTACTAAACACTACATGGCTACACATAAAACTTCAAGACTATGCGAATCTCATTTAGTATACTAATATTATAAAGCTAAGGAGTTTGTATGTTTGTTTGTTTGGTTGAACGCGCTAATCTCAGGAACTACTGGTTCGAATTGAAAAATTATTTTTGTGTTGTCAAGGCAAGTCAAGTCAAATATTCTTTATTCAAATAAACTTTAGAAAAGTTCATTTGAATCGTCCATATATTTTTTTTATCTACTATCCATTCAGGACATTGAATAGTCCATTCATTGAGGAAGGCTATAGGTTATATTACATCACGCTATAACTAATAGAACGCGGGTGAAACCGCGGGGCACAGCTAGTAGTTTATATGTTTTTTTATAGTTTGATTTTATCTTTACTATGACATTTCGTAACATTACAAGGTTGTGGTCACAAGAATACTAAGGTGTTGCTCGTAAACTTCATAGACTTGCATTCCTTATTCTATTTATTTATTTTTTACTTGCAAAATCTACAGCCCTTAGATACAAAACAAAACCCTAGTTTACAAACGTAATATACACCCAATATCGGATTTACATTCTTTCGATAGTATTTTATAGACATACAGACATATTAAAAGTAAACACATCTAGCTAAAGTCAAAGGTACATGATTGTTTAAGTAAGATACAAAATAATAATAATGCATTTATTTCTCATCACAAACTTACACAGCTTAATAAGAAACTTTAAAATATTAAGTAAACAAATTAAATTTTTGTGATACTGATGCCTGAGAAGGTATGAAAATACCTGTGATGTGAATAATTTATTTATTGGATGCGTTCCATTTTACGCAAAATAAACTCGCAATATCGTTTGGTCTTGCAAAGTGGTGTTGGGGCTGGGATTTGATAGCTTGCAAGACGGGATACAAGCTATGTGGTAAATTCCAATAAATTTCTCAGAAATTCAATTTTTTTTTTTTTTTTTTTTATGTTAAAAGGAGGCAAACGAGCAGGCGGGTCACCTGATGGAAAGTAATCACCGCCGCCCATGGACATCCGCAAAACCAAAGTTATCGCAGATGCGTTGCCAACCTTGGAAAGGAGTTGGATCTTGAGGAGGGAGTAGGAATTGGGAGGGGGGAGGGGTGAGAGATGGGCCTCCGGTACTTTCACTCACCGGACGAAACACAACAGCAACGCCGTTGTTTCACGCCGATATTCTGTGAAAGGGTGGTGTTACGCCGGGCGAGCCGGCCCATTTCGCGCTGCAACGCAACGTGGCTCTACCACTCAGAATTTGCTAGCAATATTGCGAGTATTTCACATAATTTGATTAAGTCTACGTGCGCAGGGCGAAAATACTTGATCGATGATTATGAGACATTAACTTCGACGTAATGCTGGCATTAGATTGCTTTTACATGTTACATTATACAAATAATATTTTAACGACTAACAGTTTTTGAAAATACCCTAAATGTTACAATTATGTGAAATTTTTACTTGATAAAAATCTAATAGCGCTTTTAGTTTATTGTTTCTGGTTAGTGCATATTGTTATTTTCACTAACATAGATTTAAATAAATACATTCCTTACAAAAATGGATTAAATGATATCTTACTCCTTCATTATACAATTCGAATGTAACATCATTGGTCATAATCTATATTTTATAATAAAAATGAAAAAGTTTTATGAAATATCATTAACGTTGGCCACTCGTCTGAAGCCAGAGGAATTCCTATTGCTGAAGAATGGTGATACAGTACAAACTGCCTCTCAGTGTAAAGTTAGCACCGAAGGACGCTGTATACTTTAGCACTTATCAAACCAACTAAATAATGTAACAAACAGGCGCTTCTCAACTTCTAGTAAAGCAATTATGACGTGGTACTAAAGCGGTCAGCGACTTCCCTACATAACTATACATGCAATTTTAATGTAAGCTGTATACCAGTGTCTATAAGTTAAAACATATCATTGGGTTAACGCATGCGCATAACGGCAACGGCCTCATAAATCACAAAACTCCTTGCTACTGTTAAACTTATCTCAAACGTATGGGGGTAACTCTTTTGTGGAAGATGTTCTTGTCCGAGGGATATCTTTAGCTTATTGTAAAGTTCAAAGTCAAGACGTTTTACTATTATGACCTTATTGTTTTCTAAAGTTTATGCGAACAACACTTTGAAATGAAACAACTTTTACGGATCTACTCGCGTTTATTTTACATATTACTTATTTAATGTTTATCCTGACGTTTCGAACCCTTTGCAGGGTCCGTGGTCACAGGGAGACTGAGGTGTTGGTCGTCTCATAATTAGTTGGTAGCTTGTATACCCTCATTAATAGAGAAGATGGTTGGAATCTACCACCAGCCTGGGATCCCATCATACAAAATATTAAATCCCAGCCCCAACACCATACTGACAGACCAAAAGATACTGTAAGCTCTTTCTGCGTAAAACGGAACGCACCTAGTTAAATTTAAATGAGGGTATACAAACTACCAACTAATTATGAGACGACCAACACCTCAGTCTTATTTGTGTAAAACTAGGTGTAGGTTACACGAGTTTGAGTTTCTTATGCGTTGAAACTGTTAACTGAAATCAGTGCATAAACTGAGGGCTCTACTTAAGGACAGAAAACACAGATCGTGACATGTTTGATAGAATCTAATCTAGACTAGGATTCTTATTATTACTGTTATTGTTTTTATAGGGTACATTTGACTTTGTAACTGCCATCATTTTTTTATATTTTTGTAATGTGTTTTTAAATTGTTTCCTATTTTATATTTGAAATAGGAAATTTTATAAGAAAAAACATGAAACTTTTTAAAACAAGCACTCAAAATGAACGATTACGTCCGAGGGATACATGTAAATTAGATGTACCTGCTTGTAAAAGTGCTCTACGTAATAATAACAGATAACATAACATGCAATATAATTAATAAATGATTAAAAAAAAGTGGTCTCTGCCTACCCCTACGGGAAAGAGGCGTGATTATATGTATGTATGTATGTAATTTGCCTAATGAATGAATGATATAATTATTATGCGGAATATTCTTTAATATTTTATTGTAATGTATAATTTATTCTTTTAATTTGGTTTTTGTTAATTATTTTAGTATTGTTAATTTTAATTTTAATTCTTTTTTTGGGCTGTTTTAGATGGATTATTAATTAATGTGAACAAATTTTGTATGCCGACGTTTCGGTAGAACACGCATGTACCTTACTAGTAACCTTAACAATATTGTATACCGTGTCTCTTGTGCAAAGAAATATATTTCTATTTCTATTTTCACTTTTTCGCACTCTCGAATTTTGAGATCATCGGAGAGCTTGAACTTGGCGATACCAATGCATTCCACAAAATTCTTTGACAAATCCTTTTCGGTTCACGCTGTCCGTCTGTGGAATGCATTGCCTGAAAAAGTCAAGTGTGCAAAATCCTCGGATACTTTTAAGCAACGAGTTAAAGAGCACTATCTATCTTTGTCGCTATAATGTTATTATAATTAATTACTTTGTCCATGTCATATATATTTAGTTTATATTTATGTATTCAATTTATATAGTAATTAGATATAAATGTATGTAGATATATTCATTGTATGTATGATAATTAAGTATATTTATATTGTCTGTAAATAAACTTATAATTTGGAAAGCACCATAAACCACCCTTTTCTTAGTTTTTTTTTGTCCAGTTCAACACATGGTTGCCTGGAAGAAATTGCTTTTTAGCGATAAGGCCGCCATTTGTACTTTTTCTTGTATTGTCCTCTTTTTGTATTTTGTATGGTGTACAATAAAGAGTATTTTCATTTCATTTCATTTCATTAACTAGCAGCCCGTCCCGGATTCGCACGGGTGGACATTTTTTTTAAATATAGCCTGTTACTCAGCGCATTCTAATGGTGAAAGATTTTTTCAAATCGGTCCAGTCTTGGTCCAGTAATTTTTGGGTTTTTTCGTTTACAAACATACAAAAATACAAAACTTTCCTCTTTTTATTATTAATATAGATGTGTTTTTGTTACTATTACTTTTATCCAGCATATAAGCGTGTTGGCTGAATAGGCTGTTAGTTGATATGGCACCTATTCATAAATAAATAAATAATAAAGGTACTTGTCTATTTAACTCTGTTATTGGTCACTATACCACAAATTATAATTAGTACCGTACCACAAAATACTAAGTAGGTTACACAACAAAAACGTTCTACATTTTTTTAAATATTTCTTTTAACTTTGCAGCAGCGGTCACCTCGCCAGGCAGCGTTCCGAGTTACGTCCAACTGCTCTATCACATTAGCTTCGTTCCATAAACACATAATGTAAGATTTTTTTTTTAATATTTTTGATGTGTAACATTTTTCCGCTCGCTTTCTATAATATATACAATTTGTGGGAGTGTTTTCGTGAAATGTGACGGAAGTAGGTGTAACAGTGTGACAGGAAGTCGGGGAAGCGCGCGCCATTTTATAAATTTAACATCGATATTATGAACATGACGTATTGTTATTGACATATTATGTCTTTTGATTATCAAAGGACATTTTGATATTATGTCAAAATAATGTCTTCTAATGAATATTTTATTGCATTTATTTTATAGTTATAAAATGATGTAATACTTGACCCATTTTTTTAGAATATAATGTTAAAATTACTTATTACTAAGGTGAGATGTCAAATGTTAGACATCATATGCGACTACTGTAAGCCTCGCTCGTTTTTTTTAGTATATTTTCAAACTACCCCTACCACGACGTAGATCTTATAAACAAAAGCTTCGGCGCTACAATATAAACAAACGGAGCTTTTCGTACGCAACTCGATGATTATTCATGAAAAGTACCAGGGCCGCATGAGCCAGAAGGAGCTCGCTACCCCACCCGCTAAGCCTTATCAAGCCGCTCAGACCTCAGTGCCCGCCGAGCGTTGGGGGTGAGAGGACGTCCGTTCGCTCCCCGCAACTTGTCCGGTCCAATCGTGTTTGTAAAGTTACAGCGGAGGTGCGCGAAGTTTGTTGAATAAAATGTGAAATAATACTTTGGTGGCGTGTATAATGTGATTTGAGGATACGGTGTAGTTTTTCATTTGTTAAAATGGTAGTTCTACTGCTGTTGGGCATGTTTGTTGGTAAGTTCGATTTGGGACCATTTCTTATGTTTTAGGTTATATTAAAAAAAATCTCTTACTCAAACATATAGAGGTATACAGTTGAGATTAGTAATATGAGCATTTTTGTATCATGTGATTTTATGTGTCCTGGTGTACTATAAGACAGTTTTATAGATAATGACTACCCCGGTAACAATAACAAGGTGATAAACCTACCTACCTACTACATGTTTGTCATGATGGACGGCTTAGAACATTGATCATATCGATTTGGTTACAGCATATAATTATTATGTAAAACTGAGCATTTGAATAACAACATACATAGGTATTTCAAACAGCCAATAACGCTGTTGATTATCCAAATAACTAACGAGATTTATTCACAAACTAAGTTGGTATTTGATCACAAGAATGTGTAGGTTTGGCAAAATTTGCCTTAATTTGCAGTGCGGATTAGTTGTTAACGACTGTTAATGCAGCCAAGACACAAGATCAAGATTCATGCCTTCCGAAGCATAGAGGAGCTTGAAAAAATACATTTTTGGTCACCCATCCGATGAACAGCCTTTGCGAAAATTCAGCAATTGGAGTCCTAGCGCGTTAACCACTGCGCCTTTGAGATCCTCGGGCAAGCTGAAATGGCAAAAAAAGTTGTTCTAGGCACCCAGTGTATACCTACTTAGAGGATGTTTGCTGTGCAGTGCCTTCAGATGAAATTTTGTTGTCAGTCACAAACTTTGAAACATATATTTTTTAAGTCTTAGAAACAAACAAGTCAGAGACCTGAATGCGGCTTGTAAAATTTACTTAATTATGCACTAACAACTGAATTGAGCCTATCCAAGAAACCTCACGGGCAATATTCATACCCGGTTTAAAAGAACTCACAGTATACCTACCAGGTACAGAAATATGCTAGGCGTTTTTTCCCCTCCCCCGCGACACAATCAACTAGAGCCGAAGTCCTAGCCTTTAGAATGCTTTCTGGTTTCCTGTTCTTTTCTTTTTTTATATTAGAAGGAGGCATACGAGCAGGCGGGCCACCTGATGGGAAGCAATCACCGCCGCCCATGGACACCCGCAAAACCAGAGGAATCGCAGATGCGTTGCCGGCCTTTAAGGAAGGAATAGGCTCGTTTCTTGAAGATACCTAAGTCGTAATGGTACAGAATTGCTAACGCTGAGAGCTGGTTCCACAGCACTGTAGTTCGTGGTAAAAAATGTTCATTCAATTCATATCCCCCGAAGAATCTAATATGGCGTGGGGACAAGTTTGCCTGATTCAAATTCTGATTTTCGATTCTCGTCATCCGATTTATATCCTCCGGAGAATTTAATATGGTGTGGGGACAAGTTTGCTTGATGCCGATACCTCTCGAAAATCGTAGAAACATCTTTATTATGTTTAAATCGCGCAAAAGTCACTAATTGAGGTTACCTTCAATTCATTGACGGATGACTTGTAAATGATCTGAAGCTAAGAAAGTATATTGACAATCAATATGCTTTTCTATGCTTCCTTTTATTATGAAGAAGCTTATGTAAGGTACACTACAATATTCCAGTACCCGCCGACCCGCCAGAGTGCCAGATATGCTAAGTCTCGGATTAATTAGTGCTCCGCCTGCAAATTTGGCAAGAGCAGTTTAATATTCAACTATCGCAGCCGAATTGGCATCTGATAACATTCTCATATGTTCGAATGTATTAACAGCTAGCTTTCCGTCCGTAATTTCGTCCATGTGATGTTTAATATTAAACTATTTCATATTACAATCAAATTTGGCTTTAGCATTATCATTACTCAAGGATTATCCTTGAGCTTATTGATTGCTTCCGTAGTTCCAGAGATACTCCATACACACCAACATCCAGAGGTCTTAGATACGATGCCCAGCGGAGGTGGGAGCAAATTATTGCAAGTACCCGGTTAGGTTGGTGGTAGGGTTTTGTTAGTCTGGTTGGTTAACTACCATAATCTTATATGTAAGCCTTGTTCTGTTCCGATAGTAATAGATAAAATACCTACACCAATACTCAATATACCAAGATAGTCCATGAGAGTTTCTTTTTTAATGCAGTCATGTTCTTCAGAAATAGGAACCGCCAGTCTCCATCCTTGTTTTGGTGACATTCTCAGCTTAATAGCTTAACTGAAAGCCTGTAAAATAGATGCCTGCAAAATTATTGTTGCAAGTAAGTATTATGTCAAAACGCGCTTTGATCATTAACTTATTTACCTAAACCTCGACTCAGCTGATCCCGTTAAAACCTTTCAATATTTTTTAGACAAGACATTGGTGAAATAAATTGCTATTAAAAATACTGCTTTATTATTTATTTCCATTATAAAGGCTTTTGCTATGTAAATTTTATTCATAAATTCAAATTTGTAACAATATTTACAAGAATAATAAATAAATAAGCCAGCAATAAAGCTGCATAATCTTATCTTATTTTAGAGGCGCCTATAGTGTTTGTCTTCGACTCATTGGGACCTTTACTGCCACCCCATCCTTTCACTCTTCTTCATACTAAGAAACAACCTTAATTTTTGGTTCAAAAGTCATATAACATAGTTATTTAGATTTATTAAGAAGTAAGAATTATCAAATTGGTGTAGTAGAATTTATTAGTGTAAAAGAAGACAAGATATTGTATGATAATAGATACAGCGCCACAACGTCTGTAAATGGAACTAATAATTATTAGTTCTAAATAGTGTTAACTAAAATAGTGTTAAAAGATGTTATTTCACAAACTTTATGATGTTATCATTTACGACTCGATATATCATGACTCGATTTATCATTTACGTTTCCATAGAAGTTTTTGCTAGGCACACAGTTCTTTTTTTATTTTACTAAAGGCTTTTCCTTCACCCTGAAATACTTTACTGTAGATGACTACTATAAGCTGGGTTGTCTTTCAGTCTGTCTACTTCTTTCAGGACACAAACCTCTAAATACCTCTGCCCAGCAGTGGTACAGTATTTTAGGCTGTAAGTAAGTAAGTAAGTAAACAGCCTATAATTGTCCCAAAATAATTGTGGCAAAGGCCTCCATCATTGAAATCAAGTCATCGCTACAATTGATGAGTAATGGCTTAATCACCACGCTTGCCAAGTGCGGGTTGGTGATCACAAACCCGGACTATGCATCGAAAAATCCGAAAATTCGTTTTGCCCGAACTGGGAATTGAATCAGGGACCTTCGGGTATCGGGCCGAGCGCTCTGCCACTCGGCCACCGAGGCGTTTTAGGCTGTAACTACTTCTAAGTGTTTCTTTCCCAGTGCAGTGCAGCCACTGGACAGCAGCCATTGATTACATTATCGGGACGCCTTTCAATATTAAGCTCGTATTTTCCAGCACCGAGTTCTTCGCTAAATCCAATTCCCTGAACACTTTACCATCTGAAGGTTATTTAATATCGGACGGCGGCGGCGATTAAGGTTGCTCTTTATGTGGAACTATAAATGGGGAGAGTGCGCTTTAATGGACTTCACTTTTGCCTAATCAAATGAATGGTGAAAGCTGAGGTTATGTTGTAGGCTAATGAAAAATAACAAACATAAAATGGTGATAATGCGATGTGATTGTGGGGTTCTACTCTGTTATTTTAAAACGTAACAATCGTGCCTTATTGGCCTGGTTTTGATATTAGGACTGTCAGAGTCCAGACGTCTGAGACGCCATTTTGTGGACGATTAAAAACAGTAGAATTGAGGATGGAATAGAACCACCGCTTCGTGCTTAGTTCCTGAATGTTGGGATGTAAAATAATATACAATTTATTGTATGTTGACCTTGGTTTGACATTAAAAAGAACCATGAGTGGTATTGTTCAATACGCAGCCGGCGTGGGTAGAACAGTAAGACTTCGTTCTAATCAAATCATACCACGGCGGGACGTACTCCTGTCCGCGGTTCGCGGCACTGATAAGGCACGTTGCCTATACCTCAGAAATATAAAAAATCACTTAAAGCGAGTGTCCTTTCTCCGGCTTCTGGACAGCGGCGGTGAAGGGAGCGCTCCCCTATAACAATCACGCCGGAGAAAGCCCAGCTTTGGGCCTAGTCTTCTTGAATTTTGGGAACACTCGCACTTAACATCACCTATCACATCACTACACTGTACGCAGGGGGCCCTATTTAGGCCATCAAAACGCCTGCTCGAGTGCTCGTGTGGTACGAAGACCGCGTAATAAAAACGGGAGCATAATACCGTCGCGTCGCGCACTGTCAACGACCGACCACGCCAATCTCTCAAGGCGGACTCCCCATACGCGCCCGCGCGTCTTTGATTTATAACAAGTATATATAGTGTACTACATAATAAATGGTTTTTTTTTTACTACCACAAATATCTGTCGGCGCTCTTTGGTTGATCTTGCTAGGTAGATTAAAATTTGACAATACCTAGTTTATTTAATGCGTTTAATTATTTAAAGCACACTTAAAGGAATCTTATAAAGCATTCTAGTAAGCCAATACTCTTGTGCCAGGAGTGGAGTCACGTTAGCAGTGAAAAGTGGCTGTAGCAACTGTAACAAGATTTCTAGCTGAGCATCCGTTCAGACCCGTTTGACTATTAACACCATAGTGGCTTTACAGGTATAACATAACCGATAAATAAGTAATTTTACGATTATTCAGTATAATAATAACATAAATACACTCGTGGACAAATAATACGGGTCAGCGTCAAAATCCTATGTATCTTTTAAATTAATAATGTTACATGCATGAAACTAACCTTATATTAAAGAGTATTTTAATATCGTATGACATAAAACCTTAGATGTTATAGGTACAACGTATATTGTAAAAAAAAATAACAAATATTCGAATTTGGTAATAAATTCAAATCAAATCACTTTTGTTTGTTTTCTCACTTTTGTTTTCAATCTGTCAAATCAAAATGATAAAAGGCAGTCATCATCGTCTTTCACGTCATTATTGAACAGAAGTCAGGGAAGTACAGTGAGAGTAACAGGCGTGTCACTTTCTACGGTGAAATGATTCCGAGAAACTGGGCCTAACATTAGAAGACCAGGAACCGGCAGACCGAGATGTACTACGGCTCGAGAGGATCGGTTTATTGTTACGACCATGCTCCGAAATCGACATGTCACGGCAATTGAAGTAACAAATCAATTTCGAGAGACCCGAAAAGACAAGGTAAGCGAGCGGACTGTTAAGAGGTGGCTCCAAAAATTTGTTTTGACCCCAGATAGACCCACCCGCAAATGGCCCAAAACTTGCATCGAGTAGCAAAATTACGTTATGCTCGCGAACATGCACAATGCATGGGGAGACGAAGAATGGGCCAGAGTAAGGTTTTCTGATGAGTCTAAATTTATGCTCTATGCACAGGATGGGCGGCGAAGAGTTTACCGACGGCCAGGGGAACGTTTTATTCCAGCTTGTTTTGAGGAAAAAGTACCTTTCGGCGGTGAATCTGTTATAGTTTGGGCTGGAATCTCTTCAGAGATTTGCACGGAGATAGTGCTGATTGAAAATGGTACGCTAACTAGTGCAAGATTAGAAGAGATCCCTAATGAGTATGTCCGCCTATACTTGGTGAATATAGGTGAAAATTCCATATTTCCAACGCTAGGGCACATACAGCTCAAATTGTAAATTAGTATATTCAGGACGTTGGCATCAATTGCATGCACTGGCCCTCGAGAAGCCCGGATCTTAATTCGATTGAGCACGCTTGGGACGAGCTCGGAAGGCGTGTGAGAAATCGGAACCCCGCCCCAGCTACACTTAGAGATCTGAAACATGTGTTAGTGGAAGAATGGAACAATACCCCGCAACATCGCATAATAAACTTAATAAACAGCATGCTGCATGCAGCATGATGCATGCTAGACGATTGGGCATGTCCAATCGTCAAGCAGCTATAAGAAGAGCCGTGGACGCAATATGAAGTATTAATATAACTTTAAAATTCGTTTTTATATGGTGTGTACATCTTTTAATTTTTCAACGGAAAAAATGTTGATATTTTGTTTCTTATGTAATTTTAATAAATAAACATATAACGTTTTCACCATTTAGTGTCATTATTATTAACTATGAAATAATCTACAACATACAGTTTAATTCATGCTGCTAGCTCTATTCTAAGAGATATTCAAATTTTTCGTACTGACCCGTAATATTTGTCCACGAGTGTATGTAAGTCTTTAATAGTACAATGCACAAGTTGAAAACCAAACGTGACGTTGTTTTGATTTCATTTCTCCACCAAAATTGGGTCTTCTTTTTCTCGGTCCAAGTTTACTTAAAAGTCTATCTCTACACAAAAGGCTAGTTTTAGAGGAGTATTTACGTAGAATGTCAGTTTAATTTAGTGCGGGTGGCTTGGCAGCGGTTCAACGCTGGGCTCTGTCCCACTTTGCAGTTCGGCCAAAATATATCAAATCCTAATCTGGCTGAAAGGTTGGTAAGAATAAGTTCCCCTTGTCATAGCCATAAAAGGCTATTATTTCGATCGAGCTATCGAAATATTTTTAATAACTATTACGGCTGATGTTTTTTTCTATGAAATTCTTGTGCTTTTCTGGTTTGCTTATTTTATAGAAATCATAAGTATTATTTTTGAATAGGTAAATTAAGGAATAATTCATCAAATACTCATTGAATTATCTTTTACAACACCCGAATTTTGAAATGAAAATATTTCATGTCTGAATGTTACAGTCATATTAACTCAATGAAAAATATTTTATTATTTTCTTTCCCGTTTCCGAGTATCCAAATCACAGGCTTTGGGTGTCTCCCAAAGGATACAAATATTTGTCGTTACGAGAACGAAATGTGTTTAAAGAGTTTTGATATTGTTTAGATAAATTCAGATGTTTGTCTGTAATAGGCAAATTTGTATGGAACTTAGAAGTTACCACAATGTTTGGATAAACTTTTACTGTTAAATACTACAATCCACTTACAGAGAAAATACAATGTTAAATTAAAGTTACATACACAATAACACCGACTAGCATTTTGAAAAAGGTGGGTAGTTTAACAAAAGTTAGCATTCACATGTATTCACATTTCGATTGATATAAATGTTATCATTTATACATTATATTCATCATAAGCCTATTAAGATCTTACTGCTTGGACCAGGCGTTCCCATATAAACAATTGCACTGCATAACCTAGGAAGCTGTAATACGGGTTGATGGTTTTTAGTGACTGCCATCTAGCGAAAACCAAACAGTTTGGCGTCCCTTCCAAAGCACGGAGGAGCTTGAGATATACTCGTATCAATATGGCTATCCAGCCGTTGTCATCGTAATTCGGACGCGCAAGCCGCTTAACCATCAAGCCCTTTGAGTCGTTTTGTATAAAGCACGAAACAATTTATCAATTTTCATGCACACTTTAGAGTTTTATTCTTGATTTAACTATATAGTTATAATTCATCAAAATTATGAGGCCACTAGCCCAAAGTGATGTTCACAACCAAGTTATTCGCAAACTTTAGGGTCGCGAATGGAATGTAACACATGGAGAGGTCGTTCAGCTTCCAGTTATAAATCCAGCCAGCAGCGCGGGATATATTGCAGAGGTAATGTAGGTGAGCTGCGGTGAGATCGTAGCGCAAATTAAATGGAGAAATAAGATAAATTAAACGGATAAAAACTTGCATGTGAATTAAAATCTGTGCAATGTTCAAAAGAATTAAATTTATTTCCACGGGCTTCACTCGGTAATTCTTCCACAAAATAAATAATATGCAAATATTCGCAGCTGAATGAACAAGAAACTTCATAGTAGCTTAAAACTTGTTAAGATTCCTCGGATGTCTTTCAAGTAGGGCTTAGGACGGCATCACTTTCTGTCGACAGGTACCGCAACTGTTTTGTTGTAGAAATCGCAAATTTCGTTAGTCACAAACTTTGATAACATTATCAGCCACATTTAGGAAAGCTCATAGATGTTCTAACTTACCCAAGTTATTAATATTCCAAAATTTCATTGAGTATACTATACACCGACAAGATTGAGTTACCAGCATCCATTCAAAGTTCATAATTTGTAATACTAGTTGAATAATCAAAACTATTAGAGTCAACAGGAGCCGCCGAGGGTAATAATAAATATGATAACAATGTAGGTAGACCCGTAAGTTTGGAGTGCTGTAAACAGGCCAGGTAGCGAACTCCGCGGAAACAGAATCTATCTAGTTGAAAAGGGTAGGGAATTACATTCCGCCTTTTTACGCATTATAGGGAGGCAAGACTGCCGTGAAATTTTATTTGGGCATGCTTGCGTTTGGACTGCGTCTGTGTGTCGGAAAACAAATACCTGAAGTGGGATCCTGAATGTAAGACACAATCGTTTGGCATCGTTCTCTTTATTGCTACACAAGCAAGTATTGTTAATTTCGCTCCCCGTTTGTTTTGCAACGGACGGAGTTGCGAGACTTAGTTTGTTTTTGCCAGCACTTTCGCTTTTAATTATGAAGTTGGTAAGGTAAATACTTGTATTACTAAAAACGATATTGAACATAATTTATATTGATATTTAAACGTAATCGTTCATCATCATTGAGATTTAAAGTCTGGTGGAAGTTTTTTGAATCCCACCTGTGATCGAAGAAATAAGTAGTCAATAAATACACATAGACATTTAATCTTTTTAGTTTATTTGGGTACATAATTTTTTGTTTAGCGTATTATTGTCCAAATATTTATATTATTTAGTACTTAAATGATCACACAGCCGTCACACTTCTTTTCCTTGGTTAATGCAAATTAGTCTACGAGGCGTTCTAATTGGGAGACCTTTTCGAGTATTCATTACTAGCGCGTTATTAGTGTGTACAATCAACAGCAAAAGTAGATGATGTTTACTAGATTTCAAAATTGAGTTTCGATAGTGTAAGTCGGTATTTTCTATATAACTACGGTCAAAGTCTGCAGGTACTAATAAACACTCGAAGGTTTTTCGATATGCGTTTAAAAAGTTTTGATTTTCATACTGATTTCATATCTTGAAACTTGAACATTCATCAGTTACCTTTGCTGTTGACTGTACTCAGTATGTTTTATTTCAATTTGTACATATACTATCACTAGCTTTGGAAGTATTTTATGTATAAGGTATCTGATGCAATTATTTCCAGTTAAACCATTAAATATATGAAGGACGTCATTTTTCCCTCTCCATGTCATTTGTATAATGTTATTTATTTCTTTTGTTACATTCTGTTCAAATCATTTGTCACTTGGCGCGAGTATAATGGTTATAACTTCAAAGATAAGTAATGTCATGTATTTTCGTCATGGGCACATACACGTGTTACCCACACCCAAGTATTGAGTGTTTATATATTATGTTTCTGTTCATATATTACCTGTTGCCTATACTAAGTTTGGGTTAAGGTAAAACCATCAAAGGAAAGAGACCAAAGTAGATGAAAAAACATTTATTAACATAACAAACGACTCACGTGCGTACAATAGACAAAATGACTAAAAAATATTGTCAGAATAAATAGTTGACAACAACTGAATGAATATCATCGCCAACGCCATCACCAGCTCGTTGTATGTCCCCACTGCTGGGCACCAGCCTTCCCTATGGATAGGGTAACAGTCCAAAGATTGTTGATTATTAACGACTATAAACTATCCGATGATTATAAACCACCACGCAGGCCTAGTGCGCATTGGTGGTTGTTAAAAAAGGAGTGGGTTCTCATAAGTAGCCTAACAAAGCTATAGGGATAGAAACCCGTTTCCTTGCATCCAACCGTAAAAACTTTACCGTTCGGTTACCGAATGAGACGTTTCAAGATTTGATTATCATGTGTCTGCCGTTCAACAAACTATTGGAAAACTTGGCTGTTCGTTCATACCATACGTAGTTTGAATTATTAAAGGCATCTGAATAGTTTCAGATCTCCGCGCAACGGCATCAGTTAGCCATATCGAATTTTTCATGTTATAACCCGAGCCTCAGACGCGTGAGCCAATGGCCGAGAAAATAACGTCTAAATATTCATCTCAAGGTATGGAATTTCTTGTTAAATACATTATATTGTTTCATATTGACCATTGTGTAACCTTCACTACAGATTTGTACAGATATTTAACGAATATTTGATTTTAATGATCCAGGTAGCCCTAGCTAATTTAAATAGAAATGTTGAATCGAGCTAGTTAAATATTATAGCTTTGTCAGTTTGTATATTTGCTAAGCTTAGCTATGCGCACATGTTGCAATTTATATTTTCATGACTTTCCGTTATTTTTTGAGATAGAGAGCTATCGAAAATTAGTTGAGTGAATAAAGTTAATTGAGTTTTTTGTTTTGTATTTGACGAATTTTATTTAAAGACAATAGTTTCAAATCAATTGCGATCTTCATACAAGCTGAAGCCCTAAACTACATAATATTCAATTCAATTCAATTCAAAATCATTTATTCAGTTTAGGCTACAAATAGCTCTTATGAAGGTCATTATTAGTCACATTATTATTACATAAGTATGTTTGGTTTTTCCACCGGTTCACCCTTGTTTGGTATAACAACTTTTGATATAATTTTACTAATTCGAACAACGTTTAAGAAAATAATCACTTTGTATAATATCGATTGACATAATTTTCATTTCATCGAATATTTATTTGCGATAACAACATTTGCGCTAATGATCGTAAAATAGAATGTTCATTTGATGAAATGTTCAGGTGGTATAATATTGTATTTTATTGAATATTCACTTGGTATAATGTAGTGTAGCAAAGAAAATTAAGTTTGAAATTCATAACTATCACAATCATCATCATCATCATCATCAGCCTATATTAGTCCACTGCTGGACATAGGCCTCCCCTAATGAGCGCCATAGCGCCCTGTCCTCGGCTTGACGCATCCAGCATCTGCCTGCAGTCTTTCGCAGGTCATCATCCCACCTGGCCAGAGGGCGCCCTACACTACGTTTACCGAGTCGTGGTCTCCACTCAAGAACACGTTTACCCCAGCGGTTGTCGGTTCTTCGCCAGATATGGCCGGCCCACTGCCACTTCAACTTGCTAATTCTTAGATCTATGTCGATGACTTTGGTTCTCTGTCGAATGTATTCGTTACGAATCCTATCCTTCAGAGAAACTCCGAGCATAGCTCTTTCCATAGCTCGCTGAGCGACTTTAAACTGGTGGACCAGCCCTACCGTGAGTGTCCACGTCTCAGCTCCGTAGGTCATGACAGGTAGGACGCACTGATTAAAAACTTTAGTTTTTTAGCATTGCGGTATGAATGACGAGAAGACTTGACGTAGTTTCCCAAACGCTGCCCAGCCCAGCTGGACCCTCCTCTTGGCCTCCTTCTCAAAATTGTTTTTACCTAATTGCAGAATCTGCCCGAGGTAAGTGTATTCGGAAACGATTTCAAGAAGGTGACCATGTACGACGACCGGTATCGGATCAATGTGGCCATTGATCATGACTTTGGTTTTATCCAAATTCATGCCAAGACCGATGCATCGCGAGGCTGAAGCTAGGCCGTCCAGCATCTGGTTCAGCTCCTCTAGCGACTCCGCCATCAGAACTATGTCATCAGCGAATCGCAGGTGTGAGATGTAGTCACCGTTTATGTTAATGCCCTTTCCTTTCCAGTCCAGCGTCTTAAACATATCTTCCAACGCGCTTGGGAACAGTTTCGGGGATATGACATCCCCCTGTCTCACTCCTCTGCGCAATTGGATGGGTTTGGACTGCTGGCCCTGTACTTGGACACTCATGGTGGCGGATTCGTAAAGACATCTCAACACCTCGATATAACGACAGTCCACTTGGCATCGCTGTAAGGATTCCAGAACAGCCCAGGTTTCAACAGAGTCAAAGGCCTTCTCATAGTCCACAAAAGCCAGACACAGGGGCTGATTATATTCTTCAGACTTCTGTATAATCTGCCTCACTGTGTGAATGTGGTCTATGGTACCATATCCTCCGCGAAACCCGGCCTGTTCCGGTGGCTGGAACTCGTGCACCAACAAGCTCCCGCTCCACGCCTTTAGAGTTCTCCCACTGTGAAGGACGGCGTTGAAGAGCTTCTGCAATTCCTGTATAACAGGGGCTCCTCCAGCTTTCAGAAGTTCAGATGTAATTCCGTCCTCACCGGGGGCTTTTCCATTTCTAAGCTGTCTCAGAGCTAACACGATCTCGTCTTGACTGATGTCTGGCAGTTCGTCGGTGTAGTGGCGTGTCAGGGTGGCTCTGGAATCGTGGACGTCTCGTCGGGAACGAGGGGCATGTGCAGCGTATAATCGACCATAGAAATCCTCTATCTCGGCGGTGATCTCCGGCTTCGACAATACGGTCCTCCCGTCGAGCGTTTTAAGCTTCGTCAGGTGGCTCCTGCCAAGCTGCTGAGTGAATACTTTGGACCCTCGGTTTCGCACTATCGCCTCTTCAATGAGGCGTGTGTTGGAGCTCCGAAGATCGCGCCGTACCATCTTCGCAATTTGCTTGTTCAGGTCTGACCTCTCCGACGAAGTCGCTTGGGTGGTAACTATCACAATATACGATATTTATTTTATCTATCAATTTCTAGCAATACTAGCTGCCCTACTCCTGTAGGTCACGTGATAGGTTAGAAATTAAAGACAATCGCGAAGCGCAGCTTATATGATGTTTTTTTTTTATTAGACAACAGAAAGCAACAATGACCAAAAAAAACTCTTTCTGTTGTCTAATAAAAAAATATAACCTATCACGTGACCTACAGGAGTAGGGCAGCTAGTATCCTCAATCATTTTCTCAACTTACCACTTGCATCGACTAGATGGCGTTAGAAGTCCGGCGCGCGGTTTAAATAATGCATTCAGTAGGTGAAGGAACAATGTTAGTTCAATAATAATGAAAGGAAACGAATGATTGCTGAACTGAATATTCGATACGATCTTTCGACTAAATCATTATTAGTCTAGTTAAACATTAGTTTAAATAAAATTAGCGCAAATGAAAATTCGGTAAAATGACATTATTCTAAAGAAATAATTATACGAAATAAAATTATAACAATCAAATATTCGATCAAATGAATAATTATGTGGAATGACTTTATTATAACTGAAATTAGCCGAAGCGATTTTCTACGAAACGTTGTTATACCAAACCAGGGTGAACTCAAAGGATCGCCGTGTATTTTTTTAAATTTTATTTTTGTTTATAAACACCGCTTTTATTTTATGGATGTTTAGAGCATCAGAAAATCGAAAATTTAAAAGAATTGCTTATACATCAATGAAGAGCCTGATAGTGCCATGGCTACAGCTGTAAAACTAGGTTAATAATCAAGGGTAGTATTAAAAAAAATTAATTGTTACAATATGTAGTATTAATTCCACTAAATCTGTGTCTGTATGTCTATGATTTAGCGGAATTAACACTACATAATATTTCAATCAGCTACAGTTTTTGTACCATGGATTTCCGCAAAGAACGCCTGGTTCCATTAATTAAGGGTAGTATTAATATCAACTCCAGATTTTTAAGTAGTTGTTACTAATATAAATAGTTAGTTTACAATTGCCCGACAAATTTAAGTTAATGTCTCAATAACTCTACATACAAGATCTAGATTTACTGTATGACATTGTGGAAATTGAAACTTTTACATAATTTTCTGGTGTAAATTTGTTAACTTAGATTTTTTATTTTGTTTTTTTTTACATGTTGTGGTTGTCTTCTATATATTTTTTGTGTTTATTTGTAATGGAAAGTATCCTGCTTGCTATGATAGGGCATTTTCCAATATTTTTGACGCTGTAAGGGAGAAAAGAGCTGGACACTTGCTGAGTTTCTTGCCGGTTCTTCTCAGTACAAGATCTCCCGCCAAGAGTAGACTTACGAACCGATGGCATAGTGACATTCCCAAGAGCTACTTGTACCCTAAACTGAATAAATTATTTTGAATTTTGATATTTTTTTTTAATTTTAGATCGGTTACACTTTGTATCTTTTCATTTTGACCACATCATTCCGTTCCACGTTGTATAATTGCCCCGACACAGCAATAATACGAGTAATATGCAAAAGGTTAGTAGACGGTTTTCAATTTTAATAGGCAAACTCTTCTCGATCATCAATCGTACATTGTTGTGTACATAAACTAGTTCTTTCCCAAAGTGTTTGCGTCCAGGTACATATAGGATACCTAATGTATAAGTTTGTGTACGCAAGACTACGTTTATTTGACTTGGAACGAGTGCTGTCACAAGTCCCATCTGTCTTGACGTTAAGTAGGCTTGCGACTTGCGACGTGTCGGGGAAATGTATAATGTTTGCCACTTATCATTCATACTTGGGAGCTCTCATAACATTGTTTGAGCGTGGTTTGAGCAGTAAGAGTAAATACCTACAATTTTAATAACAGAATCTGATTACCTTATTAATATTTTTGGATAAGAGTTTTATATTTTTAAGTTATTTTAATACAGACCTAAAATCATTTATTGGCTTTAACTTAAAAATTTAAAAAGTAAATTAGCATCATGAATGCGTGCAAGTTAAAAAAAAAATATTATAAATGTTTATATAATTTTTAACGCAAATTTTGTTGCGAACAAATTACAAAAACACAAATGTTGAAAAAATTTCCACGAGCAGGGTTTGAACTTGCACCCTTCTGACATACCGGGTCAGGTGCTCTTCCAATTGAGCTATCGTGGTTCTAACCAGCCTGCCGAAATTATTCAACACTATTTACTTTTACTTTGAAAGCCAAAGGCGCCCATTCAATGTTAACAACGACCGTCATTAACAAAAAAATATTAATAAAGTAAAATTTTTAGGATGAAAATCGGTGAGTTTGAAGGAAAATACACAGATTTATATAGGAACCTATTTACTACTAGAAAAAATTTAGTTTATAAAAGTATTATTAGCAAATTAATTTCTGCATATTTTTCAAAACTTATTAATCTAAATTAAAAAAAATACTTTTACCTTACTTAGAAACAGAACAGGTTATTGCCAGAAAAAGTTTCATAGATTCAATTGTTTTTTGCGATTGAAGTTTTTAGATTTGCAAGGTATCATTATTTTTCTAAAAAAATATCCTGCAACATCTACTTTGATAATGTATAAAATGGTAAATAATAAAAATGTTTTGACTCCCATTTAATTGTAGGCATAATTGTCTCATAGAGCCGGCAATGAAGCCATACCGTACATGCTAACAAATCTCCGCGATGAATGTCCTCGTTAAGCACAAGCAATAAAATTTGTAAAGGCGCCATTTTAACAAAAAAAATGTACTATACAACATTTTAACCCAAGCCGCGGTTATAAAGGGATAACAGCGGAAATGAAGATTTAAATATTTATAAAATACAGTGAAAAAATTAAATGCCTACCCGATCCAGCCAGGAATGGAACCTGGGTCTTTCGCAATCCGGGCGGCTGTACTGACCATTACGCTACCGGGAAGATTTAAATTGTTTTCTAAAGTTTTCGCAAACACTACACATCAACTTTTACGGATCTACTCGCGTTTGTAAGATTGAGTAAGATTTAAATTATAATTATTAGCTTTTTTTGTTTTTTTGTTTTAGAATCCAAACTAATATTAAATAAGAAACATAGATCTATAAAGAGACCATCACAATATTCTGAAAATAATACTTAACAAAAAAAGTAGGTAGCTATTTACATAAAAAACAATTGATGTCCAATAAATAAAATTAATTAATTCAATGATACCTACATTTACTAATTGTTCAAACTTGCTTTAAAACGTGATAGTTTAAAAGCGTGTAATTTATTTCTACGTCAGAAAGTCAGAAATAAACGCTCCGATTTCGAATGAGCAAACACCTATTTCTGCCGCAAAGCAGCATTGTTTTGTATGTCAACCATGAGCTGCGGCGGCTGCTGCAACAGGCTGGCAGTATCTCGACAACTCGAAAACGAAACAGCAATTTTTTTTTAAATATAAAAGTATTTTATTTTAAAAAGATGCAATTACACATTTTCCCGCTGTGTTTTCAACCCTTACTTTATTTGAAAGGCTGAATTAACCATTCGCCATTAAGTTCACGAGATATCTTACGTGTGTTGAACAGAGAGAATGGAAGTTCTCTGGACGCAATGGCGGCCACCGTTGGCTCATTTCCTTTTGTGAACGTTACTTTTGTATGTGAACGTTCCACAATGGCCTTCTTTTTAATATTTGTCTCGTGTTTTACGATAGTGAAACAGCACCCATTTTAGATACACGTTTATGTTTATTCATTAGTTAAAAGCTTAAGCAGCACTTTGTTCCTCGAATAAATTTTAGACATTTTTGAAAGTTGAGCAAAGAGATGTAAATTAAGGATCGCGTAACATTTCTCTTTTGTTAAAAACACAGAATGTTGGTCGTGACTCAGAGATTCTCAAAAACTTGAGAATTAAATTGTAATTTTTATCTATATGTAAAAAGGCTGCGGTAAGCTGCTACAATCTATAATATCTATCCAAATGTTGTATTGGTGATGTTATTTATAAATTTGTTAAATAAAGCAGTGTAAAATCAACATATATTAAAATTGTCATTTATAACGTCTCTCATATCCACAACGAATTTATAATGTGAGATTCCAGGCAGTGTGCCAAAACTAAGTTAGTATTCTCGCAAGGTAATTTCTCACCTTTCCACCCACTATATACGGTGCGTACGCATCTGTGAGCCCAGCTTATGAATTCAACATGTTTTCCTTTACCAAATTTATTAGCACGACACCAAGTATTGGTAACGTGAATAAATTATCAGTAATATCGGGCGACGCGACGTCGATATAACGCGGGCGCAATATTTTACACGCTCGCCTACCAAACGGGTTGCTGACTGCTGTACAAGTAAGGCGTTTCACAAATAGAGCAACTTTAGTGGCAAAAACTATCAACTTAGTTTTATAAACTATCAACTTTTTAAAAGATTTCATTTAAAGATTGCAAGTTACAGAAGCGAAAAGGCCCAATTTACGGTTGCCCCGATACTAAATAAACTTTTTAGATCCATGGTCTATCCAGTTTTTGTTTGCTATTTGACACAACTAGTAGGTACTTTGATAGTGGCTAGTTGCGGCAATTTGTAACTGATTCTATCATCGGGTGCAGCAACTGAAAATTATTGTCGATCACCGAAACTTGCAACTAGAGTTGCTACGTCTGCGCAATTTCTTACGTTTTCATTTAACATGAGGTGGAGTGGAGTAATTTGCCATGCAATCTACAAAAAACTAGTTTCCGAGTTGCCTGTTGCCGCAATACAGAGACCACAACGGCACTTGTTGCTGTTGTGTTTCGTCCGGTGAGTGAAAGTACCAGAGGCCCATCTCTCACCCCTCCCCCCTCTCAATTCCTACTCCCTCCTCAAGATCCAACTCCTTCCTCAGGGTTGGCAACGCATCTGCGATAACTTTGGTGTGTGTCCATGGGCGGCGGTGATTGCTTTTCATCAGGTGACCCGCCTGCTCGTTTGCCTCCCTTTACCTTAAAAAAAAACCAAAGTTGCGCTGTCTGCGTAGCGCCTAAACGGTGCACAGATAAAATATTTACAGCCCATACTCTACTGTAAATGTGCTTTCATTTTATTTTCCCGCCTCGGCTGCTTGCTGGAGACTGTGCGAGGGCTATTCTCTCTTGAACACCCCTTTTCAAATAAACAGCAGCGTTTTGTTTCGTACTCAGTCTGCTGAAAGGCTGGGCTAGGGAAACATCGTATCTGCGTTTAGTATTTTTAGTGTCATTGTCAGTCGGTTGGCGTTCGTGGCGTCGCTGTACTCTTCAAGAACACTGCACGTATTATTATAGTAGAGGAGTTAGAACTTCATAAAGGAAAAGCAAGAGAGATAAAGTTGGTGAAAGAGGGAGAGAGAGATAATAAAGAATAAAAGAATGTTCATAATATTCTATCAGTGCGAATCTTTTAGTAGCTTTTAAGTACTACTGTAAATGCTATTTCATTAATATAAAGCTGATGATTTGTCGAATAAAACAAAATAAAATAAATTAATTTAATTTGCAGATAGACCAACCAATATTTACGTTGACTGTATTTAAGATTCAAGAAGCTTATGAGTCTGATCAAATGTATGTATTTAATGAATTGATAACATCTTATGACGTAATATCGTATACATAAGTAAAAAATATACTTGAACGTCAGATGAATGAAGGTCAAATGCTTACTAGAAGGTCATCATCAGCTCATTTTATGTCCCCACTGCTGGGGCACGAGCCTTCCCTATGGATGGATAGGGAGAACCGGCCGTAAACCACCACGCTGGCCCAGTGCGGGTTGGTGGTTGTTAACGACTGCTGATGCAGCCGGGACCAACGGCTTCACGTGCCTTCCGAAGCACCCGACCACCGACCTGGCGCGTTAACCATCATCCATCCATCGCGCTCCTCTAGACTAGAAGGTAAGATCGAGCTCCTCTAGACTAGAAGGTAAGATCCGTAAAAGATGTTTTATAATTTAAAAAATATACCATCGGGCACCATTTTTAATTAGCATCATCAACATCTCAGCCAAAAGACGTCCACTGCTGGACAAAGTCCGAAAACAAAAACCGGAAAAAAACCGGTCGTGGTGGAGATCCTTGGGGGAGGCCTTTTAATTATTAATTGACTTTAATTAATATGTTTTCAGTACCGCCAATTTGGTCGGCCAAACTAGAAGCGTGAGTTATGAATGGACGGACAGACGCTCGGGCAAGTTGGGCGGCGTAACAAATTAGCTAACTAGTCCGCCGGTCCAGGGTTCGGTGGTCGGACTTGCATATGAGGCTCGGGGTTGTTTGCCGTAATTGACAAGTACATGGGGCACATGCTTAAAACACATTAGTTTATTTGATTTAAATTATTGTTAAGATCACTTATTAGTGAGATTTATTATCGGTGCCCCATTTTAGTGTTAGTGTTTTATTTCATTATTATTGATTTATGGCAAATTAGCAACACAACACATATTTTATTTATCAATAATTGTAGGAAGCACAAAACCAGACCAATATCCCAAACCATCCGCACTACGTATCTACGAGTATAAATTAAATTAAAATATTATAAAAATATTAAAAAAAACACAAACACTGATAATTCAAGCATTTATCAATATATTAATAGTTAAAAATAATACTATTGTATGATTACATAGTTATATTTTGATAATTAATATTTAACATTGTAAAAATTGTTTTTTAATTAGATTAATTTTCCAAGTCTGGAAAGACTAAAAGTGCGATACAAAAATGTAGAAGACCATCAAATAAATATGTAACTAACCACTTTTAATGCAAATAAACTATTATATTATATTCTAGTATATTCTTTTCTATTCTATTCTATTCTATTCTAATACTAAAGAGCGTTAAAAAAAAAACACAAATGTTGAAAAAATTTCCACGAGCAGGGTTTGAACCTGCACCCTTCTGACATACCGGGTCAGGTGCTCTTCCAATTGAGCTATCGTGGTTCTAACCAGCCCGCCGAAATTATTCAACACTATTTACTTTTTACTTTGAAAGCCAAAGGCGCCCATTCAATGTTAACAACTACCGTCATTAACATCCGATCATAATATTTTTACAAATACTAAAGATCAGTTAAGAAGTAGGCAAGCTATTTATAAATGTTTATATAATTTTTTAACGCAAATTTTGTTGCGAACAAATTACAAAAACACAAATGTTGAAAAAATTTCCACGAGCAGGGTTTGAACCTGCACCCTTCTGACATACCGGGTCAGGTGCTCTTCCAATTGAGCTATCGTGGTTCTAACCAGCCCGCCGAAATTATTCAACACTATTTACTTTTTACTTTGAAAGCCAAAGGCGCCCATTCAATGTTAACAACTACCGTCATTAACATCCGATCATAATATTTTTACAAATACTAAAGATCAGTTAAGAAGTAGGCAAGCTATTTATAAATGTTTATATAATTTTTTAACGCAAATTTTGTTGCGAACAAATTACAAAAACACAAATGTTGAAAAAATTTCCACGAGCAGGGTTTGAACCTGCACCCTTCTGACATACCGGGTCAGGTGCTCTTCCAATTGAGCTATCGTGGTTCTAACCAGCCCGCCGAAATTATTCAACACTATTTACTTTTTACTTTGAAAGCCAAAGGCGCCCATTCAATGTTAACAACTACCGTCATTAACATCCGATCATAATATTTTTACAAATACTAAAGATCAGTTAAGAAGTAGGCAAGCTATTTATAAATGTTTATATAATTTTTTAACGCAAATTTTGTTGCGAACAAATTACAAAAACACAAATGTTGAAAAAATTTCCACGAGCAGGGTTTGAACCTGCACCCTTCTGACATACCGGGTCAGGTGCTCTTCCAATTGAGCTATCGTGGTTCTAAAAAAAAATTTGCGTTAAAAAATTATATAAACATTTCTAAAGAGCGTTGCCAAGAATATCCCGAATTGCTTTTTGTAGGAGCATAAAGTCAATAAAAACTTCAAAGTCATTACTAAAAGAAATCTTTTTAAAAGATTTAATATAGCCTATAATAATTCCTACTCCTATTACAATAGATAATAGAGCAATATCAAATTATACAGCCATTTTTAAAATGAGTTGATTTTCCAGTTTTCTCTTGCGTTACAGGTGACATTTCATTTGATTGGGTAATATTTTATAAGCCCAGTCAGCACAAAGCTGGAAATATGTGTTTGTTCTATTAAATAATGGCTTTCACTCTGAGTTATGTCTTCTTTGAACTGCAGTTTAATATTCAACAAAATGTTGAATCCGCATTTTATGCTTGTACTACTTTTATTAATTTGTTTTCTGTTCATTGTGTATTTACGGTCTTAAAACTTAAACTTCTTCTAACACAGGTTGTAGCTTGCCAGACGTTCTCAAAAAAAGCCCAACCACAAATCAAAAAAAAAAAAAACGCCTACGTAATTCTACAAGGCAAAATACCTTGTACAGAGAAGAACCGGCAAACAAACTCAGCAACACCAATTTTCTTTTCGCCCTTTTCTTTTGCGGAAATGTCGTATCAAAGAAGGACACTTTAAAATATAAAATTAACGTGTTTAATAAATATTAAAAACAAAAACAAAAAAAATTTAAAATCTCTACCATGCAGCTACAGAGAAGATTAGCTCTGTACTAACAATTTAAATTATAAACAGACAGACTGCTGCAGACTGATTGTCGGCAGCGTAACAAAATTTTGCCAACAATTTTATTTTGTCTATGGTTTTACTAGTCGGGCTAGCACACGCTTGATTAAGCCGCGGACCTAATTAATGTTATTCTAGTTGTTAAGAAATAATTAATTTTCCCCAGATTGTTAATAGATAAACAGAAAACTATAGATTTAAAAGGAAAGGCCAGAGGGTACAGGTTAAAACTTCTCACAAGGAAATGATTCAATTTAGAAAGATCTTTAAAAGCCACCTTGTGGTTAAACCACCTGATGTAAAGATCGCAGTTGTGGATCTTTAGATTTGGTGTTACAGCTTGTTAATAGTAGATTGTACACCAAGGGGATAAAGCACTGTATTATGTCACGGGCGCGATATTTGAATCCTGAGCGTAACGAAGGACTCCAGATTTAACTCCCGAGCGTAGCGAGGGGGATTTGAGTTGATTCCCGAGCGAAGCGAGGGAATTAAAATGGAGTCCTGAAAGCAGTGAAGGATTTAAGCGCGCCCAAGGCAAAATCAGTTTTATCCCTGAGGAGTATACTCTACTTTTCTCACCTTTTGCGAGACAATAAAAACCAAGGCTACTAGAAAAAGTATTTTATTTATTAAAATACTATTTTCATTACTAATTATATATAATTGGCACAGCAAATAACAATAAAAAGTAAATTAAAAATTAAAATTGATGTTTGATACATTAGTCCAGTTATGGTTATATTTTTTGGTACGCTTATGTTAGTTGAGGTGGAATTTATTTGAGTAGCAGCACCCAATACATCAGAACCTTGCGTGTGAGGGTCGTTTGGCACAGTTAAGGTTGGGGAAGGTGGTGCTTGAGGCAGTGGGCTTGACGGGATATATTTTGAGCTAGATGGCTGTGGTGGCAAAGGTTTCCAAGGATCATCAATAATGGACGTAGTTTTCAGATGAATGTTGTCACCAATACGACAGCTTATCTTGTTTTTGTTTTGTATGGAATTCTCTATGTAGCCCTCCGCTACTGCATCGGATTTCCAGCCACCATGACGTTTTATCTGGGCCATATCTGCTCCTGAATCTGCCAACAGACTTGCCGATGTTCTCCTCAAACAATAACCCGTATAGAGCTCGGGATTTTGCAATTTGAGGTATTTTGCAATTTCTTTTGGCATGGCGCTGATTTTATTCTTGCCAATGACTTGCCTGGTGCATTTGCCATTACTGTAACCGATAAAAAATCTGTTGGTGTTTATATTAGAGGGGCGCAGAGCTTGGTACTTTTCAACAATTCTTGCTTAATCTTCACGAACTATGAACGAACGTTCTCTATTTGTTTTGGTATCTGGTAAGTTAATCAGCAATAAATCTGCATGTTTTTTGATATCATTGACTTTTATGTTTACGAGTTCATTTCCACGACATGCGCCATTCACTCCAAAAATCAAGGCTACCTGTAACAAAAAATAGGATTGTGAGTAAATAGATACATACACTACTACATTTTTTGACCTTTATATTATAAAAAAAGCTTGCGACAAAACCTTAGTAACCTTACCAAATACCCTTTTATTCATTAACTATTTTATAGAGCTATTATAGGTAGGTACTAGAAACGTAACTAAAAAGTAGGCAGTACTCATACTTACTTTCATGGTCAGAAAGCTGTGATCAGGAGCCTCATTCAGAAAAGTTTCCACATCTTGCGCTGTCAATACTTTTGACTTCTTTGCTCGACGACCATCTGATTTCCTCTTTAAAAATGCCAATAACTTGCTATATGTATTTATCTTAATGTCGTGTTTGATGCTTATTGTTAACCTGAGCATCGAATAGATACACCACAGGCTGCTGGACTTCTTTGTACACGATAAATACTCGAAATAAACAAGAAGCACTGACTCCGACACAGACTTTGCGCCTTTTGCAGTTTTCCATTTGTGGAAATCGTCGTAAGCTTTCAAGTATTTTTCCTTCGACTTCTCTGGTAGTAGGTTATTAACAATACCTAAGGCGTCTAATTTAATGGACTCCGGAGTTAAATCACTTTCGTCACTCGACATTATCTTAATGTTTTATTCTATCTTCTTTTGCAGTTTTGTCTGATACTGATTGCACCGTATTGAAATACTCGCGGCTTTTGTTTTAAGTATTGATTTTTTTTCGTTCGGCTTGCCGTGGCGTGGCCAGTTCGATTTTCGAATAAGTTCGATTTCCAAATAAATGAGGCGCGGTGCGCGCCGCCGTCCACCTCCTCGCCGTCGGCCACCAGCAGCTGCAGCAGCCGCGCGCCGCGCGATTTTGACGAAATTAGACTTTAAATGCATAACAATAAGAACTAAGAGAAGTGAGAATCACATTACTGCCCGGCGGGTTATAATGAAATTCAGTACAACATTACACCCCGGCAAAAGACAAGGGCTATAATGATTTACTTTGAGTAAGGTTTGCATGATATATAATGAGGCATTATCGAGCAGGTGGTGTGAAAAGATGTATTTTGCCACTATGACAACGCCAGAATTGGTGTTCCGATAGTGGAAGATAAGATAGCAAGTTCCTCAGATATTTATGTATGCTACGAAGTCACCTAACATATGGAGGGATAGAATTCAAAAGATAGTTCTGCCGTCATAAGGAAAAAGGGCACAACTAACATTTTTTTTGAATTTGAGTTAGATACACATTTGGAATCAGGAGAAAAAGGCCTATCTTTTCAAACCCGTTTTTCTCCTGATTTGCAAAATGTTAGATGTGCCTTTTTCAATTATGACGGCAGAGTTACTTAATTTAGAAATTGCAGGTCGTTTTAATTATGTAGACTACACTAACTTTTAATTCCTTTTGTTTAAAAGTATTTACGTAATATAATATAAAAAGTATCCCTAGGAGATAGACCAAATAATAGGTAATAATCGGTTTTAGAGATCGCCAACAAATTTAATAGCCATTCGCTATTTATAACAAGACAAATTTCCGTCGTTACAATTTCTCGTTTTAACAACGTGAGTTATGAACGGTCGGACGGATGCAGACGGATGGGGGGTACGGCGTGTTACAAATTAGCGCACTGCCCCGCGAGTTCAGGGTTCGAGTCAGCGTGGTACGAGGGGATAACTTTCTTTAAAACTTTCTCTGAAAATATAACTTTAGAAGAGACAACTAAGATTAAGTATTTTTTTAAATTTTTTATTTTATTTTTGCATTTACAATGCTATATGTTTTTGATGTGTAACATCTTTCCGCTCGCCTTCTATATATACAATTTGTGGGAGTGATTTCGTGAAATGTGACGGAAGTAGGTGTAACAGTGTGAAAGGAAGTTGGGGAAGCGCGCAAGCGCGCGCCTTTTTGTAAATTTAAAATCGATATTATGAACATGACATATTGTTATTATATGTGACATATTGGGTCATTTGACTATCAAAGTTCATTTTGATATGTTAAATGTCTTCTAATGAGTATTTACTGCGTTTATTTTATATTTATAAAATGATGTATTATCTGACCCATTTTTTTCAGAATATAATGTGTCAAATGTTACACATTATATGCGAATAGTATAAGGCTCGCTCGTTTTTTTTAAAAAATTTACGGGTAAGCACTGTGCCTTGATCTCACCTGATGTTAAGTGATGATAAGGCCAATGATGGAAGCGCACTTTACCCGGGATCTGGCTATCTTATCTGTAGCTGCTGGAACACAACAATGCTACAAACATTGATGTTATGGCGACATATTTAAAATGATAGCCAGGCAGCCAAACAAGTCCTATCACCAACCAAACCGAGTACACAAACATGTACCCCCGTCTAAACCCGTGGTCTTATACACTAGACCGCTGAGGCGCAAAAAAAATGTAGTTACAAGATAAGGTATTACTAGAAAATCCATAGGTCACTGATTCAAATCTGGTTCGAAGTTCCAATGTTAAATGATATACATTTGTACTTAAGGGGAATACTATAATGGTTAAAAATGAAACCGGTAGTACCTATATTCTTTGTTTTTAATAGGTAACAATTTATTGACTGCTCAAATGTCTAATACATGTATTTGATAGGACACAATAGCGCGATTCAGAACATGAATCACGCCACGCCATTTCGTAAGAACTATATTACTAAACTAACTATTAACTACTAACTATTTTTTGTGATTTGTTTTTGGTTGTGACCTGTTAATGTTCCTAGTAAATAAATAATAAATAAAATAAACGTATTATAGATAGATACCTAGATAAATTCTTTATTGCTCACACACAGATGGAAATAAAAAGAAAACAACAGTTACACATAAACTTAAAGCCAGTTTGGGCAAAGGCGGCCTTATCGCTATATTGACATGCGTCTTTAACAGGTCTCTACCATTTCTTATTGTTAATAATATAATAATAATTTGTTGATTTCAGAAAATATGGTGTACATTGGGGTCATAATATTAAAAAGAGCGGTATTTCCTGCCATCGTCGGTGTGGAAATATTGTGCAACTTACACTAAAATTACAATGTTACAAAATAATATAATATAAATATAATAATAGTATTAAAATTTAATGCAATTTCAATACCTAGTATTAAAATTGAATGCAATGTTAGCATGGACATAAACTATTAATGGATTATTTGTTAGTCCATGCTTTACAAACCTTTAAAAAAAACTTTAACAAACCGGTTGCTAGTTGCCAGCAAAACCACATGCCAATCGGCTTTTCATTAGTCCCAATATTTCATTGTACAGCTTTTTCGAAACCAATTTCACTCACAAACGCTTTACAAATCCTTTACTAAATCTCGAATTCGTCACCACACGCCTAGCGGGTACAATTCCGAACGCGTCGAATCCACTGCACATGCTTCAATTTCATTTCGACGAATGAGTGAGTGTATGAATGAATGACGGTACACTTCAATTTTTCATTTGCATTTCCTTGCTTCAAAGAGATGTATATCTAGTTTTATAGTGGTAGCAAAGTTAAGTTACGACTTTGTCGCCCTGTATGCTCCGGCAAACTTTGCTTTCATATTTGCATGCGAATCTAGCAACATACTGTGTTTGAGCACCAGTGCGGGTAGAACTTGTTTAATTAAAATTATATATACTTAATGGAAAAAGCTGCTTTAGAAGAGAACCTTTTCCTCGACCTTTTGAAATCCGGGCGAGTGTGATTGATAGCGAAATTCGATTTTACTTCTGTTATAAACTTTTAATTACTTACGAGTACTTGTTTCTTTTAATACCGGCCAGTGTTATTTATGAATGTTTTGAAAGTACAATTTGAAAACAACCAAATTATTATTTTTTTACTAATAGGCGTTAAATGTTTAACGCCTTATCAAAAATGTAAAATTCAAAAATAAAACAAAATTCAAAATTCAAAATCATTTATGCAGTCTAGGCTACAAGTAGTTCTTGTGAATGCCACTATGCCATCGGTCCATAAGTCTTTTCTAGGCGGGAGACCTTGTACTGAGAAGAACTGGCAAGAAACTCAGCAAAGTGTCAAGCTCGTTTCTCCCTTACAGCGTCAAAAATATTGGAAAATGCCCTGTCTAGAAGGACACTTTACATTACAAATAAACACACAAAATATAAAAGACAACCACAACATGTAAAAAAACAAAATAAAAAATCTAAGTTAACAAAACATCAGGTAAAAGTTTCAGTTTCCACAATGTCATACAGTACCACTACAGTACTCTAGTAAAGTCAAAAATCGTTTAAGAAGAACAAAGTCAAACTAAAGTGAATAATACTAAAAATAAGCTAAGTATGCAAGAGCAGACCAACCTCCACAGGCGGCACCCTGTGCCAGTACATAACCAGAAAAGGCCAAGAATATCACAAAGCTGGGATGGAGGTTCAGTACAAACGACAATTTTGCTTCTGCTTTCCTAAGACATCTTTGAAATTTTCAAGCTAGCTTACAGCTCACACAACGTAATCGAAACCCTATACGGAACGTAGCAAGTCGGATTTTCGCTCGCATGCCTTTAACAGAGGTTCGTGAAGGAAATCTTTTGCGCAACGTCCATTCAAAGATTTGTTTATTATGTGCATGCGGAATCTGTATCGACCGCGCCGTGGATGCGTAACAATGGCCTGATGACGCCGCTTTGTGCTCCACCATCTTTTATTCACGTAACAGGTGTATTGTGTCCGAGGTGGGGGTGATAATCACCGTTTTTTTTTTGCTGTGATAGTTTGAAAGGGAGAAAAATGTTTTAGTCACAATTAAGAAACCAATTGGTGCATTACCATTTTTTGTTTCGCCCCCAACATTAGAAATATTGGATTTCTGTTTTGAGGGAAAGCGTTTACGTAGCTTCTAGGTCAATATATTAAAGCTTGCAGCACTAACTTTACCCACTAACATTTACTTTATAGGAGCTGTACTATGTATAGCGAGAATGCGACGTCATAAAGCAGAATGAACCGTAAGTTTTATAGACTTCCACGAGAAGAATTTATTTATTTTTATTTTAAGTCATCAAACTGTGTCTAGCCATAAGCCACCACGCGGGCCCAGTGCGGATGGTGGTTAACGACTGCTAATGCAGCCGGGACCAACGGCTTTACGTGCCTTCCGAAGCACGGGGGAGCTCGAGATGATAAATTTTTGGTCACCCATCCGGTGACCGTTCTTAGAGAAGGACAAGGCCAGCCCCGGATGTACGGAATCTGCGAGCAGATTTTCGCCTGGGTCAAAAAAAAACCTTTGGTACACCAATAATAATAAAGACAAATGTGCTAATCTCTTATAGGGAAACATTGCAATTGCTTTTATAAAATTATGCTAAAGCAATTTTTTGAGATAATTAGCAGTTGTTCTCGTCCGGCCTTATATCTTCACCGGACTTTTTTGGGGGCGGGACCGGAGAAATTAATCAGTGTGGTCGAAACACCGTCAGATAGTTTGTAGAAGGAATGACTAATACTAGATTCTTCGAAGGGTTATTTTTTATATTCATAGTTTGGCAAATGACTCCACTCCACCTAATGATAAGTGGAAACGGAGTCCAGACGCAAGGACAACTGGTGCAGCGTGAAAACAACGCAGCATCAGTCACCCCCACCCTGCCGGCCCACAAGGTGCCTTTTCACGCCTTGTTTGCAGGACCCCATGTCATAGGAAGGAGGGAAAACGTGTGCTGGTAGACTATTCCATCTTTTGGAAGAAGAAACGAATCTTCTTTTATCTTATCGAATCGGATAATTATTGTGGTGGGAGAGCATTCCATTTTCTTGTGACGCAATAAAAAAATAATGCATATTCGATTCACTACTTGCTTTGACAAAGTACTAAAGTGTACAGCTACTTTTGCTGATGGAACCATTGTCGCATCGGCAGGCGTCGCTCCCAATCCGTAAAATAAAAGTAACCGCACTCCAAGGAGTCGTATCGGCATATTGGCGGATAGAAACTTATTTACGCGCCTCGATGTTATATTGTGAGCAACAAGTTGGGTTAAATGTTGCTAATAAAATCGCCGGTGTATTGGCGAACGTTACTTTTGGGAGTTATGGGAGTAATGTGTGCGTGTCCTGGGTTGTGTCTCTGTATTGTTCTAAAAGTTATGTCACTACAAGTATGTAACCTATAACTGTCCCACGGCTGGGCAAAGGCCTCTATCATTGAATTTAAGTCATCACTACAATTGAAGGGTAATGGCTTAATCACCACGCTTGCCAAACGCGGGTTGGTGATCACAAACCCGGGCTATGCATCGAAAAATCTGAAACCCACTTTGCCCGACCTGGGAATTGAACCCGGGACCTTCGGGTATCAGGCCTTGCGCTTTTCCACACGGCCACCGAGGCGTTAAGTAAAAGTTAGAATCAATTTAAGTAATTGTACGAAAATTTATTTGTAATTAATAGTAGTGTGCTTCTATGATAAACCATTGTTAAGTTTTAACATTACAAGATATTGATAATAATTTCGTTGCTTCATGTCTAAAAATTAACAATTGACGACCTCCTTGGTCGAGTGGTTTGTACACCGGTTATCATGGTGTCGCCATCTCTGAGGTCCCGGGTTCGATCCCCGGTCGGGTCAATTTAGAAATTATTGTTTTTTTAAATTGTCTCGGGTCTGGGTGTTTTCTTTGTATAATAAGTATGTATTTAAGTATTTTAAGTATGTTTATCCGTTGTCTAGTAACCATTTAACGAGTTTCATAACGAAGCTTCTCTTGGGTTAGATAATTGGTGTGAGTGTAGGAAAGTTATTTATTATAACAATTTTAATTAATATGTGGGTACTATATGCGGTCAGGAATTAATATTGTTTTACTTATTCGTTTATTTGTCGAAGATATAGTCTAAACCGACTTTGATGCTAGCTATGCTACCTACCTTTGATATTTAGTGGTAAAACTGCCGTTCTTTAGATCCAGATCGTTGAAAGTTTATTAATAACAATAACAATTCGTGATATTAAGACCTAATAAATTGGTCAGAGATCGTCTGAAGTGGAAAAGAAAGAATCAAGTTAATATTAAGCCGATGGAGATTTCTATTCCCTCCAATAATCTCATCATAGTTACGTAGTAGGTACTCATTATTATACTGTGTTCTAGTAGGGCTTTCATGTTTTATAGGTCCTGTGTTAAATCGGTCTTACTTTTACTTTCCGTAATTAACCACAACCTTTATACCGAAACAAGGTTTCTCTGCCGCTTATTTGCATCAATTAGCTTATTTTGATATCATCAATCTGTTGGATCTTTAAATTTACCAAGCTTAAATAACATATTATAATTTATTGACTAATATACCTTGATGTTTAATAATATAAGAATAAGAATAAGAAACATTTATTGACCTGCACAAAAACAAATACAAACAGGATACACTTATGAAAAAAAGAACAAAATAAAAATAAACTATGATAAAAAAATAACATCTTATAAACAACTAACACAATGAACAAACAGTTTGAAAATTATACACAATTACACAAAACATAAATAAGAGAAAAAATTATGAAGTGCAAGGCCAACGTAGCTGTCTCAGCAATGCTTTTGTGGCAATACACAGAATGCCACAGAAGCGCGCTGGTTCTCAAACAGCTCCCTGAACGTGAGATAGCGACAGACGACGTGTAAATATAATAAAATAAATGTTTCGTTTATCTAGTCTCAATTGACTACGATACGATACTCTGGATAAAAGCAACACAAAATCAATAATTATGGTGATTATTGGGAGAGGCCATTGTCCAGCAGTGGATGTCTTCTGGCTGAGATGATAAAGATGATGATGAAAACCCTTTTAAATCATTTTAGATACTTTTCATTCATTTCAGCCAAAAGACGTCCACTGCTGGACAAAGGTTTAGTGATAAATCTAAAGAACTCTCTATCAGTAACATTGAAGTCGAACTCATTCCGTCAATACACAATTTCTGTCACCAAATTCAAATAGTGTTTCGGACAAAAGCTCGTTCAAGGGATGATGGTGTAGCAAGCGCCGCAATTGGTATGCAATGCGACGCTTAACACAGCTGAAGTGGCAACAAAACCGTTTTAAATGTGCGCTGCGAAAGGACGTCTGCTGTGTTATATTTTAATTACTTCGACCATTCATGCATCGTTTGATATTTAGAACTCCTCCGTACTTGGCCGCCTGATCCTCAAAATGCCACACATTCACGCCATGTGAATATGCACACTCGTATATGCCCAAAACACTGTACCCATAGAACAAGAGTACCAAGACCCAGTGCACACGCGCTTTATACCGGGTACAGACATGTACCTGGGCGCTTCTCCCCACCCCCACGACCTGGTTAACCCAAGCCGTGGTCCTGTTGAGGCGCCCTCTGGTTGTAACGCTCCCGATCCGATTCGACGACACGTTTGCATCATCATTATCATCATCAGCTCATTTTTTGTGTCCCCACTGCTGGAGCCGTTTTCATGATGCTACGTATTCCCTCTAGAAACCGTGTGTCGATCATACGTCTAGAGAAACCCTTTAAATGTCTCGTCACCCCCAAATAAGTCTGGTGACTCTGAAGAGGCAGTCTGAGCCCATTAGCAAAATCTCTCCAAAAAACTCCTCCTGACTTTCTTCTTCTGTAACATGAAAGAACAATAAATGCGAGCACACATGCACACCAAGCTGATAACCGACACTAACGTCGCCCTTCTTCTTTTGTTTGTATGTTTTCACAGAGACGTTATAGATGTTGATTTGACACAGTTATGTCATGAAGTGCTTGCGAGTACTGTTGCTAACTGTACGTAGGTACTGTACTAAAATTTTCCGTAAAACGCGACTTCATCAAACGGTAACATTACCAGCAGCTCCGGATTCCAGACCCTGTTGTCCCGGGTTCAAATCTTAGCGGAGAGAACCTGTTTGTACTGGGTTTGATTGGTGAAAGGCTTAATTTGAGCCACCTGGCTAACTATCTAAATATGGCGCTGAACCTCAATGTTAGTAGCTTTGTCGTGTTCCGACAGTTAGAGATAGGATAGCCAGTTTCTCAGTAGTTGGGAATACCTGGTGAAGTGCGTTTCTACCTTCGGCCTGATCATGGCTTAACATCAGGTACGATGAAGGCGAGGTGCTTACCCGTATAAGAAAAAACAATGGAAAAGTTTTGCTTACAAAGTAAGAGTAGAGAGTGTTGATAAAGGAGATGTTCCATTTTTGTATGGAGGCTGGGCCCCCTAATTCTTACAGTGATGAAATTATATTTTATGAAAAGAGCACAAAATAAGAAACCTTTCCTTGTATTAATATATTTTTTAAACATACCCAAACATTGTACGAGTATTATATAATAAAAAAGGTCAGATAATAAAAAATCATAAAATAGCAACCCTAAACTTTTTCTACATTGGCAATTTCGCTTTTCTAATGTCTTGACAACTTCGTGAAGTGAACTGTCAGTGTCAGATGTCAAATCTTATCCATTACAGCCAGCAACCGAACATAATTTCATTCTCAGGAAATTGCATTGAAACCTTAAAATACCTTTTATAATGAATAAATAAGTTCAGCAATATATAATAAACACTTAAACTTTCATTAGAACCCAAAAATAATAAGAAAAGCTCGATGAAGAAAACAAGATTTCAAGTTTTAAATATTTTTTAAATTATGTTGGGGCCTTTTTATATTTTTTTTCTTTTTGGAAACATCTTTTTAGAAGGCAGATCTATCAGAAAAGCATCAATTCAAAACTGTAATAAAATAAGGGCCCAAAAACGAACATCTTCTTGTCAACACCTGACCCTGTTTGTCAGAAGGTGCGGGTTCGGAAACCCGGTCGTGGATTTCTTTTTCAACACTTTTCCAAATTGTACATGTACATTGTACAATTGTACATTGTACCCCGCTTAGTTGCTTGTAGAAACATGTGATAGTGTTTTGTGTACGGACTACAAACAGCGAGTGGGCTGTAAGAGCGGGGCGCAGCCGACCAGCCAGCTCCGCACGTCGATGAATATTACTCGAGGCTTGAGAGAATTTTCTCGGCTTCCACTTTATTAACTCCATAGCTTATTAGTTCAGAAGTGGGGTGAGCGCGAGTTTATTACAATAACGCTTTCGTTATGAACACAAAATTATGTGCGTGTACAAAGTTATGCGTGTATTAAGAGTGACTTGCTGAATGTTGGCTGAATGGTTATAATGATCCGTCTGCGTCGACTCGCATGCTATCAATGTACAGGTTTCCCACGAAGGGTGTACTAGAGGGCGTTTGGTGTTAGACATATACTTACCGACGTAACTCCATATATGTTCAAGAAAATTCTATATTTTTTGTTTGTTTTTCTCTAATAACAGTTAATACCAGAAAAACTTAATTAAACATGTAGCTTACTAATCCAGTGCAATAAGTGACTGTTCTAAATAAAACAACAGTTTAAAAGTCAGACATGTTTTTTCTGGATCTAAGTAATCATTATTAGAGCGGAATACATTCTAAGAGAAGCTACTCAAAAACTATTAAATTGGCCGAATATAACTACAATTATAAAGGAATTCATTAAATAGATAGGTATTACGAGTAGTGTCTTCTAACATCAGTCGCCCTTTGGTACTGCTTACGTATGATAACATATAAAGGTATCAATTAACTATCCCATTTTCTTTTTTTTCGTTTTACAGCGTATATTTAAAATCCTCAAACTGACCTTAGCTACCTTCTAAGAGTGAACATACCAAAATGTCAGAATTCGGACATTCTGCTTATGTGTATGTCACTATGCATGTCTGTGAATTTTTAATAGCAAGACGACGAATACGCTGTATGACGTAAACGCGAATAGCCATGTAAGCAAAATGTCATATTTCCGACATTCTGCATATCTGTCATTTTACATAATTATCTGACTACCAGCGTTGAATCCGAAAATTTCAATCGAAACTTTCAAAAGTTTGATTAAGTGGGAATTGGAATAAGAGCATGGCTCTGCCCCTTGATTTTGAGCCTAATTTATTTGGAACAAGACAGACATGAATTTTAAATCCAAACAATATTACTTAAATCGACAAATTTCTAGGCAGAAGCGTACTCGTAAATAACAAAGAACTTATAATTCTTCAAATAACCTACTATTGGGAAAAAATCCTTTATTTGATAAGCTTTTCTAACTTTGCCCACCTTATCAATTACACGGTAGAGTCATTAGGTCATACTCATACCCATCAAATTAAGTTCAATGTTAAATGGAAAGTATTAACGACTGCTTTGTACGATCAGATATATGGAATAAATAAATTTGATCACTCATTTAAGCTAAGCTAAGCTTCCATGGTCGCAATTCGAATGTGCTTAATGTGTCACTAAGCGCCTCCCGTGTACAAACGAATAAAGTAGAACCTGGGTTTTTTGTTTTAAAGTCGTCTAAAGGTTGTTTCGTATAAAAACAGAGGTAAACGAAACATAATTGCTTCGTTAGCTCTCCATGACCAGTGGAACACAGGAACATATCAAATGTGTTAGAAACAAGATAATTAAACGCCGCTTATACCACAGCGAGTGCTCTGAAGAGCTCTTTGAACTCATCCCACCTTCTCCCTTCCTCCATATGAGTACACGTGCTGCTCTCCGGAGTCACCGCTTCACTGTCTCAAATATCTCATCGCACACAAAGAAATTTGGTGACTCTATTCTTTGTCGCACCTCCAAAAGATAGAATAGTCTACCAGCATACGGTTTTTCTCCTTCCTATTATATGGGGTCCTTCAAGCGAGGCGTGAAGACGCACCTTGTGGGCCGGAAGAGTGAAAGTGACTGATGCTGCGTTGTTTTCACGTTGCACCAGTTGTCTTCGCGACTGGACTCCATTTCCACTTAACGTCAGGTGGAATGGAATAATTTACCGTGCTATTAAAAAAAACTAAATCAAAGGACAATGGGCAGATTGGTACACCCCTCCAATAACAAAGTCAGATATGTGGTTGGATAGGTCTTTTTAACTGGAACAACATTTACTATGACAGCTTTGTTGAAATGTTTGTCCGTTCTGAGTTATAGGTATTAAGAATAAGGTAAACACAAATAACCAAGTTTTCTTTGTATTCCGACACAAAGTACTTATGTGTTTACGTGGTGTTTACTTTATATTTCAATTGATAATTATTTAATTATTTTAAAATATACAACGATATTGATGTTATTTTCCCGTAGATACTAAGATATTACAATATATAGATATCTCTTTTTTCCTTATTCTTAACATCTATAACTTAGAACGGACAAACATTTCAACAAGGCTGTCATTGTAAACCTAACTTTAAAAAATATCTATCCAACGACATCGTCTTCGCTATTGAAGGGGTGTAGGTACTAGTTTCTATACATTTTTTTCCATTGTCCTTTTATAAATGCAAAATCACATTTCAACTTATTTGTTTATTCTTCAATCATGCCCCAACAGAAAAATGAATTTCCTTATTGATTTTATTTTTTAATTAAGTCCAAAGTACCATTTTGCACAACGTTTTATTATTTTTTGAAATAAACGGAAAGGCAAATAAGTTTTCAATTAACGACAACAATGAATTGCGGCGTTCTTCCGCGGTGATTGATGCGATTCATAATGTATGTACGTTAGGCATTACCGAGTTTACTCCTAATATTTGTTTTCTCTGTTTCTGTTGACGTATTCCATGTTTAATGAGTAATCAGTCTCTTATTTATCTATATTTATACATTCACACAAATTACATGGCCCAAAATTAGCATTACTTATTATGTTAACTGAATAACAACTAATTAACGTAATGAACAGAGTAGCCACAAAAATAACAAAATATATTGTCTATATACATGTATATACCCATGTATCGGAGTTAAGGCTTTTGGGAAGTAAGCAGGGTTAACCAGACTGTCTTCATTCGATTTTATATAGGTAAGTAAAGTAAGTTAGTAAATAGCCTATAATTGTCCCACTGCTGGGCAAAGGCCTCCATCATTGAATCAAGTCATCGCTACAATTGATGGGTAATGACTTAATCACCACGCTTGCCAAATGCGGGTTGGTGGTTGCAAACCCGGGCTATACATCGTAAAATCCCAAACACACTCTGCCTGAAGTGGGAATTGAATCCGGGACTTTTTGGCACTAGGCCACCACGTTACTGAGGTCTATCTACAAAGTTAAATGTATTTGGCGACCACCGCAGCCGAGTGGCTTGCACGCTGGACTTTGGGCGGCGGTAACTCTGAGGTTCCGGGTTCGATTCCAGTCGGCTCAATATCAAAAACAAACTTTTCGGTATTGTTGGGTCTGGGTGGTTGTGGTACCGTCGTTCTTTCATCGTCGTGATGTTGTATAATATATATCTATACTACTATATAAATCTGTAGGCTCTATGTGTACTTGCAATTTTTCTGACAAATTTTGGGATAAATATTCATTTTATGACTCACTGACACCAATTCTACGATTTTTGAAATCTTTGTCTGTCTGTCTGTCTGTATGTCCACTTTTAACTCAAGAACGGCTTGACACACTCGTTTTATGGAAATCAGAAACAACGACGGTACGGTACGGTATATGTATTTTTGGCGTTCGCGTACAACCAAAAGCGTGAATTCAAAAACAATCCTGCCAGCGAGCAGATGACCGTATCAATGATGCAGCCGGTATCCGGAAACTGCCAGAGGATCCGAGCACCCTCAATAATTCCCGTCTCATTTGCCCCATTTTATTTGCGAGAGTGAGCGACACTGAACACCCATTATTTATTTTGGACGTAGAACTTCGTTCGTCGGCAAACAGTATCACCGGTATCGGTAATGAGGTGACCGACAAATCGTAAAAAAATATTTTTTTCGGTAATTATTACCAATAATTAAGGGAGAAGTCTGTTGGCGCAGTAGCCGTTTAAGTATAGAGCAATTTAAACCAGTTACCTGATGCAGTGATGGGTGTACTATACTCGTAATAGCGTAACAGTACAGGCACTTTAAATTAAAAATAAAATCTATAACTGTTCCGAACTTCAAACGTCTTATTCAGTTTAGGCTATAGTGAGACGCTCTCAGACTAGGTGGAGCGACGATCTTCGCAAGGTGGCTGGCAAGAGCTGGATGAGGACAGTGGCATGCACGCAAAGTTGCCTATGTCCAGCAGTGGACTGGTTTGAGCTGATTATGATGATGATGAACTGAGCTCTTATGTTACTACGCCATCGGTTTGTAAGTTTATGGGAAGAGGACTTTGAGGGAACCTTGTACTGAGAAGAACTGGTGTTCTTTTCTCATTTTTTTATAGCTTCATATATTGGAAAATTAATTAAAGACTTTTCTCCTTTTGCTTAACAGCGTCATACGTTAGAAAATATACTTTCCGTTTTAAATAAACCTACAAACTACAAAAAGCAACATAGACATGCAAAAGAATATTATCGAATTTTGCGTATTTACATGTGGCACCAATATAAATTTTGATAACGTTCTACAATACCTATTGTAAGTAGCTGACTTCAAAACTATACTCTAATACAAACCGTATGATAGACAAAAAATTCAAAAAATTACGATGACATTGTTAAAATTAGTATACATTAAAATAACTATGATACTCGCACATTACTAAAACAACATACTGTTTAAAACACAGGGTCGCAAACTTGATAATATAACAATTGAAACAAAATGTTTCGCTAACAACAACACAGTAGTTATATTATTTAACGCGAAACTAAAACAAAACTCGGCAAATCCCTTTTTGCACATAGCCGTCCGAATTTCTAATGTGATATGGCTGGAGCCACTGTCCCGCGGGAGACATAACTTTTATTTTAACGTTATGAAAATAGCGAGCACGCAACTTGGATCACATAAATATCAGTTTAGATTACTGTTGGACCATTGAAGATAACTTTATTCTAATTAAGTGTGACATTGTTCGAGTTGGGTACTTACATCGGGAATTTTGATAAGAGAACAGACTCTCAAAGTTTGGGAACAATTTCAAAGTGTGATTTGAATAATAAATTGGAACACCATTAATTTGCGTTTGGAACGTCATCAGCCTGTATATGTGTCTCGCACTTTCACATGATTTGAGACTAGCTGTCCCGGCAGACCTTGTTCTGCCCTATTTCTCTAAAACAAAGTTACATTGGTTTTTTTAAGTTAATAGCTGCCCCGACTGATTTCGTTCTGTCAAAACTTATCAGCCTGTCGCAGTCTAAGAGAAATAAAATAACATCGAAACACTTTAGTCATATCTAGTGTGATAATATTTTTATTGTAATGCCTTGGTACACGATATTTTTTGTTTGATTACTTGGCGCGTAAATAAATAAATCTGACCTCTAATCAACTTGAAGGCATACCAAAGATAATCTTAACGCGCCTTTGTTTTGTTTTGATTGACGTCAAATGTTTGACAGCTGGGGACTGAGTGGTTTGTATGAGAAAAGAAAATTGTTGTTTTTACTATTTTCCTCGTATTTTTTATGTTTTTTCTTTCTCATAAGAACCTTCCTCAGACTTCATCAAACACAACACAAAAGAAATCACCCAAATCGGTTCAGCCGTCTCGGGTTTTGCGATTAGCAACACATTTAGCGATTCAATTATTAAAACATCATTATATTTAAAAAATATCCTCCTGGAACGACCACATAAACGATATCGTATCTCACTAGTTTGACATGCATATACCCGGTTATATTCATCGAGAAATCTTAAACACACTTGGCCTGACCCATGAATTGGACCCAGGACCTCTGGATGTGGGAACGACCGTTTTACCACTCCGCTACCGAAACGTTCAGTTAAGGCTTTTACAAATCAATGCAAACACAGACTTGACTTTGTTCGAAACAAAACAGAAAGAGAACGTGTGTTTGCTGTAACCTGTGTTTCAGAACAACAATAAATCCAATTGACACACAATATAAAAGTTATCATCAATTGGTCATGTCCAATAAAGTTAACGTAACTAATAATAAAACAGCCTGCAAAATTAGTAACAACGTTACCTAGGAACGTAATCCCATTAGGGACGAACGCCAAACGTTTACCGAAGTTGCCAAACCTTTAGGCCTTTAGTAATGCATTATGAATTATATAAGGTAACATTAATTTATTCAATTTAGCCTTTACAAGGCCTGATGAATATAAAATAAGGGCACCACTGGTGGCGTTCCAAAGGTTTGAAATAAAAACATTATTACACTTTTATGTAAAAACTGTTTGATGAGTTTGGGGATCGCTTTTGTGGAGATATACCGTTTTAGGACGTTACTGTGGTTATAGGTTACTGAAAAAATTATTAAACATCGTTAGTTATGAAATATAAATACTAATAATTTTGTTATAATATTTGTATAGATATTATTTCTTATTTTTAAGACTGAATCGTCTTCACTTAATAATCATGCCAGCTTTTGTAAATATTTCTATTTGTTTCAGTTAGTTGTCTATAATGAAAAGGGGTTTTGTTAGTATTTGTAAAGATATGACTTTATATTGTTAAGAAGGATTCGTCCTCGCGTTAAAATTATAAAAGGTTTTGTTATATATTTTATAATTCCAGTTACTTATTTATATGCTGTCTTCCTTTATATTAAAATAACTATAAAACTTAAAAGGTCACTTGATAGCCACCTTAACCTTTTCCAACTTCTAAAACTACAATACTTACTAACTTACATAACTAAAACAGAAAAAAGCATAACAATATTCTTCAAATATAACCTTAATTTGATCGAGGATGACGAATAAGCCCTAAAAAGCTTTATATATAAATATTATTTGTAAATATACTATGAATCCATTAAATATGAATGTTGAATAAAACTACGAATCCATTTGCAAGTCAAATATTTTTATTTTAATCACTTAGCTACAGTACATTATGTAGGTACGAGTACATAATCCGAAAACACTAATACCACCATTTACAAATGCCGGATTATTTTTTATGTTACACTCGTTTCGCCGATAGAGGTTTTGGTGTAATAAAAAATACGATCGCGAACATATCTAACGGCCTTCGTGAGATAGTCGATTAGCCGGCCGATCTCGCACGTCCGACGCCGCATTAAACGTATTGTTCCAACATTGTCCGTCGGATATCTGAGCCAGATTTTACGACCGCCATAATACCATAACAGTTTAGTTATCTAAAGAGCGTCTCTCAGGAGGCAGGAGAGCGGTGCGCTCCCCAAAATTTATTAATCCATAAAAATATTCGGGAAACAGACATCTCTGAATAAAACAGAGCAGAGCTTAATTGTTGTTATAAAAAATGAAGCTTTATTGTTGCGTCGCGAAGTTTTTATTTCAAGCGTACACTAACTTGGTTGAACAAAGTTATTTCAATAAGTTTTCACGCGAACTACTTAGTGTAGGCTATGTTTTGGAAAGGTGTTGCTGTTCGCTGCTTTTGGCTTTTACAGAGTAACCGATTTATAAGAGCTCACTTATTGTTTAGACATTTTTAAACTATTTATTTTAAGATTTTTATTAATGCTCTATTAACAAGATAATAAAAGTGTTGTTAACCCACTTAAAACGATAATTATGCTTGTGTAAGGCATTAAGTCAGTAGACTAACGGAGCTATTGGGGTTGAACCGCGATTTCTCGCATTCAACCCCAGCCTGTTCAGTGCCCGATTATTATTATTTATTTTTTTATGTTAAAATGAGGCAAACGAGCAGGTGGGTCCCGTGATGGAAAGTAATCATCGCCGCCCATGGACACATCCGCAAAACCAAAGTATCGCAGATGCGTTGCCGACCTTGAGGAAGGAGTTGGATCGAGGAGGGAGTAGGAATTGGGAGGGGGAGGGGTGAGAGATGGGCCTCCGGTACTTTCACTCACCGGACGAAACAACAGCAACGAGTGCCATTGTTTCACGCCGATATTCTGTGAGAGGGTGGCATTACGCCGGGCGAGCCGGCCTATTTCGTGCTGCAACTCAGCGTGGCTCTACCACTCAGACAAGCATACACCGATGGCGCAGAAGAGCTCAATGGCGCAGTGGTTAACGCGCCCAGTCTGCGAGTTAAGGTTAAGCAACTTTTGCAAAGGCCGGTCATCGGATGGGTGACCAAAATTTATCATCTCGAGCACTTCTGTGTTTCGGAAGGCACGTAAAGGCGTAGGTCCGTTTTTGCTATCCATCCGCCCCAGCAGCGGGGACATAAAAATAAGCTGATGATAATGATAATGATATCTGTTCCACTACAAATGCTTCAAACGCTTTTGCATAATTTGCAAGTTTGCAAGCCAATTCCGTTTGACTAGAGTTCCATGAGGTTTAAGTAATTGAAAAAGTTACCACTGTTTTGATTTTTGGTTTTATCCAACATTCTGGAGTTGTAACTGTTTTGATTAACGCATCGTGGAAGCTCGATCTGCGGCAGGATCTGTCACGCGCTCTCAAAGCTGTGTTCTGGTTGGCAGGGTAAAAAGAAAAACCTTTTTGTTCGGCGCTGGTCCATGTTTGCCCTCGCTGCAAATGGAACAGATCCGATTCCCAGTGCGCTCGCTCGTTTATCACAGGCAGAATTTAGTTTACGTGCCAACATAAAACAAAATAAAAAAGTATAAAACATGTTAATAAAATAAATGCAAAAAAATATATTTATATTTAAAAAAAAATCAGTCTTTCCCCTTTTACCCTTATAAGCTTCTAAATTTTGCGTAACTGTTTTTTATATGATGTGTCAGCAATATAGTGTTTATATTTCTTTAATTGTAGTTTATGTGTTTAAAATGTCATTGTTGTGCAATACTTAATTAGGTGTTTCGAATATTTAGTAAATAATATTATTGTCTTTACTTAATCACAACAAAATATTATATAATTAAATAAAATTAACACTTAAGCATATCCCTTGTAATCTGCTGCTGCTGTTATTTTCTTTGATCAATGCTGTGTACAATTTGTAATTGGAATATATATTTATTAGGTAATTTAGCACATGTTTAATGTATAATGTATTGGTCTATATACTGTATTTTGAACCTTACAAAATAAAATTAAATATACCTAGATAAATAGATAGTTAAGACAAAGCATTCGCGTTCTTAAACTATAAATATACGCTATATATGCTTACTTGACACTAAAGATATCGTCTTAGGTATATTTGCTACTACGAAACGAAGAGCAGTAATTAACTAGGCTATTTAATGTTAATTCATAATTTTATTATCATGAAATCCGAAGTATAATTAGTTTACGTAATTGAAATGAAACAACTTTTACGGATCTACTCGCGTTTATTTTACACATTACTTATTTAATATTTATCCTGACGTTTCGAACCCTTTGCAGGGTCCGTGGTCACAGGGAGACTGAGGTGTTGGTCATCTCATAATTAGTTGGTAGCTTGTATACCCTCATTTAAACTTAATCAGGTGCGTTCCGTTTTACGCAGAAAGAGCTTACAGTATCTTTTGGTCTGGCAGTATGGTGTCGGGGCTGGGATTTAATATTTTGTATGATGGGATCCCAGGCTGGTGGTAGAAAACAATAGTTTACGGAAATTTAATTTAATAATTTGATTAGTGCTGAATGATCTACTAAAAACATACCTTTATACATGATACTTTTACATTATGAGTATACCATAAAAAACATAAAAAGGTTCTATATCATAATATAAGTCGTGGTGACATACATTATCGTGGCTTACCTATACCATGGACTAATAGTATGGTGGAAGCGCACTTCCTGCGAAATCTTCCACTACTGAGGCACTGGCTATCTTATCTTATCTCTGCCTGCCATAACACAACCTATACCATGGTACCATACTAGGTATACTAAGCAGAGGAATAGACTAGAGAACAGAATAGACAGAAATTTTTATTTCATGACTTTATTTTTACGGGCGTGACTGTAGCGTGTACCAAATTAAACCTTTTCTATTATATTCTAAGCCTATTAAATTTTAACAGAAGCTCCACAAATCTGCGAAGGAATTAGCTACAAATCAATTTATGAAAACGCCGCGTCACCCGCTCTTTCAGTGATAAAAAAACAGTGAATCCGCCGTGTCACGTTTATATTATACGTACAATTTGCTCTGAAAATAATGGTGACTATGCAGTTTTGGAGAAGATGGCATGGTACTTTTTAATAGTAAAATATAATACTGTGACGCTGCTGGGCAAAGACATCCATCGGTAAAATCAAGACATCGCTAGATACTAATAGAGAATTGAACTTAATGATGTATGTATGTATGTATGTATGTATGTATGTATGTATGTATGTATGTATGTATGTATGTATGTATGTATGTATGTATGTATGTATGTATGTATGCATGTATGCATGTATGCATGTATGCATGTATGCATGTATATATGTATGTATGTATGTATGTATGTATGTATGTATGTATGTATGTATGTATGTATGTATGTATGTATGTATGTATGTATGTATGTATGTATGTATGTATGTATGTATGTATGTATGTATGTTTGTATGTATATTTATATTTAAAATTTGTAGCAATCGCTACTAGAACAAGGTCATGTTGTTTCAAGAAGAAGAGTGACGTGACACAACACAACAATGCTACTAACGTTATTGTACGAGTAATGACGACAGATTTTGAAGTGTTGGTGGTCAAGCTAGGTGCCAACCAGTCTCCCGTGGTTCAATTTCCCAGTAAACAGGTCCCGCGGCCTCCACTGTATTCGGTGTTTGGTCCCCCAGATCCCCCAGGATAGCCCCTCCGTCTCGCCCTTCCTGGTCTTGGGATTCTCCCTTGAAAGCCGACTGAAGACAATGGCGTCTCTGGATAGTCGGTGGGTTGTAGAAATGCGGATGGGCGACTCCCACATAACCGTCAGGCCTCCTCAACGTTGGGCACTCTTAACGAGTTCCTCTGGGTAAAAAAAAGGTGACAACGAGTCTTACTTAACCTAAATGGAACACAGTACAGTCTCTGACCAGTGGTCTAGACGCTTGACCGTCAAGGTAATTTTTTTATAAATACTATTAAGATTGCTTACGTCTCGCCTGATAGTAATCAGTTACCATTATTAGCCAATGGATGTATGCTCCACCAGTGACCAGAACTATTTATCACTTATGCGTTGCCGTTTCTGTCGATTTGTTTTTTGTTTCTTTGATTTTTTAATCACCTATCCGAAATTAGGTTAAAAAAGTGGTATTAGCTTAAAACAACAATAACGTGTTTTGGTAAATGTCGTTTCTTCTATATTATTATAAAACTGTACAGTTCCTTTCGTCCATTTCTGATGCTGTAAGTCGCCGTGAATGGGTAGTAGGTAAAAATCATTTTTGGGCGACTTGAAAGATGCTTTCCTGTCAATTATATCAATGTGAATAAAGAAATTTTGATATTATGAACGAAAGATTAGATTAGATAGATATTTAGATAGATTAGATTAGTCGTTAGACTTTTTCGGACGTTTTCTGTCTTCCGAATCAATGAAAACTCTTCTACCTACGCAGAGAGCCCAGCACAGCTCACAGTTATATTTAACTCATAAAAACACGTCCTAAAAGTAATTACTCATCGCAAACAGTTTTTACGAGTATCGAGTTCTTCTCCCAGGGCAGAGACAAGTAGACTTTACAGTCGTACTGCCAACGGCAACTGCGTAAACCGGCCCCGTAAATAACGTCCGATAATAAAATCTTAATTTCCAAGTACAGTTACAGCCATAATTTAGAGAACTTCGCCGTGTTGTTACGAGCACAATAAAAGATGTGTTTCATTCGACCTAAATATGGCAACATCATGTTGAATTAATGTAAACATTATACATTCATGTTTTTTACACAAACCTGACAACGAGTTCTTCGTGAACAAATTCAAACCCGTTAATAGTCTGTTTACGAAAGCTTAGGGCATAAAATGCGGTGTTTTCCAAGAAACAGTTAAAGTGAACATTGCATTTTATGTAAAATCTTTAAATTATAATTTTTTAAATTTACCTTAATGCACTAAGGGGTTGGACTTTGTTCCCGAAGCTGAATGAGCGGTTTAACTACTGAATGCTAGATGGTTTTAACTATTAACTACTACTAAACCGATTTCGAAACATTTTTTCATTTAGTCATTTAGGTTTTTTATAATATAAAAGAAATTAAGCAATTTATAGTCACTCATTCGTTGAACAGTCGAAACCAAAACATAAGTGTCTTTTTTATTATTTTGAATTTAGCATTCACAATAACGCCTCGGTGGCCGAGTGGCAGAGTGCTCGGTCCGATATCCGAAGGTCCCGGGTTCAATTCCCAGGTCGGGCAAAATGTATTTCGGATTTTTCGATGCATAATCCCGGGTTTGTGATCACCAACCCGCATATGGCAAGCGTGGTGATTAAGCTATTACCCATCAATTGTAGTAATGACTTGATTTCAATGATGGAGGCCTTTGCCCAGCAGTGGGACAGTTATAGGCTGTTTACTTACTTACTTACTATTCACAATGCTCTTAATAGTTACAATATAAAATTTTACTAGAAAAAATTGACCAGCCTCCCTCAGGAAGCTTGAGTGGGACTCGAACCCACGACCTTGGGATAACCGGTCCAATGCTTTGACCGCTGAGCTACCGAGGCCCCAGAAGACTCGTTGAATTTTTGTAGTAATATGTGATTTTCTATTATAAGATAAAAAAATACGTTCCAAGTGTCTATGTTCAATAAAAAAGCCTTATTCCCTTGAATAGAGTAAAACATTCGTAATACAGCGATGTAAAGTTAGTTGCTCATAAGCCCCGCAGCACGAAAATCCCAACTTCCCAAACACTGATTTTGAATATTCAATAATAATAAACATTCTTGTTTTTTCCAACAACTAGGTAGGTACGTGTATAAGACATGGCAACGCTCCGCTAACAACCTCCAAAGTAACTGAAGCGACGTTTGCGTACCTGGATCCCCCAAATAAAGCCGCCATTAAAATTTATAGAACGACGAGTGCCTTCAGAATTGTTGCCAAGTTTTAATTACACCAATGTTTATAATCGGGGTGTGCAGGATGCGAGGGATTACATACAAGTTTTAATTTTTCAATTTAACCTTTGCCTAAAGTTATTGGGAGCCCGCTGATGAGATTAGGGACGGAAATCTGCCAGACGTATGTCCTTTACCGGTATTGCGATGATAGATTAGCGAGATTGAAATAAACCCGTTTGTATTATTAGAATTGACCTTTGGATTGTTAATTCGGTATTCTTTAAACGTTACATGAGCTTGTTTGGAATTAAACTTTTTTTTGTAATAAAAAGATTAAATGGAATTGTTGATACATTAACGTAAGTAAAATCGATGTTATGTTATGTTATTCCGAATGTAGCATAGGTAATCCGTAGATAAAATATGAAGACATAAAATATTGAAAATCAGAAAGTTTTACGGAAAGTAAAGCACCTACGTAATTTATTGTCTTTCCTAAAGGTCAAGAAAGAGCTTTTAATTCGATTTTATTATATTCTAAGGTAAACACAATAACAACGTGATCATTAATTTGCAAGACACGTAAGAATGTGTAATTTCTGGCAAGGGAGGGATATAAACTTTCGCAGACGTATCTAGTTGCGCCTGCCAAGGTTGATCTCTTCCAAACTCATATCCATTCCCCAAAGTCAGGGTATGGCTTTTGAACAGGGCTGCAACAGGGAGCAAACATCTATACGCCTATTTAAGGTTCAATACAGACATGGGTTAGTTTAGTACTACTTTACGTGTCTTACTTTTCATCACCTCTGTGGTCTAATGGTTAAGACCACCGGTTTAGACCCAGAGGTCTCGGGTTCGATTCCCAGCGGGGGTACATTTTTGTGTTCTCGGTTTGGTTGGTGGTAGCGCTTGTTAGTCCGCCTGGCTAGCTACCACCATCTTATCTAGATATGTCGCCATAACATCAATGTGTGGAGCATTGTTGTGCTCCGGCAGCTAGAGGTAAGATAGCCAGTGCCTCATTAGGAGGGTTCCTTGTTGAGGTTGAGGGTTGAGGGTGAAGTGCGCTTTAACTTTCGGCCTTATCATCACTTAACCAAGGCCAAGCACTTACACGTATAATATATTTAAAAAACAAATAAACACAATATGCTCAGAATAGTTATTCCGCGTTTTGTTCCCGTCATGTAAACGTGATTTCAAATCAGAGTAAATAAGACAAAACACGAAATTAGTATTCGAAGTTTATGCTCTGTTTATTTTTAAGACGCTACAACTATAGAACTCACCTATTTTCAAACTTTACCCTTTCAAACAAGAATTCAAAGCAGATAAATACCACTATGAACATAACGTCGAAAAATAAAGATACATTTTCTGAAATAAACCTTTTCAAACTATTCAATTGTGCTTTTTGTCTAACTATCTGATATTAGGTGTACCTTTTTAAAATGTTTCATTGTTATAGATAAGTCTGAATGAATATCATATTACTCAAAAATAATATTGTGTATGTCAACCGATGACGCAGTGGTTAACGCGCCCGGTCGGCGGTCTACGAGTGTTGAGGTTAAGCAACTTTCGCATAGGCCGGTCATCGGATGGGTGACCAACATTTTATTATCTCGAGCTCCTCCGTGCTTCGGAAGGCACGTAAAGCCGTTGGTCCCGGCTGCATTAGCAGTCGATAACAACCATCAATCCGCACTGGGCCCGTGTGTTGGTTTATGGCCCGTTCTCCCTATCCATCCATAGGGTAGGCTCGTGCCCCAGCAGTGGTGGTCAACATAAAAATGAACTGATACCATCGTATGTCAACCTTATTTAAAAATATTATGTTGACTCGTTTACTAAAATGTATCGTAAGAATTGACGTCTCGTCGCGTTTACGGTATTACTTCTGCGGGACAAGAAACTGCACACGTTTACGGCCGGGTTAAAAAAACTGCGTTATGTGATGCCAAGTAATTTACTTGATAAGATCTTATTAATACCTACGTGTAGCAAAAAAATTGTACCCCTTTTTACAAAAATTGCGCGGACGGAGAAGTATGAAATTTCGCATACTTATAGTTTATATAGAGAAGGAGTACAGAATGTTAATGTTTTTTTTTAATTATATATATTTTTAAAAAATACATTAAGTCAATAAAACAAAACATTACACACACTACCATGTATTTGACACACACGCATAATATACTCTTTTCAAAAATTTCAAAAATGGAAGTGGAGCGGCCGAAATCTGTCAATGCCAATCCAAACTCACATTCTATCTTTTTTAATTTTTCATTGTTTAGGATACAATCCATGCAGCCTTAATAAAATTACTGTCGAATTTCGACCACTGGGCGACCACTAGTTTAAATAAAACTCTATTGAAACTTTTTGTACTTGCCTTTTTGGTGACCGAAGCTTTACATGCTTTTGTTAAAATAAGCTCACATAACATTAGGGTGATGGCAGTGTTCGATACTTTAATCACCGTGTTTGATACAATTCCAAAAAGTAACATAAATTTTCATTTAAATTTTACACGATGATGGCTAGAATTCATGTGGTCATTATTTGATTGATTCTAAAGACTAAAATCAGTAGCTGATGAATCATTTTATTGAAGAAAAAATGACGATCACTGGTTCATGTCGAAGACTGGTCCCTACCCCCACCTACTTATTTAAACTACTATTTCAGATATTATAAAGCATGAGTGTACGCTTAAGAAGCCTTTCCATGACTATGGTTAGTGCGAGGCCCTTTTTCTCTCACTCCCACTCTGTCCAGAGTTCCCGAAGTATAATCAAAGTTTCCAGCCACGAGATTATTGATGTTGGTCGCATACGTAAGCTAATTCTATGAGGTTATATTATGTGTCAAACTAACGGGAAGTTTAACCTCATTGTGACTTTCATTGCGCCAATAAAGATGAGACTATAGATTTGGGTTGAGACGCGTCAAGGAAAGCTTTATTGCGCTGTAGGTTTCCGAGTATTTTTTTAAAAAGTTTACTTGACAAGTTTTTTGTTGTTAATATATAAAATAACCTTCCAATACTGTAAAGCAATAATAGATATAGTGTGGATAGGAAAGTACTTATGTACTTATGTAATTAGTTTTAAAAAACACCTCAGCTTCTTTTCACGTGCTACATTGATCCTGTTGCTCGCTTACGTAATTGTTTTTATTTGAAAGATCATCAAAATATTTTGCATCTTATCCTGTACTAAAAATGTATGCCACGCTGCGCTTGGTCTATGTGGATTGGTGGGTGTTAACGACTGCCATCTGACAATGCCAACCGGTACCAACGTCTAAGGGTAAGCCAACCCACAAAAAACACCGCAAAGAGTACGTATAGCGTTTTCAGCCAGACATAAATTCAGAAAATTAATACAAATACAAATCATACAATATAACATCACCTTGGTTTGTTTGTACAGTCAACAGCAAAAGTAGATGATGTTTACTAGATTTCAAAATTAAGTTTCGATAGTGTAAGTCGGTATTTTCTATATAACTACAGTCAAAGTCTGCAGGTACTAGTAGACACTCAAATGTTTTCGATATGCGTTTAAAAAGTTTTGATTTTCATACTGATTTCATATTTTGAAACTTGACCAACCATCAGTTATCTTTGCTGTTGACTGTACTGTAATAGTGATAAAATTGTTTCTAAATAAATAAATAAATATTCTAAATTAAATAAGTAATAAGGAAAAGCTTATTATTTCTATGCAGCCATTAAATTACATTCAACTGACAGGAGAGTGTTTCTAACCGATATAATAATAGACTAATGGGAATTTAATCCGAGTTCTTCTTGTGTTACAAGACACGTGTTGTGAGACTCCATTTTAAATTAAATCTACCGTACAATTTTAACCTTACTACATATTACAAATGTTTCTTGGAATTGGCCTAAAGTTAAACGCGAAGCCATTAACTATGATAATATAGCCGAATAAAAGAAAACGTGGTACAACCTTACACCAGCATATTAGCTTCCTAGGTTGGTTGAAAAACCTGGTATTAACATGTAAACAGCTTATTCATAATAAACTTTAAAATAATTGTAGTATGCGTACTTTTTGGTAGAGCGTGCTCTTTGGTGGTTTTGTACCCTACGTGCGTCCCGAAGCACGGAAAAGCTTTAGTATTTTTTTTATATTTGGTCACTATTTCGGATTCCATTTCCATTTCCATTCCCAATACCGGGTGGTATTGGGAATGTTGCTTTACTAACACTATTACAAATCGAACGTGCTAAAAACTCCATTGAAGAGCTATTAAAAACGAAATTAATTAAATTAATAAACACAGCGACAGTATTGAACATTGAAGTTATTGTTACCGGTCGCGTTTGCGCCTTGTCATTAGTTAAATGAGTTCTATTCGATAGAAAATTAATTCAATTAACCAATGAAATTGATTGATGTCTGATAAATTGACGATTGATGACCACCCTTCGAGTTTTAGTAACGATGTTAGACTTTACTGGGACCTCGCGGGGACTTCCTGAGTGAATTTGAAATGTTAACAATAATAATAAACACTTTATTTGCACACTAAGAAATAAACAGTTACAAAACAGGACAATAGACAGAAAAGAGAGTACAAGTAGGCGGCCTTATTGCTTTATAGCAATCTCTTCCAGGCAACCTTGGGTGAAGAGTGAAACAATAGTAAGGAGTAATAGGGGAGTAGGTGCATATAAAGAAAGAAAGAATTGAGAATAAATAAATATCTACAGATTAAGGAAAGAAAGAAAATTACAAATAAGGACTGAAATATATACTTATAGTTAGCTAGATGGGAGCAGAAGAAAGGAAATAGCTTCTTACTCGATCGCCGAAAGACCTTAGATTTTGAGTTTTCCTGATGCTCTCAGGAAGTGAGTTCCACAAGCGGACAGCATGGACAGTGAAGGAATAGGAGAAGAAGTCAGTGGAGTGTTGAGGGATGTTTAAAGACGAGAGTGTTTAAAGACGAAGAGTTTTGTTACTGTTACTCACCGAAATAATGAGGCGCTGGTTACATGAAAGGCGTATAATAATACAATAATATACAAAGTCGAAAGTATACATATGCATGGCTTATAATAATAAAATTTAAACAATAAAATTTTGTGATATTGTATTTTAATAATTTATAATACACCCCCGAAACAAAAACATAATCAAACTGTTGTCATCTATGAGCTTATACTAGTAAAGCAGATTGCAGTTGTGAAGTGAGACGCTTGTAGCGACGTATATACAGGCTCTGACTATATTTTTGGTCATCATGATACTAAAAAAGAAAGAACATTACTTAATTAAATGGTAATCAATCATTATAACTCCCTAATTATAATTCTCTAATTTAATATATAATAATTTAATATTATAATTCCCTGTGTGGTGCCGGGGATAAAGAATTGCACCACCCCATCTCTTCCTGTGGGTGTCGTAAAAGCCGACTAAGGGACCATTCCAGAGGATGGGCAGCAGCATCTCTCTGAAGTTACCCTCAACCTACTGCGATCGCCAACCCGCCTGCCAAGCTTGGCGATTACGGCAAATACCCCTCATATCCTTGGTGGAGGCCTTTGTCCAGCAGTGGACGTCTTGGGCTGAGATGATGAATCATTATAATAATAATCGACAAAACACAAGTTAGATAATAAAAATGCAGACTATGTTTCTGCACATTTCCGTTAAGAAGTCAGAATTCTAAAAAATACTGTGAGTTTTTAATTATTTCATTCATACTTGTTACTTATTTTATTTAAACTTAATTGAAAATGAAAATCGTTCGGTTTTCGGTAAAATCACACAAAACTAATCAGTATATTAATTAGCTATTTCGGATTTTTCGATGCATAATCCCGGGTTTGTGATCACCAACCCGCATATGGCAAGCGTGGTGATTAAGCTATTACCCATCAATTGTAGTGATGACTTGATTTCAATGATGGAGGCCTTTGCCCAGCAGTGGGACAGTTATAGGCTGTTTACTTACTTACTTACTATTCACAATGCTCTTAATAGTTACAATATAAAATTTTACTAGAAAAAATCGACCAGCCTCCCTCAGGAAGCTTGAGTGGGACTCGAACCCACGACCTTGGGATAACCGGTCCAATGCTTTGACCGCTGAGCTACCGAGGCCCCAGAAGACTCGTTGAATTTTTGTAGTAATATGTGATTTTCTATTATAAGATAAAAAAATACGTTCCAAGTGTCTATGTTCAATAAAAAAGCCTTATTCCCTTGAATAGAGTAAAACATTCGTAATACAGCGATGTAAAGTTAGTTGCTCATAAGCCCCGCAGCACGAAAATCCCAACTTCCCAAACACTGATTTTGAATATTCAATAATAATAAACATTCTTGTTTTTTCCAACAACTAGGTAGGTACGTGTATAAGACATGGCAACGCTCCGCTAACAACCTCCAAAGTAACTGAAGCGACGCTTGCGTACCTGGATCCCCCAAATAAAGCCGCCATTAAAATTTATAGAACGACGAGTGCCTTCAGAATTGTTGCCAAGTTTTAATTACACCAATGTTTATAATCGGGGTGTGCAGGATGCGAGGGATTACATACAAGTTTTAATTTTTCAATTTAACCTTTGCCTAAAGTTATTGGGAGCCCGCTGATGAGATTAGGGACGGAAATCTGCCAGACGTATGTCCTTTACCGGTATTGCGATGATAGATTAGCGAGATTGAAATAAACCCGTTTGTATTATTAGAATTGACCTTTGGATTGTTAATTCGGTATTCTTTAAACGTTACATGAGCTTGTTTGGAATTAAACTTTTTTTTGTAATAAAAAGATTAAATGGAATTGTTGATACATTAACGTAAGTAAAATCGATGTTATGTTATGTTATTCCGAATGTAGCATAGGTAATCCGTAGATAAAATATGAAGACATAAAATATTGAAAATCAGAAAGTTTTACGGAAAGTAAAGCACCTACGTAATTTATTGTCTTTCCTAAAGGTCAAGAAAGAGCTTTTAATTCGATTTTATTATATTCTAAGGTAAACACAATAACAACGTGATCATTAATTTGCAAGACACGTAAGAATGTGTAATTTCTGGCAAGGGAGGGATATAAACTTTCGCAGACGTATCTAGTTGCGCCTGCCAAGGTTGATCTCTTCCAAACTCATATCCATTCCCCAAAGTCAGGGTATGGCTTTTGAACAGGGCTGCAACAGGGAGCAAACATCTATACGCCTATTTAAGGTTCAATACAGACATGGGTTAGTTTAGTACTACTTTACGTGTCTTACTTTTCATCACCTCTGTGGTCTAATGGTTAAGACCACCGGTTTAGACCCAGAGGTCTCGGGTTCGATTCCCAGCGGGGGTACATTTTTGTGTTCTCGGTTTGGTTGGTGGTAGCGCTTGTTAGTCCGCCTGGCTAGCTACCACCATCTTATCTAGATATGTCGCCATAACATCAATGTGTGGAGCATTGTTGTGCTCCGGCAGCTAGAGGTAAGATAGCCAGTGCCTCATTAGGAGGGTTCCTTGTTGAGGTTGAGGGTTGAGGGTGAAGTGCGCTTTAACTTTCGGCCTTATCATCACTTAACCAAGGCCAAGCACTTACACGTATAATATATTTAAAAAACAAATAAACACAATATGCTCAGAATAGTTATTCCGCGTTTTGTTCCCGTCATGTAAACGTGATTTCAAATCAGAGTAAATAAGACAAAACACGAAATTAGTATTCGAAGTTTATGCTCTGTTTATTTTTAAGACGCTACAACTATAGAACTCACCTATTTTCAAACTTTACCCTTTCAAACAAGAATTCAAAGCAGATAAATACCACTATGAACATAACGTCGAAAAATAAAGATACATTTTCTGAAATAAACCTTTTCAAACTATTCAATTGTGCTTTTTGTCTAACTATCTGATATTAGGTGTACCTTTTTAAAATGTTTCATTGTTATAGATAAGTCTGAATGAATATCATATTACTCAAAAATAATATTGTGTATGTCAACCGATGACGCAGTGGTTAACGCGCCCGGTCGGCGGTCTACGAGTGTTGAGGTTAAGCAACTTTCGCATAGGCCGGTCATCGGATGGGTGACCAACATTTTATTATCTCGAGCTCCTCCGTGCTTCGGAAGGCACGTAAAGCCGTTGGTCCCGGCTGCATTAGCAGTCGATAACAACCATCAATCCGCACTGGGCCCGTGTGTTGGTTTATGGCCCGTTCTCCCTATCCATCCATAGGGTAGGCTCGTGCCCCAGCAGTGGTGGTCAACATAAAAATGAACTGATACCATCGTATGTCAACCTTATTTAAAAATATTATGTTGACTCGTTTACTAAAATGTATCGTAAGAATTGACGTCTCGTCGCGTTTACGGTATTACTTCTGCGGGACAAGAAACTGCACACGTTTACGGCCGGGTTAAAAAAAACTGCGTTATGTGATGCCAAGTAATTTACTTGATAAGATCTTATTAATACCTACGTGTAGCAAAAAAATTGTACCCCTTTTTACAAAAATTGCGCGGACGGAGAAGTATGAAATTTCGCATACTTATAGTTTATATAGAGAAGGAGTACAGAATGTTAATGTTTTTTTTTAATTATATATATTTTTAAAAAATACATAAAGTCAATAAAACAAAACATTACACACACTACCATGTATTTGACACACACGCATAATATACTCTTTTCAAAAATTTCAAAAATGGAAGAGGAGCGGCCGAAATCTGTCAATGCCAATCCAAACTCACATTCTATCTTTTTTAATTTTTCATTGTTTAGGATACAATCCATGCAGCCTTAATAAAATTACTGTCGAATTTCGACCACTGGGCGACCACTAGTTTAAATAAAACTCTATTGAAACTTTTTGTACTTGCCTTTTTGGTGACCGAAGCTTTACATGCTTTTGTTAAAATAAGCTCACATAATATTAGGGTGATGGCAGTGTTCGATACTTTAATCACCGTGTTTGATACAATTCCAAAAAGTAACATAAATTTTTATTTAAATTTTACACGATGATGGCTAGAATTCATGTGGTCATTATTTGATTGATTCTAAAGACTAAAATCAGTAGCTGATGAATCATTTTATTGAAGAAAAAATGACGATCACTGGTTCATGTCGAAGACTGGTCCCTACCCCCACCTACTTATTTAAACTACTATTTCAGATATTATAAAGCATGAGTGTACGCTTAAGAAGCCTTTCCATGACTATGGTTAGTGCGAGGCCCTTTTTCTCTCACTCCCACTCTGTCCAGAGTTCCCGAAGTATAATCAAAGTTTCCAGCCACGAGATTATTGATGTTGGTCGCATACGTAAGCTAATTCTATGAGGTTATATTATGTGTCAAACTAACGGGAAGTTTAACCTCATTGTGACTTTCATTGCGCCAATAAAGATGAGACTATAGATTTGGGTTGAGACGCGTCAAGGAAAGCTTTATTGCGTTTCCGAATATTTTTTTAAAAAGTTTACTTGACAAGTTTTTTGTTGTTAATATATAAAATAACCTTCCAATACTGTAAAGCAATAATAGATATAGTGTGGATAGGAAAGTACTTATGTACTTATGTAATTAGTTTTAAAAAACACCTCAGCTTCTTTTCACGTGCTACATTGATCCTGTTGCTCGCTTACGTAATTGTTTTTATTTGAAAGATCATCAAAATATTTTGCATCTTATCCTGTACTAAAAATGTATGCCACGCTGCGCTTGGTCTATGTGGATTGGTGGGTGTTAACGACTGCCATCTGACAATGCCAACCGGTACCAACGTCTAAGGGTAAGCCAACCCACAAAAAACACCGCAAAGAGTACGTATAGCGTTTTCAGCCAGACATAAATTCAGAAAATTAATACAAATACAAATCATACAATATAACATCACCTTGGTTTGTTTGTACAGTCAACAGCAAAAGTAGATGATGTTTACTAGATTTCAAAATTAAGTTTCGATAGTGTAAGTCGGTATTTTCTATATAACTACAGTCAAAGTCTGCAGGTACTAGTAGACACTCAAATGTTTTCGATATGCGTTTAAAAAGTTTTGATTTTCATACTGATTTCATATTTTGAAACTTGACCAACCATCAGTTATCTTTGCTGTTGACTGTACTGTAATAGTGATAAAATTGTTTCTAAATAAATAAATAAATATTCTAAATTAAATAAGTAATAAGGAAAAGCTTATTATTTCTATGCAGCCATTAAATTACATTCAACTGACAGGAGAGTGTTTCTAACCGATATAATAATAGACTAATGGGAATTTAATCCGAGTTCTTCTTGTGTTACAAGACACGTGTTGTGAGACTCCATTTTAAATTAAATCTACCGTACAATTTTAACCTTACTACATATTACAAATGTTTCTTGGAATTGGCCTATGCCACGCTGCGCTTGGTCTATGTGGATTGGTGGGTGTTAACGACTGCCATCTGACAATGCCAACCGGTACCAACGTCTAAGGGTAAGCCAACCCACAAAAAACACCGCAAAAAGTACGTATAGTGTTTCAACCAGACACAAATTCAGGAAATTAATACAAATACAAATCATACAATATAACATCACCTTGGTTTGTTTGTACAGTCAACAGCAAAAGTAGATGATGTTTACTAGATTTCAAAATTAAGTTTCGATAGTGTAAGTCGGTATTTTCTATATAACTACAGTCAAAGTCTGCAGGTACTAGTAGACACTAGTAGAGTTTTGATTTTCATACTGATTTCATATTTTGAAACTAGACCAACCATCAGTTACCTTTGCTGTTGACTAAATAAATATTCTAAATTAAATAAGTAATAAAGAAAAGCTTATTATTTCTATGCAGCCATTAAATTACATTCAACTGACAGGAGAGTGTTTCTAACCGATATAATAATAGACTAATGGGAATTTAATCCGAGTTCTTCTTGTGTTACAAGACACGTGTTGTGAGACTCCATTTTAAATTAAATCTACCGTACAATTTTAACCTTACTACATATTACAAATGTTTCTTGGAATTGGCCTAAAGTTAAACGCGAAGCCATTAACTATGATAATATAGCCGAATAAAAGAAAACGTGGTACAACCTTACACCAGCATATTAGCTTCCTAGGTTGGTTGAAAAACCTGGTATTAACATGTAAACAGCTTATTCATAATAAACTTTAAAATAATTGTAGTATGCGTACTTTTTGGTAGAGCGTGCTCTTTGGTGGTTTTGTACCCTACGTGCGTCCCGAAGCACGGAAAAGCTTTAGTATTTTTTTTTATATTTGGTCACTATTTCGGATTCCATTTCCATTTCCATTCCCAATACCGGGTGGTATTGGGAATGTTGCTTTACTAACACTATTACAAATCGAACGTGCTAAAAACTCCATTGAAGAGCTATTAAAAACGAAATTAATTAAATTAATAAACACAGCGACAGTATTTAACATTGAAGTTATTGTTACCGGTCGCGTTTGCGCCTTGTCATTAGTTAAATGAGTTCTATTCGATAGAAAATTAATTCAATTAACCAATGAAATTGATTGATGTCTGATAAATTGACGATTGATGACCATCCTTCGAGTTTTAGTAACGATGTTAGACTTTACTGGGACCTCGCGGGGACTTCCTGAGTGAATTTGAAATGTTAACAATAATAATAAACACTTTATTTGCACACTAAGAAATAAACAGTTACAAAACAGGACAATAGACAGAAAAGAGAGTACAAGTAGGCGGCCTTATTGCTTTATAGCAATCTCTTCCAGGCAACCTTGGGTGAAGAGTGAAGCAATAGTAAGGAGTAATAGGGGAGTAGGTGCATATAAAGAAAGAAAGAATTGAGAATAAATAAATATCTACAGATTAAGGAAAGAAAGAAAATTACAAATAAGGACTGAAATATATACTTATAGTTAGCTAGATGGGAGCAGAAGAAAGGAAATAGCTTCTTACTCGATCGCCGAAAGACCTTAGATTTTGAGTTTTCCTGATGCTCTCAGGAAGTGAGTTCCACAAGCGGACAGCATGGACAGTGAAGGAATAGGAGAAGAAGTCAGTGGAGTGTTGAGGGATGTTTAAAGACGAGAGTGTTTAAAGACGAAGAGTTTTGTTACTGTTACTCACCGAAATAATGAGGCGCTGGTTACATGAAAGGCGTATAATAATACAATAATATACAAAGTCGAAAGTATACATATGCATGGCTTATAATAATAAAATTTAAACAATAAAATTTTGTGATATTGTATTTTAATAATTTATAATACACCCCCGAAACAAAAACATAATCAAACTGTTGTCATCTATGAGCTTATACTAGTAAAGCAGATTGCAGTTGTGAAGTGAGACGCTTGTAGCGACGTATATACAGGCTCTGACTATATTTTTGGTCATCATGATACTAAAAAAGAAAGAACATTACTTAATTAAATGGTAATCAATCATTATAACTCCCTAATTATAATTCTCTAATTTAATATATAATAATAATTTAATATTATAATTCCCTGTGTGGTGCCGGGGATAAAGAATTGCACCACCCCATCTCTTCCTGTGGGTGTCGTAAAAGCCGACTAAGGGACCATTCCAGAGGATGGGCAGCAGCATCTCTCTGAAGTTACCCTCAACCTACTGCGATCGCCAACCCGCCTACCAAGCTTGGCGATTACGGCAAATACCCCTCATATCCTTGGTGGAGGCCTTTGTCCAGCAGTGGACGTCTTGGGCTGAGATGATGAATCATTATAATAATAATCGACAAAACACAAGTTAGATAATAAAAATGCAGACTACGTTTCTGCACATTTCCGTTAAGAAGTCAGAATTCTAAAAAATACTGTGAGTTTTTAATTATTTCATTCATACTTGTTACTTATTTTATTTAAACTTAATTGAAAATGAAAATCGTTCGGTTTTCGGTAAAATCACACAAAACTAATCAGTATATTAATTAGCTGCCCAAACTAAATTTATAAAATAAAAATTCTGTTCTAATATGGATAGAATACAAAAGTATCGGCATGATAAGAAACATATTCGTGGTATTAAAAAGGATCTATACTATTCCGGTATCCATTAATCCAATCAGTAGAAACGTGACCATATGAGCGAGCACATCAATCATGAAACCCTGGTGTTTTCTGAACACCTTAATCCTGCACGTCTTCTAGTAGCCCTTCACAATCTTGAGCAATTAGAAATTCTACAAATCCATAGTCATTACAGGCTCACAAAGGGAAATGATTGATTAACATAACAAATTGTTCCCTTCATGATCACGACCGACCATATTGCATGATGAGTGTCCTCCCCCGTTTTACTCTCTTCTTCAGTATGAAGTCACCCACTAGTGAGTGTACGACTCCTCATACACCTCCTCCTCCTGCTCATGCACGCCATATTGTACGGCCTTGGGCTTTTTCTAACCAATTCTTCCCCGTGTCCTTTGTGATGTCATCCGCCCATCGCCACTTTCTTTGTGCAATGATACGCCCCACGTCAGTAAGTTTAGTACGACTCCGGATTACCGAGTTTTTTATTTTGTCGCATATAGTGATACTTAAAATAAAATAAAATAAATACATATTTGCCACGTGTACAATTAGGGTGACAAAATGAGGGTGTGACTCAAAATGTTTTACTATTGAAGGTGTGAAAAAGTTGAGAAGGTGGCATGCAGCAGATCTTGAATAATAATTATTTGATTACACTAAAAATACTGGCTGGGTCGGGTAGGCGTTCAATTTTTTAACTGTTTTTTATAAATATTAAAAATTACATTGAAAATTATATTAAAATACATTAAAAACTACACGAAAATTAAAACATTAAAAATATTATATAAAGGACAATGGGCAAAAATATATGGAAGCTGGTACACCCTTCAATAGCGAAGACATATATGTCGTTGGATAGGTATTTTTAACTGGAACAACATTTACTATGACAGCTTTGTTGAAATGTTTGTCCGTTCTGAGTTATAGGTATTAAGAAAAAGGTAAAAAGGGATATCTATTAATATTGTAGTATCTTAGTGTCTACAGGAAAATAACATCAATATCGTTGTATATTATGTACTTCGTAAAATATCAATTGAAATATAAAGTAAACACCACGTAAACACATAAAAATGTTATAAAAATATAAAAACTTAATGTAGAGTGTAATCTAAAATAACGTCATTTAGGAACATTGCCGGTGCAGTAAATCCCTCGTGAACTGCATATGCTAAATACCATATAATAGATATAATATGCGCACTGTACCCATGGTGCGCCGGCGCCGCCCGCCGCGCCGTCGCGTCGTGACAAACACGTACAGTAGTGTTACTATGTTGTTGCTGCCTTCGATGTAGTTACTATTTATCAAGTACTTATGTGTTTACGTGGTTTTCACTTTATATTTCAATTAAATAATAAAATAAATAAACTAAATAAACTTTCCTTTCCCACACCAATTATCTAGCCCAATAGAAGCTTCGTTATGAAACTCGTTAAATGGTTACTAGACAACGGATAAACATACTTAAAATACTTATTATACATAGAAAACACCCAGACCCGAGACAATTTAGAAAAACAATAATCTCTAAATTGACCCGACCGGGGATCGAACCCGGGACCTCAGAAATGGCGACTCCATGAAAACCGGTGTACAAACCACTCGACCAAGGAGGTCGTCAAATTGATAATTACGAAATACATATTGAATAAAACTGCAGGTTTCAATATGAGTACAAATTTAATATTATAAAATCTGGTAGTTGTAGGCATCGCGAAAACGAAACCATAGCGCGATGCAGGTTTGCACCGCCTAACGCCATCTATTAGTTTGATAAGTAACTAAACTTTGCTTTCGATACAATAATAAATATAAATTGTGGTATGATTTGAAATGTTAAGTTAATTATTATGCTATTTGAGAAAATACATTTAATAATCATTAATATTAATTGTATATTAATATTAATACGATATATTGCAATGTCATCATTACATAAGGTATAACGAGCGTTAAACATTCCGCCCACCATGGACAGAATGTCCATCGTTCCCGCCCACCGTGATCCAACTCCATCAAAGCTGCAGTGGACTGTATTTGTTTAAAAAGAGTATTAGTTAGATCAAGGCGATAAGGAACAAAACTTAATGTTAAGATAAAAATAAAACTTATTCAGTTAAAATAAAAAATAAAAAGTACTTTCAGTTAACAAATACCAAAAATAAAACATAAACATAAGCAGTAAAGATAAATTACTACCTTAGATTAAAACATTATTAAACATTACTTTGGTTAGTAGATTTACTTCAATCCGTAGTAGATAGTAAACCCTAACATTTAATACACAACTCTAGCAACATTGTCCAAGCCAGGGTGTTATTTGGTAACAATTCCTGAGCGACACCTCACGGTAGGTCATTAAATGCAACGCAATTGATTCTAACGTTTGTCACCGTAGAAATGGAAAATTTGGTAAGTTCTGCTTATAGACATGGTAAGTGGCATTTCCTTGTCACAGGTCGGTTAGTTTTAATTGCTTTATTGTTATTGCTTAATTCACTGAGTAGTTCTTTTTTGTTAATTGACCATTTTTGTAGTTCGAACCTTCTTTTTCCCAAAAGCTTCTTCATTTGCTCAATAGTTTGTTTTCTTTCTGTTACTATTTGATAGCTAGTCGGCAGATCATCTTTATAATCTATCAAATCGGTAGTTAGTTGGTATTGCTTTTCACAGTCTTGTTTTTCAGGGGTAAACTGTTTTTTATTTAACAACCCTGTTTTAGATTCTAGGTCCCAAAATTGTTTTAGATCAAATTCCTCATTATTGACGCAGGTATGCATAGTTATAATATTGTTTGTATTTAAAACTGGTTTGTTATTAGCAGCGACGACGCCAGAAAGGATCCAACCTAGTTTTGTGTTCTGAGCTATTGGTGTTCCTGGCGGTCCTCTAATAAAACCTTCGGATAAGATTTGACAGTAAACTTCAGCTCCAAGTAACATGTCAATTTTGTTTGGTATGTTAAAACCCTTATCTGCTAATTTCATCGTTGGTAAACCAGACCATAGGTTAACGACTAATTTCCTATCTGGAAGGAAAGACGTCAATTTGTTTAACACGTGAGCCTTGACACGTATAATAAACTTTGGGTCATGAAATGATTGCAAGTTTACAAAAACAACATAATTTGATTTAAGTGATATGCCGCCATCACCTCCTACTCCAGATATCGCACTTTTGATTTTACTTTTTCTAAGCCCAAGTAATTGGACTGTAGCCTCAGTAATAAAAGAGGCTTGCGATCCTAGATCCAATAAAGTACGAATAGTCATGTCCTTACCTGAAGTACCCTCAGCCTTCACCAAGGCAGTAGGCAATAAAACTTGACTTCTTGAATTTGAGAAGCAAGTGGTAATATTTTCTTCATCACTCTCTTTATGCGAAGTCATTTTCGATGTTGTTGCCGCAACATTAACTTCATCAACTGCTTGTTTATTTGTTTCAGTACTGTTTGTTATTATGTTATTGTTACAATGTAACAGCGTATGGTGTTTTTTGTAACAAATTTTACATCTGGTAGGTAAACGGCAAAATGTGACAGAATGGTTTGGACCTAAACAGTTAAAACACAACCTGGAGGTTTGGACAAAATTGCGACGTGTTGTTAAGTTTTCCTTTGAAAACGTTTTACAATTTCCTAGCTTGTGGTCAGATTCAGAACAAAAAATACATGAAAAGGATTTGTTCTCGCTATTATTTGTAAAAGCTACAAGATGAGAGCTTGTAGGCTGTTGGTTATGAACCTTAGTGTTTAAAAATTCGAGAGACCTAAATCTATGTTCTAAATAATCTAAAAATTGTTTTAAGGTTGGTAAATCATCAGAAAAATCACAAATTTTTGCTTCCCATTGCTTACGGGACTCATTATCTAATTTAAGACTAATCACATAAATTATTTTATCTACACTAATGTTGTAACATTCTACTTATGTTTCCAATACTTGACTTATAATTACTACTGTTATAGCGCAGACAACAAAACACTCAATTTAAGCAATTTCACATGATGGTATAATATCCACATCGATATCGTAAAATCTCATTATAACATCAATAAAACGCGACCAATTAACCTGGCGAGCCTTATGTCAAAATCCTCATACAAGTTGTATAAAATTTTGATATTAAGCTGGCTTTTGAAAACAGTTGGGTTATACGTGAAAACTTCGTCAAAACTACTAAACTTACATACACAAAACTCTTTGGTAAGATCTTGTGCCAATTAAATAAAAAAAGAACAGCGCGCGCTCGCTCCTGATTGGCCCTGAGCGCGCAGCTGCGCTCTCATTGGTTAGATTTTAATGGCGGCAAGTTCACTGTGACAATACACGTACGCGTGAATTTAATGTTTCGCAATGTGTTTTGTTTTTAAAATACAAATTAAAAGTTAAAAATGGACAGCGACGATGATATTTGTACGCCTCCGGATATTCTAGAATTGGCAACAAAAGTAACTCACAATTTTTTGCCAGAAAAATCTAGAAAATTATGTGAAAAAGAATATAATACTTAACTCTTGTTGTTTGACTAATTGCATTAGTGAAGATAAAGTAGTGTATGCAACTGCATATAACACGGGTATTAAAACACTCGTTACTATTATGAAACTCGCTGCGCTCGTTTCATAAACTCACACTCGTGTTTTAATACCCTTCATTATATGACAGTTGCATAAACTACTAATAACATCCCAGTTCTCTCTTCTGATACCTAAATTTTTTAAAGCATTCAAACATTCATTGGTTGTATCAAATAATTCTTTCAAAGCTATCGAGGATTATTATTATTATTATTATTTCTTATGGGGACGTCGCCAGCCGAACGGACGATCCACCCGCGTTGTTGCGGGCCACTTCATCCTTTTCCCCGTTCTCCCTTCTGGAGGAGTTAAGGTTCATCCAGCTTTCACGGCGCCCCGTCGAATCTTTTGGTCTCTTTAGTGAATCTTGCTATCTGTTCCACCTTCAGATCCTTTAGGTCCTCTATGTGTAGTCTATCCGACCCCCAGAGCTCCCATCTTGCCAGCGAATACATAGGGCACTCGGCTAGTAGGTGGAGGCTGGTCTCCTCGCTTTCCATGCACTCCGGGCATATGGGGTCGGTTTTCACTCCTATCACTGTCATATGTCTGTTCAGTCGACAGTGTCCTGTTATAACTTCAATGACTAGCCTCATGTTCTCTCTGGAGAGTCCCATTAGTTTGCTAGTCTTTTTCTTATCCATTCCCTTGATGAAGATCTTCGATTGTCTCATGCCATTCGAGGACCTCCATCTTCTGTTGGTTTCTGATGTAATGCTGTGACTGATTACTCCCTTGGTGATGTTGTGCGCTATTGGCAGCCGAGGTTCCGGCCCCACCAAGTTTTCCTCTGCTCCCTTTCTGGCTAGTTCGTCGGCCTGTTCATTTCCCGTGTATCCCTCGTGTCCGGGAATCCACGCTAGCGTTAGGTCCGTTCTCTCAGCCAGCCTTTTTAATGATTCCTTGCATTCTCTGACAATTGCTGATGTCGTCTCTTCTTTGCCTAGTGCCTTCAGCGCCGCTTGGCTGTCGCTGTAGATAGCCATCTTTCCTGTAATAGTGAGGTGTTCAGCTATCTCAGCGCATGCCATTATTGCGTATATTTCCGCCTGGAAGACACTAGCGAATCTTCCTAGCGGTATCGACTTGTCTATCTCCGTCCCGTCTGCACATTTAATGTGCACGCCAGATCCAGAGAGCTTTGTCGACTCCTTTCTGGAGCCGTCTGTGTAGCAAATGATGCCATCATTTCCTACGCTCCAGTCCTCTCTTGAACCTATATGTATTCTATATTTTTTGTCAAAAATCCTTTCCTTTCGTATTAAGTCGTTGTTGGAAAGGATCATTGACAACCTATCTTCATATTGTTTACCTATACTGGCGTGACCCTTATCCGTGTAGTTCCCGGTCCATATGCCAGTGCTTCTTAGCTTGAACCATTGTTCCGCTGCTCTTCTCTTTATTTCTAAATCCAGGGGATTCAGCCCCAGCAGGACCTCGAGCGCGGCTGTAGGTGTGGTCCTCATCGCGCCCGTAGTCACTAGGGCCGCTAGCCTTTGGACTTTGTCTAACTCTGCCTTGTTTCTCCCCACTGCGGCTCTGTGCCACCATACGATAGCTCCATGTAGGATTCTTGGCATTATTATTGCCCTATATATCCATAGTGCCATCGCTGGTTTCATGCCCCAGGTTCTGCCTATCACGCTTTTACACTGCATCATCGCCATCTTTGCCTTGGAGCATGTGTTACTGATATGGGTCCTGAAGGTAAGCTTACTATCCAGTGTCACTCCTAGATACTTGACTTCCTTGACCGTCTCCAGCTCCTGGTTGTCCAGTATCACTGGTTCAGCTCGCCCTATCTTTCTTTTCTTCGTAAATAGAACTAATTTGGTTTTTTCAGGGTTTAGGTTCAAACCTTTGCTCCTGCACCACCCTAAAGCTTCTTTTAGACCTCTGTTCATGATTTCACACATGACGCTGAGAACTTTGCCTGTCACCAGGAGTACACCATCATCGGAGTACACTTGTGTGTAAATGTGCATCCTGTTTATCTTGTTAACTAATTCATCTATTAGCAGGCACCACAGTAATGGTGACAGACATCCCCCCTGGGGGAACCCTCTTTTCGCCACCACTGTACGTGTTGTTCCTGCTATCTCTGTGCGTATCAGTCGGTGTCTTAGCATGGTTTTCACCCATATTGATACATCTTTATCTATTCCTTCGCGGCTAAGGGTATCCTCTATTGACTCGGGGGTCGCTCTATCAAAAGCTCCCTCCACGTCAAAGAAGCATCCCATTGCGTATTCTGTATTGCTGATTGATCTTTGCACTCTTATCACCAAGTTGTGGAGGGCCGTTTCGGTGGATTTGCCCTCCATGTATGCGTGTTGATTTTGGTGTAGTGGAGATCCGCTTTTCTCTATTTGTTCTCTAATTATTCTGTCTAGGATTTTCTCCAGTGTCTTTAGTAGGAATGAGGAGAGGCTAATGCATCTGAAGGCTTTGGCTTCCTGGTAGGATGCCCTGCCCGGTTTTGGGATGAATACTGCCTTCACTTCCCTCCATTTTCTTGGTATATACTTAGTTCTGATGCTGCCATTGTACAGGGCTAGCAGGTCCTTGCTTATATACTTTATAGCTATCTGTAACATTTTCGGGAAGATTTCATCCGGTCCCCCTGCCTTGTATGGCTGAAAGGATCGGACGCTCCACAGTAAATGTTCTTCAGTGATGATTAACTTTGGCTCCCGGTCCACCGTGGGACCTGGGACGATTGGTACGTCATCAACTGTACATTCCTCACTGTCCGGGAAGTGTGTTTTCATCATAACTTCCAGTATCTTTTCCGGATTAGTTATTAGTTCTTCTCCGTTCTTAATACTCTCTAGCCTACGCGTGTTGGCTTTGGAGAACGTTTTTACCAGTCGCGCAGCCTCAGGGTATCTTTCGACCCCTGCGCAGAACGCCTTCCAGCTATTCTTGTTCTCCCTTCTGCATTCTTTCTTGTATAGGTTCCTTTCTTCTCTGTATGTTTGCCAGCTCTCATCATCGTTCCTCTTTAGGGCCTTGTTGAGAGCTCGCCGTATCTTTTTCCTCTGTTTCCCCAGTGCCTTTGTCCACCAGGGTTGTCCTCTGTCTGGTCTTATCTCTCTCAAGGGGCATGCCTTATGATAGGCATCCCTTAGAGCTTCGTCCAGTCTATTCGCTTCCCCTTCAATTTCTTGTGCATCAACTAGCGGGGTTCCTCGTCCTGGGACCCACTTCTCCAGATGGTGCTGGTACGTGTCCCAGTTGGTTTTCCTCGCATTTCTTATCAGAATCTTTTCAGTCTTGGCCTCCAGACTAAAGGTGATGCGTCTATGATCTGACATAGAGTCACTTTCGTCTGTTTTCCAGTCCCTTATGTGTCGGCTAATCCTATCTGTAGCAATAGTTATGTCCAACACTTCTCGTCTAGCCTTGGTTACGAATGTGGGCGTGTTGCCTGTATTCAGTATCTCCAGGCCTGCCTCGCTTATAAATTCTAAAAGTAAGTCACCTTTTTTATTACAGTTAGTGCTACCCCATACCACATGATGTGCGTTGGCGTCGCACCCTAGAATAATAGGAGTATTCTTACCTTGGTATTTTCTTACGATTTCTTCCATTTCTCGGGATGGCGGCTCAAAGTCCCCCTCGCTGGGTAGGTATGCGGAGACTATGAGCACCCTTTCTTCTTTTCCTGCACCTGTCTGTATTGTCGCAACAACACTTGCAAGGTCTCTGTAACAATCTGCTTTTATTAGTCCTAGTGTTCTTACTCTGCTGCTGGCGTATATGCATGCTCTTGGGGTTGACTTACCGTCCTCATGGTATATGATATCTTTCCCCATAGAGCCTAGCCCTGTCACACATCCATTTAGGACGTATGGCTCTTGCAGCAGTGCTATGTCTATTGTCTCTTCCACCACGTATCTGCGAAGCTCAGTCATGGCTTCAATACAATGATGAAGATTCAATTGAACTATCTTTATTTTTTGTGTTTGTTTTTGTGGTGTGTCTCTGTGTGTGTACATGCGTCAGTGTGTGTGTGTGTGTTTGTATGTGTGTCTGTGTCCCTGTCCCTCCCTACTTCGACTCCGCTTCTGGGTTCGACCCCCCACACCAGTGCGGCTGCAGCTGTGCAACGCTCGGCGGGGGTGTCCGGTCCTTTGGCTTCGTCGTTGAAGGGAGTGGGTGTGGTGTGGGCTGTTGTGGGGGCGAGCCCAATAGGCAGGGCCTCCGATTATCAGCGGCACCCACCTTCGGGGCACCAGGCTGTTTCTCGCCTCCCCCGCCTATGGGCCGCTCCCTCACGGTGTCTGTGTTTTGCGCCTGTTGTGTACTGTTGGGGTTCGAGCCTCCCTGCACCGTCTTGCTTCCTTCCGCCTGGCTTCCCTTGAAGGCTCCAGGCTGGTTGGTAGACCGGTTCTCGGCAGGCTCCTCCCCCCGTGTCTTGTTGCTGTGTACGGGGCAGCCGTGGCATATGCACTTCCCCTCATTCTGTGTCTGGCTTCTCCCTATGGTACGGGCGTATACTCTGGTGGCTTGATAGTGGAGTGCTACTCCGCCCTCTGCGGCCACTTCCTGAGGGACTCCTACTACGAGTCTTACCCCTAGGGGTAGGACCTCCCTGCGGATGAGAGTCCACTCGGGCATCCGTAGCTCCTCCCTATACTCGTTCTGGGCCTTAATAAACTCCAGAGGGTCCACCAACAGGTCCTCTGTACTGCCCGGTAGCCAGACTGACATGCGGTGCTTCTCTAACCTCCTGACCTTCAAGGGGATGCCCTCCTGGTCGCCAAGGCCACAGTTCAGCAGCCAGGTCATCGCCTCCTCGGTAGTTGCTGTGACAAGGAAGTATCCTTCAGCAACTAGACCCGAGGCGTCGAAGGCCAGGCTACGTCCCCGTACACCGCCCTTGATGGCTTCCCCTATCTTTCTGGTCAGTCTCCTCCTGATCTCAGCGGCCATAGCCTCGTCCACCGCCGCCCCGTCCTCCCGCTCGACGACGACTGCGAAGTCAGGATTCTGGTCAGTAGCCAGCTTCCAGCCTCCCAGTTCGTTGCGGGTGTCCAGGCCCTGCCTATGGCGCTTCGGTGGACGCTGCTGCGTCCGCTCTTCTGGATCAGTTTCCTGTCTCTTCACCTTTTGAGCCCTCGGACCTGCCCTTCCCTCTGGTTTTTTCGCCACACTGGTTGCGGCGCCTTCGGGTCGGGTCTGGTTCGCAGCTAGCTCCTCTTTACGCTTTCGAGCTTTGGCTCTCCTCCACCGAGATCGAGGGATCCACTCGCCATCGCCTTTTTTGCCACTCTCCCCTATGCACATCTGTGTCAGGTCGTCCCCGAGGGTCTCCGAGAGAGACCTTCCGGGACGCACCTGTCCGCAAGGGTTCTTTTTAGCACTTGTGTGTTCTGAAGATCGCGCTGAATTGCCCCCCCCAGAATACGAGGGGCAGCCTGGGCCACTAGATGGCCCAGGGAGGGATTCTCCGGTTCCACCGGTACCCTCCTGGGGTAATAATTTCTTTTTTTCCGCGCTCATTTCATTTTTTTCCCGGGGCTGCCGGGTGCTGGGATGGGATATAATGTGGTGGGTGGGATAGGACAGGGGAGAGATGGAAGACTATGTCTGAGGATGGGGGGAAGGGTGTGTTGGATAGGAGGGGTAGGGTTCTGGATGGGGGTAGAGTTTGCGACTAGAGGTTTCAGTGACGTCTGTTTCTTAGGGAATCAGACCAATAACAGGCGGCAACCACGTGAAGGATAACACTCTAGCCTTGCCTTGGGGATCTACACGACTTGCGCTCTCCCCCATGACCATTCGCCAGACGCGGCACTGGACAGATGCCGAGAATAGGGGTACCGCAATCTCGAGTTCAATCACCCATAGATTGGAGCAGCCCTGCCCTAAAGAGCTATCGAGGATTCATTTACAATGGTTTTTTGACCAAAAAATCGTTTAAAAATACAAGAAGTTAAATATCTTTTATTGTTAAATCTATGGATTAAAAGATTCCAGCAAGTTAAATAATTTTCACTATTGATAGGAAGATGACGCAACAGCTGTTCAGCCTCGCCCGTAATATAACTCTTTAAATAGTGAAGTTTCTGCACGTCTTGTAATGATTTGTTGCTATGTATCAGCGATGAAAATAGATCGCGAAAAGTAGTCCATTCGGAATATTTTCCGGTAAATGTTGGTATCGATATTCTAGGTAGCTTAACGTCTATTTGATAATCAGACTGAGAATCTTTGTATAATTTCACATCAGCAGCCGTAGGCTTTAATCTTGCTAAACGTTCCTTCAACTCTATTTTATAATCAGTATACAGGTCTTCGGTTTTATCATACAGATTTTTCAAAATGTATTCAGTGTCCTCGATGTCGATGCTTTGGAAGTTACTTATAAGTTTAATATGCGTATCATCAAATGTAGACCATTGCTTCTCCAAAGTCTCAAGTCTTGTTTCTATGTACAATTCTGTTAGCCTTTCTTTTGGAGATTTTTTAAAATTTATTAAATATCTGTTAATTTTCTTACTAATATCTTCTTGAATCCTTATTAAAGAATCCATTTTATATAATTATCAGTTATTGTTAATGTTTATTTATCAATTTCTTGTGAACTTTTATGTGAAATTTTTCTAAGTGTTTGAGTGTTTAAGACCCAGGCAATATCGGGCATGGATTCCCCGTCTCAACCACTATTTGCCTAAAATTTCACAAGTCCATCCATTCATCAATCTTCTTAAGTTATTTATAAAATGTACTTACAGATTAGTTTCCTTTGCTAATTTTGCAATATCTTCTTTGTTTAGTTAAATATTCATCAGTTTGTTTGTTACCTTGATTTGATACCCATAGAATAGAAATCCTTCCTCTGTTATATGGTTGGTTCGGTTAAATATAATATTTCATCCGGCTCGAAGGACCATGAATAAAACTGCAGGTTTCAATATGAGTACAATTTTAATATATTAAAATCTGGTAGTTGTAGGCATCGCGAAAACGAAACCATAGCGCGATGCAGGTTTGCACCGCCTAACGCCATCTATTAGTTTGATAAGTAACTAAACTTTGCTTTCGATACAATAATAAATATAAATTGTGGTATGATTTGAAATGTTAAGTTAATTATTATGCTATTTGAGAAAATACATTTAATAATCATTAATATTAATTGTATATTAATATTAATACGATATATTGCAATGTTATCATTACATAAGGTATAACGAGCGTTAAACACATATATATTGATATAATTTTCCCGTAAACACTAAGATATTACAATATTAATAGGTATTAATTTTTACCTTATTCTTAATACCTATAACTCCGAACGGACAAACATTTCAACAAAGCTGTCATAGTAAATGTTGTTCCATTTGAAAAGACCTATCCAACGACATATATGTCTTTGCTATTGAAGGGTGTACCAATCTGCCCATTGTCCTTTGACATTTACAAATTCCTTAACACTGTAGTAACATTTCTTCACCAATAACTTTTAAGTTTTATTTTAAACTAGCTGTCCCGGCATACCTAAAACAAATTATTATTATTATTATTATATTATTGCCCTATTTCTCCGACAGATTTTCTTCTGTTAAAGTTATTGGCCTGTCGCAGTTTAATAGAAATAAAAAAACATTGAAAGGCTTTAGTAATATCTAATGAGATGATATTTTTATTGTAATGCCTTATAGTAGGTACACGATATTTTTGTTTGACTACTTGGCGCGTAAATAAACAAATCTGACCTCTAATCAACTTGAAGGCATACCAAAGATAATCCTAACGCGCCTTTGTTTTGTTTTGATTGACGTCAAATGTTTGACAGCTGGAGACTGAGTGGTTTGTATGGGAAAAGAAAATTGTTGTTTTTATTATTTTCCCCGTATTTTTTACGTTTTTTCTCTCTATAAGAACCTTCCTCAGACTTCATCAAATACAACAAAAAATAAATCAGCCAAATCGGTTCAGCCGTTCTCGAGTTTTGCGATTAGCAACACATTTAGAGATTCATTTTTATTTAATTATATAAGTTAGCATTTAGTTCCTTCAAGTTTTTAGGTATTTTATTATAAATTATAGAAGCCATGGTGCGTTCCATTTTCCTTTGGGATATTTGGAGCTTTTGGACGTAATAATAAGTAAGGGTCAAAGTTTCTGCTCCGTATATCATGACCGGCTGGATACATTGCTCGTATGCCATTTGTTTTAGAGAGAGGGGCGCTTTCTTACACTTGAAAAGTACCTCCTCCGTATTTACAGGACCTTCATTGTATTGCTATCACCATCATCAGCTCATTTTATATCCCCACTGGTGGGGGTCGAACCTTCCCTATGGATGGATAGGGAGAGTGAGTCATAAACCACTACGCGGGCGCAGTGCAAATCGATAGTTGTTAACGACTGCTAATGCAACCGAGGCCAACGGATTTAAGTGCCTTCCAAAGCACTCAAAATGAAAAACTTTGGTCATCCATCCGATGACTGACCTTTGCGAAAGTTGCTTAACCACTGCTTCATCGACCCTCGAGCTCCTCGAATTGTAATACCATGTCGGTTGCTAATGCAGCAATAAATTCATGATATGCGCGGAACGCTGGTTAAATTGCACAGTTTCATTTCTGGAAATTAGCGTGCAAATGTATTCCGCCATAAAGCTACAATGTGTGGTAAGAAACGCGACGGTTGCAATTTATTCCAGCGCATAGTTTATTGTCTCGATGCAACTGTTATAGCAAGCAAAATGCTTTTACTGCACCCTTATTATGAGCACTGAAATGGCAAATTATCATAAAACAGATATGTTAATAAAGTACTGTTAATACTAACGCCAGGGTCTTACCATGATCTCTCAGTGTGTGAAAACTAGACGCGTGCACATAAGTAAATACTCCCATATATCTACTCATGACACACGTGTATGTAAGTACAGTCACGAGTATTTACACGTATACACTTTTGACAAGTTTACACCCTTATTCCATTGTATTAAGAGTCACATTGTTTATATGTAAATGCTCATGTCCGTACGCCGCAAAAAGCATCTCGTTTTTAAATCCGCAATACACTGCTACATACTGCTTTAAGAGCTTCTACGACGCCGGCCTTTACATGACTCCTGTTTATTTTATTTTAACGTGTCTATATTTTTGTTTTTTGTATGTACAATAAAGTAATTTATTCTACTTATTATAGTAACCTACCTGTTAAGTACCATGAGCTCTTAATGCCTCAGTTTTTGTTTATTTATTGCACGCTTGTTTTTTTATAATTTCATGCAAAAAAAAAAGTAAAAAAAACAGCACAATTCTTACACAACTTATTGTGCAAATGTCATATTTATTTAAAATATTATACTGAGTATTTATTGTTGTTTACAATGTTTTTTACAAATATTGTTGAAATACAGTTTAATTAAATGTAAAATATAAATAACTTTAACTGTAACAGCTTGTCCTTCTCATCCATTTATAAAACAGAAATGAAACAAATGTTATATTTAATAATATTTTAATTAACGACCAGGGTAAAGGGGATATGCAGTGGCGCCCGCAATGCTTCTTTCATAGATGTATGATACCCATACGAGAGTGGTTTGTATTATCTTTTTTAACATTACAATATACATAAAGGTGTAGATAAAGATGTGTAATACACTTAAATTAAATTTGTGCTGAGGCCGATAGCGAGTGGCGCTAACAAAAGGGCCCTTCAAAAGGATCACACAGTAATGGTGGAACAATTTACCTAACATCTCGCCTTGTGCGAGGATGCGAAGTTTTATCTTCCAAATGGAAACCTTTTTCTTGGATCTTATAAAAAAATATTACTATACTTATATGATAATAGCATTAGAGAGCGATGTAACTGGGTTTAGTTGTAAGGCTGCAGGCAATACAGTTAGTTTTTGAATTCAATTCAATTCAATTAAAATTCATTTATTCAGTTTAGGCTACAAATAGCTCTTATGAACGTCATTATGCCATCGGTTCGTAAGTCTACTCTGGGCGGGAGATCTTGTACTGAGAAGAACCGGCAAGAAACTCAGCAAGTGTCCAGCTCTTTTCTCCCTTACAGCGTCAAAAATATTGGAAAATGCCCTATCATAAAAGGACACTTTCCATCACAAATAAAAACACAAAATATAAAGGACAATCACACATATTTAAAAAAAACAAAAGAGAAAATATAATAATATCTAAGTTTGCAAAACATCAGTTACCAGTTAAAATTTTCACAATGTCATACAGCACTAATAATGTTCAAAAATTGTCTAAAGTAGAAAAAAAAACAAAATTAAAAATAGTTAATAATAATAAAATAATAGTATGCAAGAGCAGACCAACCTCCACAGGCGGCACCCGTTCACGAGTATGACATATGAATCAGCCATCGCTTCACTCAACCATATCTTAGGGAATGTAATGAAGAAAAATGAACAGGCATGTAACGTTGTCGTTGCAATTTACTCAACGTTATATTTTTGCTATGCCTCCTTGGTAGTTTTAAAAACCATCTGTCAAATTTATATCCACGGTTCTGAAAAAGGAATATATTGAATGTCATGTCATTGTCATGGAATCTTTTTAAATTCTTCAGTTCAATAACATTCTTTTATAATAACATCGATTGTGCAATTACTAATGTTTAAAATATAATATGTGAAATCTGTATCTATAAACAGGTAATTTGATTCCTATAAGAAATATTTGTAAGTAACGTATTGAATTAATTATTTATTGTTTTTCACTTTTTAGGTTTTTTTCTGCTTAATTATAAATGTTACCTAAATAAATATTTTCTGTGGACCTCCTGAGTTTTTAATGGTCTTCAGGCCACAGGCAGTTATCACATGCAGCCTGAGTATATTATTCGTTGTGGTCGCCTCTTATGAATATATCCAACCGCAGACAATGCATTTGGGAAGCGCTGCTGAATAGCTTATTGAATCTCACTCAGTCACTGATATTAATTGATTCAGTGTATTAAAATGCAGTAGTCACATTGAAGAAAAAAGAATTGGTCAAGGCATCAATATTCACATTGAAATATTTTTTCATTTATTTAGGACTTACAAATATTATGAATACATGCAAAAAATGTAGATAAACCTTTTCGACCAAAATTGTAAGTAGTAGAAAATGCGCTGGTGAGGACGATGCAAGTTACGGGTGTGAGCTAGGAATGTGAACGTATAGAATTATAAACCGATGGCATAGTGACATTCGTAAGAACTAATTTGTAGCCTAAACTGAATAAATGATTGTTTTACTTTTATTTTTTAACTTAGGATGCACGTAAAATACGTTAGTTAGTGGTACGAGTATAGCTATCAAAAGTACAGTTACCTTGCACACATCCATAGTACAGTCAGCAGCAAAGGTAACTGATGATTGGTCAAGTTTCATAAAAGCAAAACTTTGTAAACGCATATCGAAAAACCTTCAAGTGTCTACTAGTACTTGCAGACTTTGACTGTAGTTATATAGAAAATACCGACTTACACTATCGAAACTTAATTTTGAAATGTTTACTACATCATCTACTTTTGCTGTAGACTTACTTCCACTACACAAACCTTTGATCAAAATAAGCACACTTTCGTAGCTTGGCTACGTCGCTCGTCTTTAGTGGAAAGCCGGCCTGACTCCGGTGTCGGCTATCAATTCGGTTGATGCTATTTTTACGAGCAAGATCGTATCGACAAGGCTGAGTGTTTCGCACCTAGGTAAGTTAATGTTCCAAAATACTTTTTATGCCGTAAAAAATAACCGTAAAACAATCTTATATTTCTTTTCATTGAAACGAAAAACATTCCCTGATGCCAGTAACATAATTTATATTTTATTTTGTATACTTAAGGCCTGTTAATCTAACACTTTTAGTAGAAGTGTGTTTACCGTCGTCCATTTAATGGTTGTGATAAGTTTTATAGCTTTAAATTGCACTTTATGTTTCATTCGGTTATTGGTTCGTAGCTATTTTTTTTATTAAGTATAAAGCATAACAATGCTTTTTTTACAAAATATATGGCATTTGCGTAACTCAAAATGAATATTGCCAGTGATGTTACCGCCCGCCACAGCCTAGTTCTTTAAACATAATTTACATAACTTAGGTACTTTTTCTTTCTCGAAAACTACCCTAAATCTTTTTATTTAGACACTATCTTTATTTATTTTGTTTATTTATTTTAAACTTTTGCAACAAAATATTACATGGTGGACTTAATGCCTAAGGCATTCTCTACCAGTCAACCATAGGGTGGTGCAAAAATTACATGGGAGGTGCAAAATTATGAGAGACAAAAACCTTTATATCTTTCTAAATGAATTATTTTCACAGTCAGAACATTAACGATAACATACCTCTTGGAAAATTTGTAGAAGTATAAATCAAAGTATTTTTATGATTCACCATCAAGCGTTACGCTATACACATTATGCTATAGGTCAACGAACTTTGGACCTTAGTCAATCGTAAATATATGAACATTAGAGAAATTGGCTTATTTCTACGACTACACTTATGTGAGAGTATCTTTTGCTATGCATTACTGACTGTAAGTGCCAATGCATTCTTCGATCTAATAAATTTTATCAAGAGACTTTACAGGACGACACCTCACAGACGAATTGTCAAGACAAGAGAACCAAGAGTCTTACACAATTATTTATAAAAAAACACAAATGTTGAAAAAATTTCCATGAGCAGGGTTTGAACCTGCACCCTTCTGACATACCGGGTCAGGTGCTCTTCCAATTGAGCTATCGTGGTTCTAACCAGCCCGCCGAAATTATTCAACACTATTTACTTTTTACTTTTTTTTTAAATAATTATAAGAACCACGATAGCTCAATTGGAAGAGCACCTGACCCGGTATGTCAGAAGGGTGCAGGTTCAAACCCTGCTCGTGGAAATTTTTTCAACATTTGTGTTTTTGTAATTTGTTCGCAACAAAATTTGCGTTAAAAATTATATAAACATTTATAAATAGCTTGCCTACTTCTTAACTGATCTTTAGTATTTGTAAAAATATTATGATCGGATGTTAATGACGGTAGTTGTTAACATTGAATGGGCGCCTTTGGCTTTCAAAGTAAAAAGTAAATAGTGTTGAATAATTTCGGCGGGCTGGTTAGAACCACGATAGCTCAATTGGAAGAGCACCTGACCCGGTATGTCAGAAGGGTGCAGGTTCAAACCCTGCTCGTGGAAATTTTTTCAACATTTGTGTTTTTGTAATTTGTTCGCAACAAAATTTGCGTTAAAAATTATGTAAACATTTACAATTATTTATTTTTACTAATCATATTTAACATATTATTAATTTATACAATACAATCATAGATTAACACGAATTACAATAGTTCATTGATACAAGGAACAACTTTACTACCTACGAATGCAACTCGGCCTCCGTCTGAAAATCAGCGTCATGGCGATGGCTTTGATAATGCTGTGCCACATGCTGAGCCGAAGGCCTTTTTGCCACTGTTTCACTGCTCACCATAATATCTTGATGCTTCTTTTTATTTTTGTAACCCCTCTCTGTGTAACAGTGTGCAAAATAAATTATTTGATTTGATTTGATTTGACAATGATTGTAGAGTCGCGACCTCTATTCTAGAACACACCCACACTTGAGACTATCGCTAATAAATATATACATACATACATACAGTCACGCCTGTCTCCCCAAGGGGTAGATACGGTAAAGCCACCAAGGTGCACTCACTACCATAGAGTACCACAGTGCTACTAATGGAATAATAATAAATATGTTAGCAAATACTTGCCTGTGACATAACGTGTGCATGGAGTCAATATGGTACGTAGTTTTTTTAATCCCATGAATGTGTGTTTGCCATTCATTATCAGCAAATTTTTTGTGTCCCCACTGCTGGAGCACAAGCCTACCCTATGGATGGATAGGGAGAATGGGCCATAAACCACCACGCGGGACGAGTGCGGATTGATGGTTGTTAACGATTGCAAATGCAGCCGGAACCAACGGCTTTACGTGCCTACCGAAGCACAGAGAAGCTCGAGATGATAAATTTTTAATCATTCATCCGACCGGCCTTTGCGAAAGTTGCTTAACCTCAGTACTCGCAGATCGGGCGCGTTAACCACTGCGCCATCGAGCTCCTCCTTTGCCATTAGCAAAAATATAATTGCGTATTGCCTATACGCACTTTTTGGTGGCTTTAACCTATATACCTACTATAAGTGGGAGGATACACCACACGAAATTGCCTGCAACTTATCTCGCAGTCGTCACTTCATTGTCCATCACCAGAATTACCCATTCCTTTCTGTGCGCCGTTCGAGCAGTCCCCAATAATGATGTCGGCATCTGTCCTGGGATAGAATTATAAATCTCCCGGCATCGAGGGCGGTGGATATCAATTTGTTTGCCCGCCATTTTTACGACTCACAGATCGTATCGATGAGGCAAAGGGTTTTCGCACTGCTGAGCTGCCAACATAGTGGAATTGGGAGCAGTGACTTCTGAGGATTCTTTTGCTGGAAGATTAATATTTTTGTATGAAAATTGCGATCTCCTTTTTTTGTCCTATCTTGAAATAACCGGGGTTTATGTTACTGAAAATACTTGTAGTACATTTTATATTTTTATATGAATTCTCAGAATGAAAATGTATTTTTTTCTTTTTTGATAACATGTGTCTAGAGCTACAAGTAAATTCGGTGATTCGTGGGATTAACAACTCCAAATTTTTTAAAGTTTATGTAAGCTTTACTTTAAATATAAGTACCTAGTTATTTTATAATCTGAAAAAGTTTCAAAATTAATTCATAAGCGAGATTTTTAAACGGAAGAAGTGAACAGTAAGAGCACTGCATCAGATCAGAGCTTACCACCACATAAAATAGTTGATTAGAAAGGAAATAGATTCTTAAATTCAGTGAAACCATTTTCGACATTTTGCCGCCAATTTTAGCATCTCCATAGGTATAGAGTGAGCGTTACCTTTCAGCGAGGCGGCCTACTGTGTGCCATATTGCCTGTAGCCACGGTCTATATTCGTAAATGCTTTTCACGTTTTTATTCAGTGAGCGGCCCGCGCTATTGGAAAAGGTCATAATAGTAGATTGCTACATTTTGGCGCGAAAGAATTGTGTAGTGTGGTTACGTCGGGTTGCTTTGTTGTGTAAAAACGTCTATTTTTTGTATACATTTTGGTAGTAAATTGTTATTTATGATGGAGATAGGTGTCGTGGCGGCGGGCGCGGGCGGCGAAAACGTTTCATAATCACGATCATATAGTATGGCGGATGTGGCACGTCATCATTGAGTTGCGTTTGTTACACAGATCAACAAATTTGGCCTTACACACCAGAGGAATAACTTAAAAGTGTTTTTTTTATATTAATGACTGTTTTTATACAGGGCTACTTTTTTATCACCGTCCAAGCTTGTGAGATGACTCCCGTGATAACGAACAACTCTTACTATTGGACCAACTCCTTATCTCGAAAATAAAATTCAGCTGTTCCATACAAAACATCAATATTCATTCGACCAAAATGTGTGGAACAGCTGAATTCTATTTTCGAGATAAGGAGTTGGTCCAATAGTAAGAGTTGTTCGTTTGTATCACGGCGCACGGGAGTCATTTCAGAAGTTTTGGACGGTAATAAAAAGTCAACCTGTCAAGTCAATATATTGTATTAAAGCTAATAATGTATATTTATTTATTATGTCTAATGATGAAAATAACTAAATCGGATTAAAAGTAATATTTATAATGTTAATGGTAATGTTGTAAAATTTGTTTAAAAAAATATTTATACATACTAACCCACTAATATACTTTATTAGAATTGTTATTAACACACTAATAAAATATGGATGTAAAATCTGATTTTTTTTTTTAAATTTAATTTTTAATTTTTGAAAAGTAACTAAACCATGCATCACTGTATGTATTATTTGTTTTGTTTAAAGTGTTTTTTTTAATAATGTGTTAAAAATCTCTATGTAAGATCGGGTGTTTTTGATAAAATCTAAAATGACATCATTCAATTTTTAAATAGTAAACGGTATAAAAAATAAAGTGATAAAATAATTAAAAAATTTACATGTTATCCAAAGTGACCTCTTTGCATGTGTTGGTTTGCAATGTTCTTTTTTATATTTTTATTAACTGCCTAACAGTGACAGTTAAAAAAGTGGTAAAGATCACCGGTCTCAGACCCGAGAGCCCGGGTTCACGTCCCATCGTGGGTACATGTTTGTACACTCGGTTTGGTTGGTAGTATTGCTTGTTTCTCCGCCTAACTAGCTACCAACATCTTATCTTAACAAATCGCACTAACATCAATGTTAATAGCATTGTTGTGTTCCGGCAGCTAGAGATAAGAAAGCCAGTGCCTCACTAGTGGAAGATTTCGGGTGCAGTGCGCTTTCACTCTTGGCCCTATCTACACTTTAACATCGGTGAGATGAAGGCCAACGGCCAAGTGCTTACTCATAAGAGTTAAGGGTGCGCCGTCCATAAGTGACAAGTGTCATATGTTTTATTTGAAATGTCGTCGTCCATATTTATTTGATGCCGCGCGGCCATACTAATTTTGTATGGGGAATTTAAGGTGCTTAATAAAAAATAATTATTTAAATAACCACTTGATGAATCGAAAATGTAGTCTAGCAATTTGTAGTTTATCCATTGATGATTGTTTAGACAAAATCAGAGGTACAATAATTTAGATAAACTATAAGAAATCTACTTAACGCCGCCACTCGTTTTCATGATTTTTGCCCAACTTTAAATGATATTGTAGAAAAAACTATAGCGTGTTATGAATTTATGGTTCTGACAAATTGTAAACACGTTCCCTATGATACTAAATATATATTTTGTTCATTTAATACGATAGTATTTTCAATTATATCTACTTAACCGTAACTGCATTTTTGGCATTTTTTTGTCGGCGCACCCTTAAAAAAACATCTCAGGGTCGGCGACCCACGATTACCAACATCAACGGTTCTGTCCTTGCCATATCCATCTGACAAAAGGCCCTATGCTTAATCGTCAGCTCATTTATAAATAAACGTTGTTCACAGCTTATTTCAGCATTAAAAAAAGTTTATAACTCAAGTAATAAAAAGCAAAAAAAAAGATCGTAGCCATGCAAAGTAAATAAAAAACTTTTCCTTATGACCGGACCGAGGATAATTGGAGAAAAACTTTGGATAAGAGTTCAAGTGGAATGCGGGATCGGGATTAAGACCTAAAGCTCGTTAGTTTGGGTAACTGCGAACCACTTTAGCGAAGACGAAAGAATTTGGTGAAACTTTAAATTTCTTATAGTCATTATTGACATTAGCAAAATAATTGAATGGGACGACTGCCTCAGATGGGACTGTTTTGTAATCCATCATCAATATAGCGGTTTTAGCTTAACCGATTGATGTTGAGATTGAAAATATTTCCTATAAATGCACATTAATGGCTGACATAAAGTTATGTGGTTTTTAACTGCCATCTTATAACAATATTTGGGTCAACGGCTCAACGTGCCTTCCGAAGCAAATCAATAAACGTGATACAATATAATTTCATTTACATATACACACCCTGTCGATATGATTCTTCTACGTGCTACCTAAATCTCTGCTCGTATCTACAGTGAAAATCAAACCTGTTCATACCGGCTGCCAATATTAAACCCACCTCTTACTTGACTGTTTTTAAACCCCAGTCCTACGCAAACAGAGCCGCGACAACTCATCATTTCGGACAGATTGTGAAATCTAATTTGGCTATGTACAATAAGTCATACCGGCCATAGACTAGCCAATTTCGAATGTTAAACAAACTTATAAAATATTGTTTACGGGCGTTACACTTGACGTAAACAGATACATTTTAATAAGAGAATGTCCGAATATATAAATAATAAACAATTTATTTCAGACACATGGTCCATCGAGTGTTAGTAACAATGTTTCTTAAACTTAGTTAGTTAGATTATTATAACATATCAACATCAAATAAATTTAATAATAATGAAATAAGATCAATACAAAAATAAAATAAAATAACATCATTGTCAAAATTTTCAAAAAATAAATCATAATCAAAAATAAAATCAAAATAAAATAAATACAAATCAAATTAAATAAAATAGGAATAAAAGATAACATACATAGATTTTTCAACGTTCCAATGTAGTTTCATATTTATAGGTTCAGGTAAGGTGAGTTTTATGTTAAATCAAGACAACGAAGAACTGCAAACAGCTTGGACTCAGCTATTAAAGACTAGCTGTGCTCGCGACTTCGTCCGCGTGGAATAGTGACTTTCAACAGCATTTTTAATTTTTTAGGCTCTTTTCCCGTTTTTGCAACATTTTTCACTGATGCTTCAATCAATCAATCAATCAATCAAAAATTTATTTGCATAAATATGGTACAAAAATGTTCTTAAAATAGTGTTAACCAGCATATTCTATCGTATACGATCGATGTGCAAATATTTAAAACTACATTACTTAATTACTAACAAATTATAATAAAATCATAGTTAACAATAATACAATTAAAATATAGCATGTCAAATATTATCATTTAAATAGTCGTTAATTGTATAGTACATTTTGTTCATTAAAAAATTAAATAATTTTGATTTAAATTTATACAATGTCAGTATTTTAATATCACTAGGCAATTTATTGAAAATTCGAATTGACATGCAATGAACGTTCCTTGAATATAACATTAATCTTTGGTCAGGTATACATAGATTTTCTCTTTTTCTGCCTTTATATTCACATCTATTCTTAGTTTGAAATAGATTGCTATATTTTTTAACAAATAATCCTATTTCAAAAATGTAAAGACAGGGAAGGGGTAAAACATTTAATGCCTTAAACAATGGCTTACAGCTATCTAGGAAGTCTGCTCCACAGATTGACCTAATACATTTCTTTTGTACCCTAAACGCTCTGATGATGTCAACAGAGTTTCCCCATAGAATAAGCCCATACCTCAGCAATGACGAAACGTAGCCGTGATATGCCATTAGAGCTGCTTCTTTAGATGCAACATTCGTGATTCTATTAAGAACATAAATATATCTTTCCAATTTAGTTACTAATGTGTCAATGTGAGCTTTCCAATTACACATTTTATCGATAGTTATGCCTAGAAATTTTGTTTCATTTATAATGTCTATTTTATTATTGTTATATTTAATGTTGATATTAATATTTGTCCTGTTATGAGTTTTAAAATGAATGCACTTAGTCTTATTTATATTTATTTTGAGGTTATTAATTTTAAGCCATGTAGCAATTTTATTAAAGCTATCATTAGCAATAGTTTCTAATTCTCTTTCACTTTTACTTTTGACTATTAGTGTTGTATCATCCGCAAACAGTATGCATTTTTGGTCTGTAACATTTGGCAGATCATTAATAAAGAGCAAAAACAATAAAGGTCCCAGGACACTCCCTTGCGGAACACCGCATCGGTTATAATCATATGTAGATGAAAACAACTTTCTGGTGTTACCAGAAGTTCTACAAATTTCAACACATTGTTGTCTATCAGACAAGTAGCTGTCTATCCAAGATAAAGCCGTTCCTCTAATACCATATTTTTCTAGCTTGGCTAATAATAATTTATGAGGCACAAAATCGAACGCTTTGCTCATATCCAAGAATATAGCTATAATACTCATTCCACTGTTTATGTTTTGTGTCACTTCTTTAATTAAGTGGTAGCACGCTAGAGTGGTCGAGCAACATTTTCTGAAACCAAACTGATCACTTTTTAAGAGATTCTGCGAGGACACAAAAGAATATATTTTCTCGTGCATTACCTTTTCAAATATTTTTGAAAATATAGATATAAGGGTAATAGGTCTATGATTTGAAATTTCTAAAGGTGAGCCACTCTTATATATTGGTTTCACTATAGACCATTTAAGTTTAGAAGGAAAGTGTCCTTTAGATAATGAAAGATTAATTATATGAGTCAAAGGTAAAATAATAAAAGAAGCAATTTTTTTAATTAAATCAGTTGTAATATTGTCGTAGCCAGTGGAATAAGAATTCTTAAGCCCCTTCGCTCCTATTGGTCGCAGCGTGATGTTATATAGCCTAAAGCCTTCCTCGATAAATGGACTATCCAACACAAAAAGAATTATTCAATTCGAACCAGTAGTTCCTGAGATTAGCGCGTTCAAACAAACAAACAAACAAACAAACTCTTCAGCTTTATAATATTAGTATAGATAATAACCACCTACTCACATAATTTATTTCTTGTAGTCAAACAATCTGTAAAACAATCCGTATTAATACATAGAGGAGGCTTTGAACAAATATATATAAGTCATAGAGGAGGCTTTGAACAAATATATATAAGTGATCGCTGCTTTTTATTTGGCGTTCAAAAATACAAAGTACCTTTTCAGTCTTGATTTTAGTCAAAGTTCTTTAGAAATAGAACAATAGATTATAAGTGGAAGTCTCTTTACGTCCAACTTTGCGAGTAGTAGGTTGTAGTGTGTGTACACCGTATCATTTATATTGACTTGCAATTTATCTCTTTAGAAGACTCACTAAACAATTTCTCAATAATTAATCATTTAAATAAAATTCATCAGTTTTTAACCAAATTATACTTTTACAACTCTGTTTTCAAATTTGCTTTTATTTAAATTATTGTTTTAAGTACTATTTTATAAAATTCGTTTCGTTGTATTTTCCTTTCACAATATGTTGCCATTATAGACATTTCACTTAAAACTACTGCTTCTATTCATTGTACGTATCGTCAACAACTATTTAACCATTACTATATTCTAATTTTTATAATGTTTTTCCCAACTATTACTAACGATTACATTACCCCGGTACATTTAAAACTCATTTGATTATTAATAACATAATTATATTGATATCTATTCTTTAATTAAATCTTTAATTCGACAAAGTACACACAGTCTACAGTTTATTTATAAATTTTAATAGTTATATTAATAAACTTTTAATGCATTTAAAAATTATTAAAAAAAATGCCAGAACCTAAAATTATCAATTACAAAAAAAAATGTTACGTGATAGTTGGTATTTGGAACTGCATCTAACGTCTCTTAGCCGCATAATCACCTCATCGGACACCTTCGTCTCCCAGCTGCATCCTTATCGGACACCATATCGTCACCCGGCACCCAGCTTTTTACCATAATTTTTTAATTTTTTGTCCATAATTTTATCAGCCAAATTAATCAATTTGAATTTGAGTTTATTTTTCTTTAGTATTGTTATTAAGTATTTATTATTTATTTATGATTTTCATAGTAGAGTAATTAATATTGTCTATTAAAAGATTTTTTTTCACTTCACATCACTTTCAGTTTTAATGATTTTTTCAGTTCTTCACATTTCTCATCACAGTTTTTATCACAATTTTTCACCATTTTATATTTAACTAGCGGCCCGCTCCGGCTTCGCACGGGTTGACATTTATTTTTTAATATAGCCTATTCAGCGCTAATGTAACATTCTGATGGTGAAAGAATTTTTTAAATTGGTCCAGTACTTTTTGAGTTTATTCGTTGCAAACATACAAAAATACAAAAATACAAAGTTTTCCTCTTTATAATATTAGGCGCAGAGCCGCCGACAGGCAGCACTGGCAGGGTCGCCATGAAAGGTGGTGTGGTTCGGCGCAACGAAATAAGTATGTACTTTATGGTTTAAAGGTCTATTTGATGTCTCTTATTTACAACTAGTGGACCAGGCGGACTTCGTACCGCTTTGAAAGTTTCCATCAAGTGAACAACAAAAATAACAAATCATTTTGTATTGGAAAATTAAATTGTCGTTTTTAGTATACTTATAGTGTGATTCCCGTGGGAATATCTGGATAAAAAGTATCCAAATCCATCCATTCGTTGCAGCGTGAAGACTGAAGACGCCCGCGACGCCGCGGGGCGTGAAGACTTAACAAATATACGAACATACATACACACAAACTTTCGCATTTATATTATTAGTAGGATAAATATAGGGAGTGTGATGCGTGTGTGTTAATACGGTGTACACACACTACAAGCCATTATTCATATCGCTCTACGCAGCTCTACCACTCCGTAGAGCGTCTTACATATTGATTTATTGTATTTGAATTTAGTTATTTATTCTTTATTGCAAATATATAGCAAAAGACGGACTAAGTGCCCTATTTGTAATGGAAAGTGTCCTGCTATGATAGGGCATTTTCCAATTTTTATTTTTTTTGACGCTGTAAGGGAGAAAAGAGCTGGACACTTGCTGAGTTTCTTGCCGGTTCTTCTCAGTGCAAGATCTCCCGCCCAGAGTAGACTTACGAACCGATGGCATAGCGACATTCATAAGAGCTACTTGTAGCCTAAACTGAATAAATGATTTTTGAATTTGATTTTTGAATTTGAATTTGAATTTATGGCATCCTCTACCAGCCGACCAGCAAGGGTATCAACATTATATTATTTTTTATTAATGTTAGGTATATCTTTTATATTTCAAACTAATTAAAAAATCATTGAAGAAAAAGTCCTTAAACCTTCCAAACTCGCCACGTGTAAAACCGCTTCAAAACAGTCTTATAATTATTTTAGAATGATGCCGGGATTAAATGGATAGCCGCGATCCCATGAATAACTTTTGGCAACGTGCTACCAATAGGCAGGCCGAGGTCGCTTAATGATCGCAACTTTGGATATATGACGTAGTCCAGTGGGCAACTTGAGAATTATAGTGGAGCTGAATTTGCCTATTATAGGATTAGATATGCTTTGGGGCTTTAGGATAAGATAACTACGCTTGATTCTACACCAGAATAACTTTTGTCGTTAGTTAAAATGATACAGCCTATCTTTGGATGGAAAAGATAGGCTATATAACTATTTAATTATTATGCCCGTTAACAAATGATACTGGAACTCATACATTTATTTCACTTTTTTAAATACCTGGCGGCTAACTATAATAGTAGTTTAACTTGAAATTTCAGTCATATTTTAAAGGGAACGTCATAAAATTGTGTTAATCCCTACATATATATATACATATTAATTTGTTTTGGTTTTCATTACATATGATCTTGTAACAACCTTTATTATCTGATAGATAGAAATATCAGAAACAGCACAATATGCAATCTTTTACACATAAAAATGTGATAAATTTTTTTGGTGTTTAGTCTATACAACACATACTTATTACTTGATTTGTGTGATTTCAATTGCCTGTATTTGACCAAGCTGAGCATAAATATCACGGAAAGCTCGGAATAGTACATTCAAACTCAGCATAACCGAAGTCCGTCGTAACTATATACGTACACATAAAAAAAACATTGAATTATAGTTGGAGATAAAAACAAATTTCGCTTTCGAGATAAAACGTTGTAGGTACACGACCCATAAAGTCCATAAAAGCCTCCTTACATGCTCCTCCGAAGCCTCCAAACAACATAAACTTCCTGAGACCCCACTAACCATAACATCGTTGCTTATAAAACATTCACCGTGACCCTTCTTTCGTTCTATAAATTTTAATAAGGCAGTAAAAGAGGCGAAAAAACATTAAAAGCGAGTAGTTCTGACCTTCGGATTTGCATGGAAATGTGCCGCGTTGGAAACTTGGAAACGCCCCGCGAACCTAAGTGAACGTTAATATGAAATGCTTAATCTACACATTTATGAGATCTGCTTTTGCGAATGGTAGCACCACATTTTGTTGTGATATCCGCTGAAAGGTTTCTTGTTCGCTTACTGCAAAGGAACAGATGATAAATGCTTTAATTTTCCTTGTCTGTTGCGTTTACGAGCCGTTGTGAGAATCCCATGTTAGATCTTCGGATAGATAACTCAGTTTTTCATTTAGTATTGGAAAATACTTTTGATGATTGTCGTCAGAAAAATACAAATAATTCAGGAGAAAAACGTATTACTTACGACAACTTATTATTATTAAGCGTTGCCTTTATGAAAATTCGGAAATTATTGTTATGATGTTTGCTGTGGACCTTTTGATAAATATGTAGAGATCTGTCTTCGACAAATGTTATAACTTTCAAAGTTATTAGCTAGCTTGTTTTCTTTTTAATATTTGTTATTTATTATTTTACGTAACTTCTTTAACACGAGGTTAACCTGATGTCAGAGTTTTCAGGTTTCAGCCGTTTTTTTTACCTAGTGACTTAGTGGAAGTGACGACAAGACGTGAAAATGTAGTAGTTATTAATTTGTCATAAATTACTATTTTTAAAGTTGTCAAAGTAATTTAGAATATATACAATATAAAATAGTACCTTATTTTTCAATGTAGTTTTACCCTAAGGAGTAGCAACATAGTGTAATTTTAATAGTGTAGCTACTTACACTAATAAAAATAAACTGAAATTTTAAAACAAAGATGCTTGCTAAATTAAAAGACATTACAAATTCTAATTCAAATCTTTTAAAATATTACAAACAAAAAATGCAACAGTGTGTTTGTGACAGAAATAACAAAACTATAAAATTTTTACTTTTTATTTTCAAGTGCTAATTGCTGCACTGAAGCTAAATTAAATATTTATAAAATACAGTGAAAAAATACTGTGAGGCGTTTAAATTTTTTCACTGTATTTTATAAATTTTATAAATATTTAAAACTATAAAATTTACCCAAAAGATAAAAAAAACTACTATTTTAATCCAAAAACTCTCTAAGATTATATGGACACTTTTACAATTAGCAGTGGCTTTAATTCATGAAAGAACTTGGTACCATTGAAAGGCTTAACCTCAGCGAGCAGTTTACCCGTAATCCTCGATTACAGAGAAACTGATTATCTAATCCTAACAACAGTAAGAACATAACAATGCTACAAACATTTATTTTGGATAGGTTATATGGAACTTCCCCCAACCCCCTCAAAGGGAAGGAGGGTATCTAAAACCTTCTGCACTGCCCTTCCACACCGTCAGGATGATCCAGGACAGTTATAAACAATCACCGAAGTACTAATTACCAACTTAACCTAAAATTAATGTCCTTTTCCACCTCAAATATATGTTTTACTAGCAGCCGCTCGTGGTTTCACCCACGTGTTTCCCGTTCCCGTGGGAATATCGGGATAAAAAGTATCAAAGTCAAAGTCAAAGTCAAAGTCAAATATTCTTTATTCAAATAAACTTTAGAAAAGTGCTTTTGAATCGTCCATAATTTTTTTACCTACTACCCATTCAGGACGTCTATTTTTTAGCTGTGGAGAAGAATGGGCGCAAGAAACTCCACAGCTTTAATTCAATATGTAACGACATTTACAAAATTATATGCCGTTACGTTACCAAGTTATACAAGTTTAAAAAACCTTAACAATATATTGGATTAGAAATAGATTGGAGCATTTTAAACCCATGCTGTTTTGTCTTCAATGTAATCAGACACTTTATAATAAGCTTTTTTATAAAGCTTTTCTTTAATAGCGATTTTAAATTTATTAATATCTAGTTTTTGGATATTACTTGGAACTTTATTGTAAAAACGTACACACAGGCCTCTAAATGAATTATTTACTTTGTGGAGCCTAGTATTAGGTACTGCTAGTTTGTTTTTATTTCTAGTGTTTACATTGTGAGTATCACTGTTTTTAGAAAAAGTTTCAATATTTTTATATACATACATTAGGTTCTCGTAAATATATTGTGATGCAACTGTCATTATATTAATATCTTTAAATCTCTCCCTAAGAGAATTACCAGCTTTTAGATTATAAATTGCTCGAATAGCCCGCTTCTGCAGCACAAAGATAGTTTGAATATCGGCAGCATTGCCCCACAGTAAAATGCCGTACGACATTACGCTATGGAAATAACTAAAGTAAACAAGTCTAGCTGTTTCAATGTCAGTTATCTGACGAATTTTCATTACTGCATAAGCCGCAGAGCTCAGTCTACTCGACAATTTATCTATATGTGGGCCCCACTGTAGCTTTGCATCCAACGTAATGCCTAGAAACACTGTGGTGTCCACAAGGTCCACATTCTTATCTTTAATTTTTACACTGGTTTTTACCTCCTTAACGTTGGGTAATACAAATCTTATACATTTGGTTTTTTGTTCATTTAATAGCAAATTGTTAACACTAAACCAATGAACTATCTTTGTGACAGCATTGTTCACATCGTCATCAATCGGCTGTCGTCGTTTCACTTTGAATAAAAGTGAGGTATCATCTGCAAACAATACTATCTCATGTTTTTCTTTTACAAAGTAAGGCAAGTCGTTAATATAAATTAAAAATAAGAAAGGACCAAGAATTGAACCCTGTGGAACACCCATTGTAACCACCGATCCTAGAGATCTTTTACCGTTAACATCAACCCTCTGAACCCTATCACTCAAATATGAGATAAGAAGATTCAGTGATGCATCTCTAATTCCATAGTGGTAGAGCTTCCTGACCAAGGTTTCATGTAAAACACAATCAAAGGCCTTGGATAAATCACAAAAAACCCCTACGGCATCGTGAGAATCCTCCCAGGCATTAAATATTTGAAGAATAAGCTCAACACCAGCGTCAGTAGTCGAGCGACCCCTAGTGAAACCATATTGTCTAGAATGTAAAAGTTTATTTCTATAAAAATGAACTTGAATTTGGTCTAGAATTATCTTTTCAAATATTTTACTAAATGTGGGTAACACAGAAATTGGTCTAAAGTTAGAGGGGTCACATGTGCTACCTGATTTGAATAATGGGATTACTTTACTGTGCTTCATTAGGTCAGGAAAAACACCACAGTCAATGCATTCATTAAATATGCAAGCTAAAACTGGAGCTATTGTCTTGTATTATCTTATGTGTTAATCCAGGTTATAAACTATATGTGTGCCGAATTTCATCCAAATCCATTCAGTATTTTTTACGTGAAAGAGTAACAAACATCCATCCATACTTACAAACTTTCGCGTTTATAATATTAGTAGGAAGTAGGATTATTATATTACTGACGACCTAGTCCGGACGGCGAGCAGGGGATGAATAAGGATGGCGCATGACCGTGAAGAGTAGCGTGCGAGGGAAGAGGCAGTGGGTGGAGGAAGTGGGCTGACGATTATATTGACGATGATGAAAGATCGTATGTACATAGTTAAGATACTGTTAAAAACACACACAAAACTACCCGACTTTACTTTAATAGGCCATGCATACCGAATTGCTAGTCAGTGCCGACGGGCAAGCGACTCAAGGTAAGGGCAAAATAAATAAAAAAAAGGTCTAATTCCCCGCAACCTGCCTTCCCAGGCACAACAAGCAAATTTAATCTATTTGCGACATCTCAAGCAACGGAAAAGGCTCCCAGCATAATTTAATTAAGACATTGATACTGTGATAGGCTTTGAATATTTTTTGTACGTGAAAAACGCTTTTCGGATGTCTTAATTTATTTATTTTGGTACGCTTACGGAAATACACAACAAAGCTGTTTCCGTTGTTAACTGATTTGCGAAAACAGGAAAACATTGATAAATATATAAAGACTTAACCTTTGTCAGCAAAATGTGTATAATTTAAACACTTTAAATCATTCGCGTTTCATTGTAATTAAAGTAACAGGTATGCCTGTGATACCTTTTATAATTAGATTGCGTTAATCCCCGTTTTGTTGTGTAGGTATATTATGTTATGCAAAAATTTGTTTAACATAACATACATACATAACTGTATGTATAACTAGATAGTGAAATCTGTTTAAAATTATAGATAATAAATAAATATTAGTTAAATGTGTTCATTTTGTTTTGTTTGAACATGGATATGTGTGTAAGGGTTGTTTGTTTTTGTGTTATGTTTTTTCTACGTTATTGTACCTCCAAATGTGTTCTTAAGATAAAAAATGGCTGTTTCATTAAAAAAATAAAATTAAAAATTCTAATGTTAATTTATTATAAAACAAAAATGCTATTGTTCTTTTCAAATTAGTTAAAATTAAATAAGAGCTCCTAAATGTTTTTTTTATTAATGTATATAAAAATATAAACAAATAATAAATAAAATAAATATATAAATATTTATAAATTTTATTTAATTTACTTTTACGTAATATTACTAACGATAAGATTTCCCGCCCGTGTTGCAAATTTGGGTTTATTTGTTTTTATTGTGAGTTTTGGAATAAATGTAATATATGTTCCATAGACCTGACTGTTTTTTATAACTAAAATGAAGATTATGTCTGCTGCTTTACTTAAAACATTACACTGTGGAAATAACAAAAATAAAATAAACGAGCATTAAAAATAAACTGAAAACTTACTAAGTAGGTAGTACTAATCTCTTTGCTCCACCGCCTGTTTGCCAACACATTGAAATGTTCTCAGTCTTATTGATCATCTAAAGGAAAATATGTTTTAACGTCAAAATTTAATTCATAGTCACGCGATCCCGCCCCCCGCGTACATTGTCACGGAACGAACATTGCTTCTGATAAAGGAATGGCTGCCCATAAATAACAATCATAGCTGTCATCGTAATCGTAAAAAAACGAATCATTATTTACAGTTTTACGGCACCATGCTCAGCGATTCAATGAAGGAAGCTTTATATTTTTTAATTTAAAGTTTAATTATGCTGAACATAATGTGAAAACTTTGATGTGAAACATTGTCCAATAAGTTGTTACATACCTTTGTTTTTAGCCTAGGAAAATTCGCGCCCGCAAAACAAAACCTAGGGCACTTGATACCGCTTGGGTGGGATCCCAAGAACTTAGAGGAGTCGATAACGACCCGCCACTGTGGTCCCCTTGGAAAGACTTCTTATTAAGGCAACTCACCCCCAGGGTGCGCGGAAACGCCTCTACACCTTGACGAAATAATTTATTTATTTTATTTTGTTCAGAACACCAACAGCAGTTATACTATATATGGATATTTTTTTATAAATCTACTAAGCTAATAACAGGTATTAGCATATGGAAAAAAAGATGTACATGGGCCATATAAGCTCTTTACAGAATAGTTTATAAAAATTATAATAATATAAAAACTAAACAATAATAAAACTAAAATGATATAAAAATATAAAACTGACAGAAATAAAACATGTCAAGTGACGGCAGCAATTTTGGAGTGGGTGTTAAAAACTCTGGAGTATAAAACTTAATCAAATTTGTTTATTTGTTTAATTTATGGGGGGAGTATGGTGGTCCCTACTCCCCCAATGCGGCATATCCCGTGCAGCCGCCTCCTCCAAAAGTGATAATTGAAAAAATATGTCGATAACCTATTAACAAACAATACGGGCGGGATAACCCGCACTTCTGACAAATCGGGTCAGGCATCCTATTAATTAGACTAACTGCCAATTGATAGGTAAAAGATTAATATCTAAAAGTTTACTTAAACTTTACTATCTTAAACTTTTAAGATAGTGAAGAAAAATACATAAATTACTTACTTAGATACGACTCTTTAGTCTTTATCCATTGTTCTTTACTTATGTTTGACTATCCGAGGTCATGTCTCATATAATAAGCTCACTGGTCGGCGTTTGTTGGTCGACCCTATCAGTTTTACCGGTCAGTCAGGACGAACGACGCGGCGCAAGATTTCTTTCATTGCGTTTTTTCTTTTACCGTTGACTATGAGTGCTGTAAGTACGCAATAATGAGATGAAGAGATTAAGCCTTTAAACCTCATCCCACCTGCTCCATTCCTCCATTGGAGTACACATACTGCTCTCCGGAGTGATCGCTTTACCATCTCTAATAATCCATCACGCACAAAGAAATGATGTGACTCTTTACGTTTCTTTGGCGCACCTCCAACAGATGGAATAGTCTACTAGCACACATTGTTCCTCCTTCCTATGGGTGTCGTTCAAACGAGGCGTGATGAGGCACCTTGTGGGCCGGCAGGGTGAGGGTGACTGATACTGCATCGTTTTCACGCTGCACCAGTTGTCCTTAAGCGTCTGGGCGCCATTTCCACTTAACATCAGGTAGAGAGAAGTCAGTTGCCGTGTCGCCTATAATTTTTTTATAGATCCGCTCGCCACTTCGCAAGACACCGAAGCTCGTGTCTGAGGCCCTAGAAGTGTCACTGCGACACACAACACGGTCTTTCAAGGTAATAACGCGAGTCGGCATGAAGAGGGTGGCTAATTTTACACATCATGCTTCATTAGCTGTCTCGCATTTTTACTTGTGGAGTTATTTGCATATCTTTACAAATAAAAAGGCCCGTGTGTATAATTATTGTGAAACTTGAAGAGACACAGCCGCTTGCGCGATTAGGTTGCGATATTGGAAGTTAAGTTACTTTCCTATGACGGCTCAATGAATGGATAACCGAATTAAAAGCTTGAACATGCTTCGAAAGGCACGTTAAGCTGTTGATCTAAGTTGTAGAAAATTGTCAGTCGTGTATTACCAAACCTCTCTGGCCCAGTGTGGTGTAGTATAGCCTGATCTTGGCATGTGATGTTTTTGTTGGAAGGCCGGATTATAGGCGGATGTCTGAAGGTAATTTATTTTTTATTTTTTTATTTTTATATTAGAAGGAGGCAAACGAGCAGGCGGGTCACCTGATGGAAAGCAATCACCGCCGCCCATGGACACCCGCAAAACCAGAGGAATCACAGATGCGTTGCCGGCCTTTAAGGAAGGAATAGGCTCGTTTCTTGAAGATTCCTAAGTCATATTGGTCCGGAAATACCGCGTAATGTCGTATTTATTCGCTACATATATTTCTTTAATATATATGTGAAGCGAAAACCTTGCCCCAAGAAAGAACCAAGCACCTTCTGTAACCTGAACAGTGGCATTACACTGGTTTCGTGTATTAGTTTACTTAATTAACCACTTTACAAAATGTTTTTGTTTTGTTTATTTAATTTTTAACGCAAATAATTAATAATAGCTTGCCTACTTCTTAACTGATCTTTAGTAATTTAGTAAAAATATTATAATGGCGTATTTCCTAGACTCTGGAAAGAAGCTCGCATCGTACCCATACATAAATCGGGTGATGCATCTGTTGTAGGTAATTATAGGCCGATCTCTATACTACCAGTATTTGGAAAAGTGCTCGAGTCGCTGCTTTGTCGTATCCTGTGCTGGCACGTGAAACATATGATATCTCCAAATCAGCATGGCTTCCTTTCTGGCCGATCCACTGCTACCAACTTGGTGTCCTTTCTTGCTGACGTGGAACGAGCTGTAGACTCGTGCATCTGTGTGGACGTAATCTACACCGATTTTAGCAAGGCATTTGATAGGGTAGACCACACTATTCTCGGCGGGTCACCTGATGGAAAGCAATCACCGCCGCCCATGGACACCCGCAAAACCAGAGGAATCACAGATGCGTTGCCGGCCTTTAAGGAAGGAATAGGCTCGTTTCTTGAAGATTCCTAAGTCATATTGGTCCGGAAATACCGCGTAATGTCGTATTTATTCGCTACATATATTTCTTTAATATATATGTGAAGCGAAAACCCCTTTTTAAGCACATTTCGGAGAGTGAGTGAGATTTGGTAAAGTTAAAGTATAGATAAAAAAATTAATACGTGAAGCGAAAACTTAGTGCGCCTTTTTAAGCATAATACGCGCTCGGAGATTTATTGAGAGCGTTTTTGGTCCATATGCGAGTAAACGGATTTGATTTAGCTAAAGTAAAAATGAAGAAGGAGTCCACTAGCAGAAACAAATAATTAAACAAGTAACATCGCACACCAAAGTCAAGATAGCTGAACTTTTTTTTACTAAATTCTTTATTTTTGTAATCTCTTTTGTTTTCAAAGTCTTAAAGCATCTTTTGTTGTTCTGAGTATAGCATACACATGTAGCCCCGTCGTCGTCGCGTCGTAACTCAAAAATTAGGGCTGTCCCTTTTTTAAAGTACTACATTATTTATAGAAAGCGTAACTTGGAAAACTCTTCGGAATCCGGACTGTTTTTTACCTACAGCACACATACATATAAAGCCAAAGTATTTTTCCCGTAATGTCAAACCCATTACGACTCCCTTATAAGGGGACAACTTCATGAAAAGTCCAATGAGTTTTTACGTTCCTGATTCAGTACCAAGTTAGAAAAGTACTCTGCCGAGCTAAAATAACTCTTGCTACTATAACATAAGGTTGATGAGATGTAAGTGTTACGTGGAGTTTGGTGTAGACAATACCCAAGACTAGAAATACGGGCAGGCTGGAGTTTGCTCGGGGAAACATTCATTTTCCTCAGTCAATGTTTGTTGGTGAACTTTCGAGATTTTGATAAGATATATTTATTATGTAAGTACTGGAAACGTTTTTATTCGGCCCTGATTATATATTTTGCAGATTTAGAAATTTTGCTCCTTATCTCTCAGGCCTTTCAGTGTTGGAGTTACGATGCAGTTCAGAAGAGGTGAACGAATTTTGTGCTCGTATTTCATTGGTTCATTGTTTTAGGTAAAATAGTAGTATAGTAAAGGTTGAAAAGTAATGTTCAATATTGAAAATAATTACTTTCATGTTATAGATTGCCTGTATAATGCGTTGGAAAGCCGAAATATTTTTTACTGTCCGAATTCATAAATATGTTTTCAACTGCGTTTATTTAATCATCAACAGCGCTCTTGTGTATTTGATATCAATTAAGCAAATTTCACAAAAGCGGGACACTAAATAGGTGACCAGATTTAGGTCTCTTTTTTTATAAACTTTTTATATAGGTAATATAATAAAATGTTAGTGACCATAATAGTTTAAAAAGTTAGACGGTATGCGAGTTAATAATTAATTGTTTATTTGAATTTATAGATTGTTTTCGACAATGTTTGAACAGCACTGTTACAAACCTTCGTGGTTTTCTAATGTTATTTATTATTTAGAAATAAAATGTTAATTTTCCTTATGTGGTAATAAACTTTAAAAAAAATAGGAGACGACCGACACTGGAAGACCACGGACCCTGTAGATATCAATGTGTAAAATAAACGCGAGTACACACGGCGGCAGATCAACCTACCCAAAACTGTCAAATTTCTACAATCAATTTTGAACTTTATTGTTTGGTTATAAGGATCAATATTTATTGGAGAAATTTGACAGATTTGGGTAGGTTGATCTGCTGCCGACTGTACATCCGCAAAAGTTGTTTCATTTTATTGAAGTGGTTTGTTGTACGTTCCTACAGTTTTGTATACGTTTGTTGCAGCTCGCAGCACGCCCCATCTGATCACCTCGCTGGACCTGCCCCGGTTCGCGGACCCTCGGCGGGAGGCCGAGTTGGTGTGCCGGTACGCGCGCCAGCCGCAGGACCCGCCGCTGCACTCCGTCAAATGGTACCGGGACACGCACGAGATATTCCGCTACACGCCGCAAGAGGTCAGGCTGTGTTTGTTGTTTTATTAAAACTAGTGGTGCAGTGGTCAAATTTGAAACCGACCGTTCACTAAAAAAAATGTTTAGTATACCTTTAATGAAAGGCAAATGACCAATAGTCGAGAAATTAAAAATAAAACTTATTAATGTTTTCAACAATGGACAGGTGGACTTCTCGGTGAGAAAGTGAAGAGTCACATCTGCAGATTTGTTTGATTTTGTAATTTGTGTTATGACGAATACTAATCTGAAATAATGGAGGATTATTAAATGAAACAAACAGTGCAACGTCACTTTTAAAATTCTCTCAAGAAGTCCGCCCGAGAACTTAAAGAACAATAATAATATTCTGTAGTAAAGCCCATCTTTACTGATACGCAAAGAGTTGGGTGGAACATCATTTTTCACTACTAATTCTATTCTATCATTAATTATTAACTATTACAAAAGAATATTTATCTTTATCTGTATAACGTTTATCTGTATAACTTCTAGAAAGATTACTTTGACATTATAACTATAATAAATGTGCTAACCGCAAGAAGCCATAAAATAAACTTAAACTAAAACAGTGGACAGACTCAAGGGCGGATCCAGGATTTTTTTCTGGGAGGGGCACAAGGGGCAGACGGGCAAAAAGTTGCATTCATGTTCTTTCTGTTATTTTATTAATATATTTTGACAACTCTCATAATTTAATTTGCTTCTAAGTATGTACTTTTGATGGGATCTCCACAGTACACAAAAATCCGTCGGGGGGGGGGGGGGAGGCACGTGCCCCTGTGCCCCCCCCCCCTAAATCCACCCTTGGACAGGCTTAAATCATCGGTATAAAGAAAATTTGGAATATTTAGCAAGCTAGCAATTTTTCTATTTTAAATAACTTTTCTTGGTGAAAGTTATTTAGTTTCCGATTCGAACAAAGGTTGGTCTTTTCAAACTAACCTGTACAGGTATGTGTAATACACGGTAAGGTACCGAGCTTTATCTCGGACGATGTATATCGATTCCGATTGATCACACAGCGCCAAAGTAAACTTAGTTCTCCTATCGCTTTGAGTGCGAATTGGATGTTCGTTTCATTGAGCTCCGAGTGCAAGTTTTCTGGCGCCCGAATAAGTTTTTCTCTAATTGCAGTTGATCTAGTTAAATTGGCTAATGAAACTAGATTCATACTGGCAGAACTAATTGAGAAAATCTACGTTTGCTATAGCTTCATCTACAAGTACATACCGTTGCCGTTGATCAAATTAAAGTGTCTGAATATGAAGAGAGGTCATGCTTCTTGAGGGATGCAACCATTATATAATATTGAACAAATATAATTACACGCAAAAAACATCAAATTTTCAATAAACGTTTTGATGATGAACCTATACACTTATGGGCAAAAGCCTTCATAATTGAAATCAAATCATCATTACAGTAGGTATTGGCTTGCCGAATGCGAGTTGGTGACCACGAATCGAGGCTTTGCATCGAAAAATCCGAACACTTTTCCTGAATCCAAGACCATCGGATGTCGTGCCAAGAGCTACGCCACTCGGCCGCCGAAGCGAGGCTAACGGAAAGTGTTCTTATTTTTAATTCGCCACAAATCTCACTGATCTAGGTCGTCCTCGCCAATAATCTTGCAAACGCAAATGAAGAGAAATGCAAAAATAAAAAGAATTTCCTCAAAGTTAAGAGTGTCTCGGAGCAGATATCTGGGGCCGAGTCTTAAAATAAAACCACCTGAAACGAAATTCATTACGCTTATTTTGTCAAGGTAACATTTTCCTGTCTTCACTATGTTTAAAGCTGTTTTTTTTTGCAGGACGCGTCCTACCTGTAACTTTATTTTCTATCTAAATTAAGAGGCAGGTTATGAGAATACGAATAAGTTGAATAATTATGTTGATTGAGATTTTTCTTTTTTTGAAATAGTTATTATAAAGTTAATGGTCAAAATTGGGTATTTACCCGTGAATAGTTTATTAGTAGTTGTCTAGAAGATTAATAGATATACCAAATAACCACCCTCTGATCTCAACCCTTAGTTAATATGCCTCTATCTGGAGATACAGAGTAAACACTCTTTTGTGTATTTACTTTTATATTTTTTCTACTAGCTGTCAACGCTCTTTTGTTTTACTCTTGTCATCGTTTAAGCCTGTTTAAGCAGTTCAGTTGGTTGGTACGTTTCCTTCTTTCATTTTCTTCTTTAATAATTATACACGTTTGAGTTTGCATTCTCTTTCTTGATGCCTCCGTTAGATCTGGTAATGTAAATATTTAACTTCACTGCAAGGAGGATTAAAATCAACTCGGCAAGGTAAAAGTAGTTTTTATTAAAAAATATAACACAGACGAAGATATAGATAATGGTACAATGATGGAAGACCCCTTAACTACGACTGAATCAATCAAAAAGCAATTGGCCACTCCCAAGGATGTATCGTTTAAAACGACATTACACCCTTCAAACTAGAACACTAACCATATAGTCTCACATCACATCACCAGCTAAATATGTCCTCACTGCTGGGGCACGAGCCTTCCCTATTAATGGATAGGGAGAACCGATCATAAACCACCACGCTGGCCCAGTGCTGATTGGTGGTTGTTAACGACTGCTAATGCAGCCGCGACCAACGGCTTTACGTGCCTTCCGAAGCACGGAGGAGCTCAAGATAATAAACTTTGGTCACCCAACCAATGACCGGCCTTTGCGAAAGTTGCTTAACGTCACCGAGCCGAGACCGAGCGCGTTAATCACTGCGCTAACGAGCTCCTCCTACCATAAAGTCTATCTACTACTGCTTTGGGCCATAATAAGTATGAAGAAAACTTTACATAGTAACAGGAGATAGTCATTCAAAGGATAAACTCAACTAACGGTTGCACAACATAAGGACACTGCAGAAGTTAAGTTTCATACATACCCCACTCCAGTAATGTATACAGGGTCACTTTTGAACTGCTCTTACTACTGGACCAACTCCCTAACTCGAAAACAAAATTCAGCTGTTCCATACAAAACATCAATATTCATTCGACCAAAATGTATGGAACAGCTGAATTTTGTTTTCGAGTTAGGGAGTTGGTCCAATAGTAAGAGTTGTTCGTTTGTATCACGGGAGTCATCTCAGAAGTTTTGGACGATGATAAAAAGTGAACCTGTATATAGACCCTAACATGTACTTACACGGATTCTCGGAACAGCTCGGAACAGTTTCAGCGCAGCTGTAACGAGATTCCGCGTCCGTGAGAGCTTGTTTATGTGTGCGCTGTATCCTTGTTTTGTGCCGGTAGTCAGGGGGACATCCAACTTCAAACGCACATTGTGACATAGACAAAATTAATAGAATCCCAAATGCTGTGTTGTTTCTTACACCGCAAAGATGCTTTCAATTAAGTTCAAGATAACGACTTTCGAGGATTACGCTTAGATGTTTATCGCTCCAAAGTGGAACGTCCGCACCTCACTCGCATGTTTATTTATTTACTCAGCGCCAAATTGTTTCCGCACCGTGCATGTGTACGAAGGGGTTTATCAAACTGCCGGTGCGCGGTGGCACTCTTTAGGACGCTTTCGATTCATGACGTCATGAGTCAATAAATTCTAAATACAAACTGTTTTATTAAGTTTAGTTTATGAATGTCACTATGCCATATTCTTCTTCTTCTTCTTTCTGGACTTTGAACATTCCGCATAAGAATCTGTGTCACTTTAATCCAATACATATACCTACCACTCTCAAATACAAATTATATGCAAAATTCCCCTCCGCAGCATAATGTACAATACGCAAAATGTACACTACACGCAAAATGTAACAACCGGTAAATTGTACAATACGCAAAATGTACACAACGCTTAATGTGCACAAGCGAAATGTACAAAAAGCAAAATGTACATACGCAAAACGTACAAATCGGAAAATGCACACCGCTAGCAAAACGTATAATACGCTAAATGTGCAACATGCAAGTCGGCTTACACGCAAAATGTACAGTCAATACAAAAATAGGTATAGACATTTTGAATTGTTGTCACACTGCCTATTTTCTGATATTGTTACTTCCGGAGTCAAAACGAGACGCTGTCCCTTGAAAATGAATAAATATATAGATATGTTATGCCAGGAGAAATATTCGATAACACACAAATAAATATACCAGGATTCGAGGGACCTCCAGCTTTGAAGGCAGGGTCAATACTAAGTAGACTATGGAGATCGTTGACTTCTCTTTCGGCCTTTTTTTTCTAACTAATGGCTTTTTCTCCTTGCTTAAATGCAAGTATGTATTTTGCCAGTGTCCGAGTTATAATATGCTAATTTCCAATTAGTTTTATAATACTCTGTTTGAGTGTAACGTTGTACGGTTTTTATTGAAACATCAAGCGAGGGTGTTTCAATGCTCTGAAGAATTCTTCACGGGGATTTCAAACTAAATCCGATCCCGTCACTTTATTTCTCTCTCGTATTACGTTTCCTACCACTATAATGGCGTATTATTATGCTAATGCCGCTAAACTAACACAATAATAACCACGTGGCAAACACAAATCGGTAAAGGAACAAAGGAACGACCCGATCTCGATGAAGTACCCGGCAAGAATCTCTTTTGGCCTAAATCTATAGAAATGGGAACCTGTAGAATCAGAAATCTGTAAACATGGGATTCTGTTGAATCGAAAATCTGTAGAAACGGGAATCTGTATAGAAAATCTGTAGAGTTGGGAATCTGTAGACCTGGTAAAAATCGATGACGTCATCAAAATGACTGCCGATTTTGCGTGTAAGCCGACTTACGATTGTACGTTTTGCGTATGGTCATTTTGCTTTTTGTACATTTCGCTTGTGCACATTAAGCGTTGTGTACATTTTGCGTAATGTACAATTTACCGGTTGTTACATTTTGCGTGTAGTGTACATTTTGCGTATTGTACATTATGCTGCGGAGGGCAAAATTCCTTCTTACTCCGAGCAGACAAATGTTTCGATGAGTAGTCCGGAAGGGTTGATATTGATCTATTTAATTCTAGCTGTGACACAGTGAGACGTAGCTTACAGCCTGAGTTTTGAATCGGGCGGGTGTTACTGCGTTAATAAGATTTTATTTTTAAATAAACTAGTAATTTTACTAAGTAGGTATTATACTAAATGTTACTTCCACTTCTGGTTTTCTGTATTAGTTTACTTAATTAACCACTTTACAAAATGTTTTTGTTTTGTTTATTTAATTTTTAACGCAAATAATTAATAATAGCTTGCCTACTTCTTAACTGATCTTTAGTAATTTAGTAAAAATATTATGATGGCGTATTTCCTAGACTCTGGAAAGAAGCTCGCATCGTACCCATACATAAATCGGGTGATGCATCTGTTGTAGGTAATTATAGGCCGATCTCTATACTACCAGTATTTGGAAAAGTGCTCGAGTCGCTGCTTTGTCGTATCCTGTGCTGGCACGTGAAACATATGATATCTCCAAATCAGCATGGCTTCCTTTCTGGCCGATCCACTGCTACCAACTTGGTGTCCTTTCTTGCTGACGTGGAACGAGCTGTAGACTCGCGCATCTGTGTGGACGTAATCTACACCGATTTTAGCAAGGCATTTGATAGGGTAGACCACACTATTCTCTTACTAAACGTTTCACACTATGGCGTCACTATGGCGGGAGTCTCCTGTCTTGGTGCGAGTCTTACCTCACTGGTCGGATGTCTAGGGTAGTGCTGAACGGTTTCTGTTCAAATGTGATCCTGGCAAAATCTGGCGTACCTCAGGGCTCTCACCTGGGCCCAATATTTTTAAATATTTTTATAAACGATATTGCATCATATTTTGGCACTCCAAAATATTTATGTTTGCAGATGACTTGAAGGTGATGAAATCAATAGAAACCACCCATGATACTATCCTACTACAGGAAGATCTAAACAGATTTACTAAGTGGTGTGTCGACAATCGTATGACTCTGAACGAAGGTAAAAGCACGTGCATCCAGTTCACTCGCAACAAAACCTCTCCTCCAATGGCATATATGATTAATGACACGGTTCTTGAAGAAGTGAGGACTATAAAAGACCTTGGAGTACATCTGGATGTTAAAATAGCTCAATTGGGAGAGCACCTGACCCGGTATGTCAGAAGGGTGCAGGTTCAAATCCTGCTCGTAGAATTTTTTTCAACATTTGCGTTTTTTAACCACTTTACGATCAAAAGTTCGCCGATTGTGTTTATATCTCGAATCTGTAATGTAATTACCATTTATTGTGTGAATCGGTAAATGGTCTACTGCTTATAAAAATATAATAAAATATTGGTTCTTAAGTCTACGACGACATACTGAGAAGAACTGGCAAGAAGCAGTGACTTTTCTTTTCTATTTGACTATGATACTAACTTTATTGTTATGACGACAAACTTAGATAAATGATTATTAGTATGTTATTGTTACAATAAATTTGAAGTTGTATCTTTAAGATCATGCGTTTCTTTCAAGTTTACTGGATAAAGTGTACTGGAGCTATATCACATCATACTTTTATGAAGAATTAAAGTTTCTATGGCGCCGGCCGATAAAGTATCGGTCACCCTTTTATCGTCCCTCCAATGATGACCACGCTTTTATGGCCTTACTCTATTAAAACAAGTCGTTACCATTTTGTGTGATGGATAAGGAAAAGAGGATACTGCTGCCTCGCTTTACAGTTCAAATCTTTCGTCATATACTGTTTCGTACTTTTTAAGTTTCCATACTTAACTGACGCCTCGGTGGCCGAGTGGCATAGCGGTCGGCCCGTAACCCGAAGGTCCCGGGTTTAATTCCCAGGTCGGGCAAAGTATGTTCGGATTTTTTCGATGAATAGCCTGGGTTTGTGAAACCAACCCGCATTTGGCAAGCCATTACCCATCAATTGTAGCGATGACTTGATTTCAATGATGGAGGCTTTTTCCCAGTAGTGGGACAGTTATATGCTGTTTATTACTTAACTATTATTTTGTGTCCTTAAAAAAGGTCATCAATAACTAAAAATAATATATATTTATCAAATATATTTATAAAGTTCGCCTATTTTTAGATGATCCTTGTGAAAATGTTTAAATTGAATATCGAAGAGGTAGCTGTTGACATTGAATAAGGATTACTTGATAGAATTGGCCGAATTTGCACGGGTCGGAAGCGACCTCAATAGCCCTAATGGTGGAGCATCTTGCCTAGATAGCCAGTAAGTGTTAGTTCGAGACCTACTTGTGAAACATTTCATCACTTTTTCTATATAAAAATATATTTACTTCTGCAATAATTTAAAGGTGGCGGCTGACTGGGAGCGTATCATCGTAACGTAACTGTAACGTACCTACCACGTACTAAAGAGCCGATGTCAGAGAGCTCAATGCGCATTAACGCGCCCGGTCTGCGATTGCTGACGTAAAGGAACTTTCGCAAAGGCCGGCCATTGGATTGGTGACCAAAAATGTATCATATCGAGCTCCTCCGTGCATCGGAAGGCCGTAAAGCCGTTCGTCCCGGCTGCATTAGTAGTCATTAACAACTACCAATCTGCACTGAGCCCGCGTGGTGATTTGTGGCCCGTTCTCCCTATTCTATTCATCCATAGGAAAGGCTCGTGCCCCAGCAGTGGGGACATAAAAATAAGCTGGTGAAACGTAGCATTCGCGGCGGACTTAATACGTTAATCGTCAACGTGCTACACACACAGAGCTCGCGGTGAGCGGTTCAGTTCACTGTACTGACCATGCAAATAATAATTTCGATTTATTAATTACTAGCGGCCCGTCCCGGCTTCACACGGGTGGACTTTTTTTTTAATATAGCCTATGTTACTCAACGCTAATGTAGCATTCTAATGGTGAAACAGTTTTTTAAATCGGTCCAGTACTTTTTGAGTTTATTCGTTACAAACATACATACACAAATACAAAGCTTTCCTCCTTATAATATTAGTACCTATGATTTATTTTTAGATAATTTCAATCCATTTTATATCAGTACAATGTTGTGTTAGTATTTACTTCAGACTATGTTAGTTTTAAAATAAAATATAAATAAATAAGGCCCAGTGTTATTAGATCTTACATACTGCGGCACTGGCCGGTGCAGTGACTGCCAGTGCATGCACCGAACATGTTACGTTACGGCAAAATGCTCCTGTCAGTCGCCATCTTTAGTGCTTTTAGAGCTTTAAAGTGAACTCTGATACAATCATATTAAGTTTTAAACTTCCGGATAACCCAGGCGACAACGCAGTGACAGCTTGTAGCTTCCGAGGCTTCAGCCAAGAAAATGCCTGCAGTTTCTTGGAGTATATCTTGGCTCAGAGCCAAAGTTTGATTGGCCATCGCGTCATAATTAGAATCAACGTCCGAATGGAATACAAACCTTTCTGGGGCAGTCAAGAAATATGATTGTTGTATGTTTATTAACTTTAAATTAGGTTAGATGGTCCAAACGTTTTTTCGGTTAACAATATGTGTTTGTATTGAATCGGTGCCTTCAAATTGTGTAACGCCTCGAAGCCCGATACCGGAAGGTCCCGGGTTCAACTCCCAGGACGGCCAAAGTGTGTTTCGGAGTTTTCCATGCGTAGCTCGGGTTTGTGATCACCAACCCGCATTGCCAAGCGTGGTGTTTACGATAACTCTTAAATTCAAATTCAAAATTATTTATTGCATGCCACATTGGTGTACACAGTAATTAAATAAATAGGTACAAAAGGTGTTAAAATAAACAATATAGCGCCCCGGGGGGAGGGGGAGTATAGCTAGCTTATTTACTACTGTATTATACATTTTAACATTAAATAAATTAAAAATTGTAATACATGTAACGCCCTGTAAGGACATGGCAAATTTTAAGAGGCTGTTTCATTATTATGAATTAATATATCTATACCATAATACCTTATTTTCATGAATAATATTTTTTTATTATTTATTTTGTTGTAGTTATTTGTATACCTATGTACTTACCTCTTTCCGATCGGACAGGGTTTAAGCTGTTACCCTTCAATTGTAGCGATGGCTTGATTTCAATGATGGAGGTCTTTGCCCAGCAGTGGGACAGTTATAGGCTGCTCACTTCAAATTGTATGTCAAAAGTACGTAATTTTACTTAACTACTACAGCTTTAGTGCTGGAGGTACACTCGCCAGCACATCAGACTGCCACAATCTGTCAAATGTCCTCAATAGACTTTGAACGTTATGTGTATGGCATATGGTTGAACATTAATCGATAAAAAAAATCAGTTTTGTATAGGTTTAAGCATGCGTCTATATTTTTAGTAAGGTAAGCCTGTTCTTTGCACTGATTGTTTTGATACCAAAAGCGTGTCTTAAATCTCATGTTTCTAACAATGTATAACTACATTTTGTTATCTCTCCAATCGTCTAATTTTATATAAATTTATCGAGAAAAAATACTACTAACATTAAAGTCACTCGGACGTATTCGATTTACTTAATAATCTAAATCTTATTCACTGAGAACATTTACAAAACTGAAGCTTTAGTAGACGAGTGAAGTAACGTATTTATGAAATACAATTTAGAAGCTCCGATTGAATTGCGTACAGATATTGTTAACAAAAGGCTGGTATCAGAAATAGAGTTCCCAGAGGCCGACGTTTATAAGATCATCTAACTCATGTCAAAGTCAATAAACATTACAACAATCATATTTCATGACTGCCCCACAAATAGGTTTGTATTCCATTCAAACGTCGATTCTAATTGAAACGCGATGGCCAATCAAACGTTGGCTTTCAGCCAAAATATACAGCTTCAAGTTAGAGGCATTCACTGGCCGGAGCCTCGGAAGCTACAGGCTGTCACTGCGTTGCCGCTGAAGTAATCCGGAACTTTGGAACTCTTAATATGATTGGATTAGACTGTATTTTAAAGCTTTGCACTTTTAAAATTATATTGTTTTCAATTCAGAACTAGGCAACATTCGAGGCGCGACAAATGACGATCAACATGTAAGCAACGATTGCAGCTTAACACGTAACATTGCGCATTACAAATTGATTAAATTAAATCATTTTTTTTTAAATTAAAATGTTGCTTAACGATGCTTATCAAAGGTTATGAATGTTGCCCAACATCTGAAGTACACGTTACGCGTCTATTGTTGTTTAATAAACACAATTGGTTTTACGCCGTCTACCCTCTGTCTGTCTGTGTGAAGCTTTCAACTTTTACCCAAGCTGGTCTGGGACGTAAAAATAATGTAACGGCTGCTTAACTGCACGTGTGTGTCGTAAGAGCCGACCAAGGGTTCCAAGGGGTTGGCTAGCAACCCATCACTGATGTTATCTTTTCCACCTCGGAATACTTTGTGTATGCTAAATGTGGCGTCGTCGGGCGAGTACACTCAACATTGGTGATTTCGATACTCTGTCTACCTACCCCTTTTCTTGAGAGCGACGTGAGAGTATGTATGTATGAAACACTCCAAATCCTTTCTAGGCGAAAACGCCTAGAAAGGACGGACGGACGGGAAGGAGTAAGTTCATATGCGGAGGCAGCAGAAGGCAGGCCCGATTAACCATCGGGGCCTTGACAGGGCACTATGCCACAAAGCAAATGCTTCACAGAATGCACCTTTCAACAAACAGTTTGTGTAGGGCATGTGGAGAGCAAACCGAGTCAATGCAGCACCTACTGTGTGACTGCGACTCTCTGGCTAGGAAAAGAATGGGACTCCTGGGGTCGGCCTATCCGAAACCGAAGGACTTCAGGCTCTTTGCTCTTAAGGACGTTTGCCAAACTTATGGCATCTATCTTTACAGACGAGGAAGAGTGAAAGGATGGGGTTACACAAAAGATCCCGATGGGTCGAAGTGTTACTGACAGAGGAAAACCTCAGCAGGCCCCACTAAGATAAGATAAGATAAGATGTATGTATGTCTCAACTTTTTTGTGTCACAAAGGTTGTTATTAATTTAGGCTTCCTCACCTGCATTATAAGACGGTCCGGTCCAAAACAGGACGGAGCGAGCATTTAAATTAAATATTCCCGCGAATCGTAAGGCAATGTACATTATTACTTTTCCCTTTGAGCCAGAAGTAAATTGTTTCTCTGTGGAACTCAATGCAAAGTATTTTAATCAAAGGGAACTCAATTCAATTTCTTTGCAATAGGATTATTTAGACAGACCAGTGGTTCTTTGGTTTCTATTCATTTTGTGTTACTTGATTAAGTTTCTAATTATGATATTGTAAACTTGTTAGAGCGTTGCAGAGTTTCTATAGGTACACGTTAATAAAGATTGACTTTTGATATTATGTACAACAGAACATATTCAATTTCGACTATAGCGAGGTTTGCACAAGAAACTTAATATTTAATACAATTAGAAGTTGTAAGAGATTCAGCAATTCTAGATTTTTGTTGATAATAATCTCTTAAAACCGGAAAGATGATATGTATTTAAACGCTACACACAATAAATTACCGTTACAAAATGTTAAACATAATAAACTACATAATGCTCATAAACTGCTAACTATATCAAGATTTGTTTCGTATTTATATACTGTACGAGTTGTCCATCGTACATAGTTTGTAGCAAGCTATGCATAATTTTAAGTGACTGGCGGCGGCGCGTTTTGCAATTGCGTGCAGTTTATATTTTGTGTATTTTATTAAAACGTACCAATAAATTAAGTTGTAACTCAACACTCTATCGGAACGGTTTCATTTATCATCCCCGATTTATTTATCAATTATCATATTTTTAGTGTAAAGGGAAACCTATCCCTTACATTTTGGTCCTTCGAGCTTTTGATATTTCGGCGGTGGTGTCAAAAGCAGGATCTTGTGTGGACTTTATCATTTTTTTTGTGCTACACGTGGCATCCTGTGTGACCTATCGGTGTTAAATATCGAATTTACCAACGCGCTACGACTATCGAAGTGTATATCGTTACTTGGTGAATACATCAATTCGCCACCTTTTATCATCACTCAGCGGGCCGGGAGGCTTGCTACCCTTATCATCGCTCAGCGAGCCGGAAGACTTGCTACCCTTATCATCGCTCAGCGAGCCGGGAGGCTTGCTACCCTGTAACAATACACAGCGGGCCGGGAGGCTTGCTACTGCTCATATCATCGCAGCTGCGAGACAAACTACTTAGTCACCAGATCAAAGTAAGATTGTTCCTTTTTATTATTTAATTGTCATATCATTCTTGCCAACATGGAAACTATTTTATTACGTCAAAGTGCTATAATAGACACTATCAAGAATATCAAAACCAACTTCGGGAAGGATGCCGGAAGTAGAAAAACGCCGGAATACTTAGAACGGAGGCTTAGTACACTGGCCAACCTCTGGACGGAGTTCGAACAGAATAATCTCCGCTTGTTAGAGTTTGAGGACAAAGGCAGTCAGTATTATACAGAAAATGTTTACGAAAGAACTAAAGAAATGTACCTTAACCTTCAGCATTCTCTGATAACCTATCAAAAACAGGATAGAGCTACAGGACCTTCTGGAAGAGTGGACGATTTACTATCTAAGCAACGAACCAACTTCAGGGCGTTTAGCCGTTTGATCAGAGGTATTAATGTGGATGACATAACAGAGAAGTGGGAATTGGAAGATGAACTTCGCAATATACAAAGTCGGTGGAATATCATTGATGGGCTACACTTAGAAATAGATGACATTTTACAAGGTGAAGATATATCATATGAAGATGAATTCGCTGTTTATGAAAAAGAATTTAAGACCATGAAACGCATGCTAAATAGGAAATTATCTTCTACGGTACATACTCAACAATCAACCCCGCAACTTGAGATACCTATTTTTACCGGTAGATACTCTCAGTGGCCTACTTTTTACGATCTGTTTAATGAGGCCATTCATAATAACAACTTTCTTACGACTTCTCAAAAAATGCAACATTTGAAAGGGAAGGTCAAGGGAGAGGCGGAGCGACTTATCCAGCATCTCCATATTTCATCTGAGAACTACGAGGCAGCCTGGGAAATCTTAGTACACAGATACAACAATAAACAGTTACTTTTTACAAATCAAATGGAGACATTGTTGAACCAGCCGAATATTCAGAAGCAGACAGCTTATGATATTAAGCGTTTACACGACACTTCAGTGGAGTGTGTTCACGCTATACACAACTTAGGCGTGGATACTAACTCCTGGGATCCCATACTTGTCCATCTCTTGTCCAAAAAGTTAGACTTCGAGACACTAAAGGATTACAAGGAAACCCGGAAGTCACCGCGGGAGTTACCGGAACTTAACGAGTTTATAACATTTTTGGAAGCCAAGTTTACGGCCCTGGAACCTATGCATAAAAGGGAACGTGATAATACGCTATCACTATCAAAGCCGGTAACCAATTCAAGATCATTATCATTCCCATCTAAAAATGTTAACCGGGATAAATATCAAGGCAAATCTTATCATACACGTGCCTCAAATTGTCCAATCTGCAATAATAATCATAATTTATTCCAGTGTAGAAAATTTACGAGTATGGCCCCGTTAGCAAAGTTGAAAATTATTGCGAAACATCAAATATGCAGAAATTGTTTATATAAGCATTATGACAATCCGTGTCTTTCTATCAAGCGTTGTAAAGAATGCAAGGGTGACCATAATTCGTTATTACATGAGGCATTTACGAATAACACACCTTCCACCTCCAGTATTTCGTCTTCACCACGTAGCGACAATATCACGACAGAAAAACAAAATAACAAACAACATAGTGTTAATTACGTTGCGGGAGATGATGAAGAGGTTCTCTTAACAACCGTTTTAATAAACGTATTATCAGCTAACGGTACTTTTATTACTTTACGTGCACTCCTAGATCAAGGATCACAAATTTCGTTAATATCGGAAAACGCCGTACAAATATAAGGACTACACCTACAAAAATATCATGCTTCCGTGTCCGGGATTGGTCAAGGCTCCAAGCAAAGCAAGGGAATGGTTAATATAGAATGTCACTCTATCTATGGTGATTATAACTTTAGAACTCAAGCATTAATTATATCAAAGGTTATAAACAACTTGCCAAATAACTCATTTACAAAAACATCATGGTCACACTTGCAGCACGTTAACCTGGCAGATCCCGACTATAACGTCTCACGCTCTATAGATTTATTATTGGATGCTAGTGTTTACTCCGACATATTAATGAATGGACTTATCAAGGGACCATCACAGTCACCTATTGCGCAGCAGACCCGACTGGGCTGGATTTTATCCGGCAATATTAAAACTTTTAATTGTCATGTCGTGATCAATGACTTGCCAGACTTAACGCGATATTGGGAGATAGAAGAGATCGCTACGCCTTCTACTACTATGTCTTCAGGGGAACAATACTGTGAAGATTTTTACGAATCAACCACTAGGCGCCTATCAAACGGGATGTATGAGGTGGGCCTTCCTATGAAACCGGACTATGATCAAAAACTTGGTTACTCCCGTTCAAAGGCTGTAGCCCAATTTTATCAATTAGAACGAAAGATGGATAACAATGTGACCTTTTCAGATGGCTACAAGGGCTTCATGGAAGAATACAGAAATTCAGAACACCACCACCAACAAGCAAGGATGTTCAGGGACCCATGTGCTATTTACCGCATCATGGTGTTCTTAAGTTGGACTTTACTTCAACAAAACTTAGAGTAGTGTTCAATGCATCACATAAAACATCCACAGGAAACAGCCTCAACGATCTCATGGAGTGCGGTCCAAACCTGCAAGCTGATCTGCAAACACTTATCATAGCCTGGCGACAATACAAATATGTTATGACCGCGGACATTGAGAAAATGTTTCGTAGAATTTTTCTAAGCGAGTATTATCAAAATTTAGAATGTATTGTTTGGAGATCAACTTCAGGCGAATCACTCGGAGATTACAGACTAACCACTGTCACGTATGGCACCAAGGCAGCGCCATTCCTCGCCATAAGAACACTGAAACAATTAGCTAGTGATGACGCTGAAAAATATCCTTTAGGATCCATGGCCTTGAATAACAACTTTTTTATGGACGATTTTCTAGGAGGCCATAATTCGTTGGCATTAGCAAAATAAATACAAAATCAATTAATTAACATTTTACGCGGTGCCGGAATGAATATAAGAAAATGGTCCAGCAACCACGAGGAGCTCGTCCAAGATTTATCATGCGATCAGTTAAACAGTCCTTTTGAATTTAGGTGTTCCGAATCCCGTAAGACATTAGGATTAAAATGGAACCCGTCTTCTGACTCATTTACTTACGATAATAAATTCGAGACATCAGAGCTCAAACAAAACACAAAAAGGGAATTATTATCAGATATTTCCAACATTTTCGATCCTATTGGATGGATATCACCATTATCAGTCAAGGCTAAACTGTTATTCCAGAAGGCATGGGTCTTAGGTTTATCCTGGGACGAAAAACTACCATCAGATATCATAAATGAATGGGTTCAGTTGCGCAATGAATTTAAAAATATAAGTAATATTAACATTCCACGTTATTTAGGTAATACTGATCAAGACTATCATTTACACGGATTTAGCGATGCCTCAGCAAAAGCATATGCATGTTCCATATACTGCGTTACGACAAACGATAAGGGCGAGCGCACATCGCGGCTAATAGCAGCGAAAACTAAATTGGCACCGTTAAACAAAAAGATATCACCCCCTCGTCTTGAACTCTGCGGCGCACTAATACTATCACAGCTAATGAACAAGGTTATCACAACCCTATCAAGCAATCATATCAATCTTCACGCGTGGACTGACTCTATGATCGTTTTGGGCTGGATTCACGGAGAACCATCTCGATGGAAGCAATTCGTCACCAATAGAATTCAACAGATTAAAGAAGTTATACCAGCAGCACATTGGCATTACGTACGATCAGAAGAGAACCCCGCAGATTGCGCTACCAGGGGTGTCACAGTAGCACAGTTATCAGGTTCCTAGGGAGTGATTTTTGCATTATAAGATAACGAAAGGACGTACATCAAACAACCATTGTTGTTTGTTATTGTTATATTTGTATTATGATATACATACATTTTTTAGATGTTTTTTACGTTTATGTATTGACTTTACCTATATTTTATACTTTAGTTATTTATCATTGGTACAGCTTCCTCCTGGAGGCGCAGGATGTACGAGTTGTCCATCGTACATAGTTTGTAGCAAGCTATGCATAATTTTAAGTGACTGGTGGCGGCGCGTTTTGCAATTGCGTGCAGTTTATATTTTGTGTATTTTATTAAAACGTACCAATAAATTCAGTTGTAACTCAACACTCTATCGGAACGGTTTCATTTATCATCCCCGATTTATTTATCAATTATCATATTTTTAGTGTAAAGGGAAACCTATCCCTTACATATACTATATTAACTATATCGTATTTTTAGGGACATCATTTTCAATACCTTTCAACTTCACTTGTAGCGAAGAATTTTATTTAGTTATAAAAATATAAATTTCATTTTAAAGGATTAAAATTATCAGAGCATAACAAACACTTATAATTAACAAAGGATTCAAATTCATGTAAATAGAATAGAGTTGGTTATTGTTTTCATAGCTGATAATATTGTAACATAATTTTTTTATTATATTTTTATGTAATAATTAACTTTTGTTCGCGGCTTTGCTCACGTGGGCTACACGAGTAACATGTCACGTTATTTGAGTATTAAGATTTTTATTTTTTATCAATAAAAAGCCCATCCATGTGAGCTAGAATTAGTAAAAAGTTTCTTACGCAAAACATCGTAATTGATCACTCTGTATTAGTAATTTTAGTCCGTTTTGGAACCTCCTGTACAAATTGTCATTGTCACAAGGGATCATTTTCCGAAAATCCCGAAACACTCCATAATTTCTAACCACGCCAAATACCGAAATTTCAGGAATGACAGATTTCCATACAAACTTTCCACCTTTATTTCACCTCTTCAGGGGAGGTTTTTCGGAAAATGCAAAAACACATCATTCTTTAATTTTATTGAAAAATCTATAATATCCAACCAATTAATTATTAATTTTTATAGTTATTACTTTAAAAATAACGATTTTACCAAAATAAACTTCTTCCCTTTTTTACTCCTATAAAGGAAAATAAACAAAATTTCTGAGACATGTCATTCTTTATTTCTTTTCAAAAAGCCAAATACCCATTTTCGTGTATTTTACTTCAAAACTGACGGACAAACTTTCACCCCCTATTTGACCCCCTTAGGGTACGATTTCCGTAAAATCCTTTCTTAGTGGCTGGTTACGTCACTCAATTAACCTACAGTCCAAATTCTATCTCACTAGCTTCAGCGGTTTCAGCTCACCAATGATGAATCAGTCAGTCAGGACAAGTCATTATGTATATGTCGGAGACATGGCGCTAGCATCGCTTCGAAACGACAAGTATAGTCTATACTTGAGTGTGCTCTGCGCAGCCTATGCTCTATGGTACGCGGAACGTCAACGTCAGTTGGCGCAACAACGGACTGGACACATTTGAACGGTAGCGGCCGGAGAGTACGCACGCGCAGGACTCACTTCGTTTCTAAAATCCATTTGCATCGGGCAACTATTTTTAAATAATTTAATTGTGATGTTAAAATAACATTAAAGTGACTGTAAGGAATACGACTGCGTCTTTATTTTGAAGATCCAAGATTAACTGTGTTATCAACGAATCCGAGTTTGCTCGACTGTTTTACCTACAAACAACCTCGCCGCCGACATATATATATTAGATACAAAATAAGTAAAGCCTTAATAGGTAATAGGCCTTTGTCCAGCAGTGGACGTCTTTTGGCTGAGATGATGATGATGATGATGATGATGATAATAGTACAACAAAGATGATTATGAACATTGAAACATTTAAGCTGATTTCATTTTCTGCTACAGTTAAAGTGTTAACGATGATAGGTTTGTTTCTGCATTTAAAAGACAAAATATACAAATAAGCCGATTTTAATTTTTTCTTTCATTAAATAAGGACAGGGTCTCAAGAATATCTTATGTGGGCTGACCCGGAAGGAGCCGGACATTGCGAATGGAGATAAATTGGATACTCATGGAAGAAGCACACGCGTATAGTCACACACACATATATTAATTTATTTTTAAAATGGAGAACTGCAATAAACTAACATTTTTAATTATAAAATTAAAATTAAACAATAGAAATCTAATATTAATTAAATAGATAACCATACAAAAAATATAATATGAATAACGGTAAAATAAATATAAGAAAGTAATTTATTTATTAGGATTACCAACAAGTCTAATACAAATACAAACAATAACTAGGTAGAACATAAATATACTATAAACGAAGTGTCTTCCATTTAGAGACTGCCACGGCATGCAACGTGGATTTCATTTGTAACAGACATTATAAACTGTAAATGTAAGTAAATAATGAATTTAAAAAATTGATAACTTCATTCATTATGGAATAGAAAAAAATAGAAAAAGTTTATTAATGCCATAAGTAACTATTACAAATATCACAATACAAAAGAATACAACACAAAATAAAACGAAACATGCAACACAATACAATTTAAGTATAGCACTAAATGGTGTCTACTCAGCTTATTGTCAGGTCACCTAAAAGAGTAACCTGACGCTGGTCTTCCGTCACTAACTACTTACTTACAACTAGGGTAGTGGCATCAGTGATCAACAGGAACCAGTGATTAACCTGTTTTTTCCTTTGTTCGTTGACAATAGGGGTCAACAATTGAATACATACCACCTGCTTGCTAGCTGCCATTTCGTAAACCTTCAATGAAAACCTATGTAATTTTTGCCGATGAAAATTATTATACAACTAGCGACCCGCCCCGGCTTCGCACAGGTGGCACAAACGTTCCCGTTGGAATCTTATATAGCCTATGTTACTCAGCGCTAATGTAGCATTCTAATGGTGAAAGAATTTTTTAAATCGGTCTAGTAGTTTTTGAGTTTATTCGTTGCAAATATACAAAAATACAAAGCTTTCATCTTTATCTGGGGGCACGGCAGTGCCCCTGCCAAGTCGAGCAAAAAAGCGGCACGGCCGTACCATCCTTTTCTCGAAACAGTTCAGGCCATTTTCGACCTCCTATAACTTCGTTGTGGATAAAACTAGAAGTCATTGTATAAACACGGTATATTACAAATTTCATTAAATTTGAACCAGTACTTTAAAAATTATAACTAGTCAAAGTTTCTTAATTTTGTCACTCACTCACGCACTAAACAATCTAATTTAATATAATATAATTTACATGTGAGATACATTGTGTTTTCATGCGATGGCCAAGTCAATCTTTTTATTTAAAACATAAAAGGTTTTTAATATTGATATGGTCACTATAAGATATTGTTAGGTTAGCTAATTACGTAATAACTAAGACAGAAGGTCCCTTAAGTAGGGACTGAATAAATTAACCGACTTGGTATTACATGGATCTCACAACTTTGTACGGTAGTTTTTGATGGGTAATATAGTATAGATGGGTTCACAGTGTTGCACACTGATGCGACTATCCTACAATACCATAATCGATATGTTTGCAATAAAAAAAAACAGAAAGGTAACTAATTAAATGATCAGCCAGGTTCCATTGCAAAAGACTACAATAGTGTTATCACTTTTTATACTTCGTAGCTCTTACCTCATCAAGAGTTACGAACTAAAATAGTTCCTATAACTTTGCTTGTGACTGTACTCAACAAAGCAGAATATTGCACACATTATACTGATGTTCTCGACTCGTCAGTACCTACATAAATGTTAATTATGTGACACTTGAAGGTATTTTCGTGTTTATACTTTAGGTATATAATTCCTACAATTTAATTTGAAACACGTGTGGCTCTTCAGGCTTGCGTGGCTGGTTTGGCATTACACCAAAACCTTTTTTGGTGTTGTGATTATCATTTTGAGGAATATTTAAAATATTGTTAATTATTTTTAAAGTAGGTAACGTATTATTTTTATCTTGTAGTAGGTAACATTAAATTTGCTTTCATTTTACTTCATTTATTCAATGCTCAGCCACAATGTATATCAGGTCTTAAATAAATAAACAGAGCTTTATGGAACCTGTCGGGCACAACATAATAGGGGAGAGGAGGACATTTTCATACTTTTAGTTTTTATAATTATATTTTTATAGTTTTATCTATTAGTTTTTTTAAATTAAACTTAGGCAACCCATAAAAATGTGTTCTATTCTTCTCTTCTGGATTGAATAGTCTTCATGTTGAGGCAAAACTTACAATTAGTTATGAGCGTTTACGCCGCACACTAGCGCCACTAATGAAAAAAAAAAAACATATCTAGTAATTAGAGATAGAAAATCAAATTATGCTCAACAAACTATTTGAATAAAGTAATTTAGCATTTTTGCGTCACCTAATGAACACCTCACATGTTATGGTTTAGTTAAATAAGACGTTACGGCCACTTTTAACTATAACGCCATGTGCGGCGTAAACGCTCTTAATCATAATTATTCTCTTTACAATTTTGTATTAGATATCGTCCAAGTACCTTCACGTCCGCACCGGTCATTCTGACTGTTTTCAAGATGTATATTTTTCTTGAACTTTTAAAGGTCTAATAAAAGTAACAACAACAAAGAATAGAAGTTGCTCCAACATGACACAAGGCTTAAATACAGCGGCGGTGCTAAAGCCGGGATAAAACATGTATTGAATTAAATTACGCTCGCGAACTTGGCCCGTTCCTTCCGGAATGAGATTTTTATTCCGGCTATGAGCTGAATTGGGTTATGTTTTATTCCGGAACTGTTGAACTTTGATGTAAGCGAGATAAAGTTTTAATTTATCACTTCGAGGTGTTATTTTCGCTTGCACACCGTTTTAATGTACTTATTTACGATGTATTAAGTACCTACTTATGGAAATTCAGACAATGATGCTGCTTAGGTAAATATTATTTTTACATCTATATATTAATACGTGAAGCTAAAACTTTGTACCCCTTTTTACGAAAATTGCGCGGACGGAGGAGTATGAAATTTTGCACACGTTTATCTAAAGAAGGAGTACAGAATGTTAATATTTTTTTAACTTATGCATAAAAAATACATTAAATTAATAAAACAAACATCACACACACTACCATGTATTTGACACACACGCATATATACTCTTTTCAAAAATTTCAAAAATGTAAGAGGAGCGGCCGAAGTCTGTCAATGCCAATCCAAACTCACATTCTATCTTTTCTAATTTTTCATTGCTTAGGATACAATCCGTGCAGCCTTAATAAAATTACGGTCGAATTTCGACCACTGGGCGACCACTAATATTTATAAATGCGCCTTTGTAATTTTTTAATGTTTCTGATAACGTTATTACGCTTTAATGGTAAGGCTCTTTTTACGTTTATATTTTAAGCGAAACATCTATCTAAATTCTGAACTAATTAGTTACTTTTCCATATTTTAAGTAAAAAACCTATCTTAGTACTGAATTAGTTACACTTCCAGTTTGTTATATGTTATGTTTTTTGGGATATCAGAATATGTTTTAGTTTACCTAAAGTCAAAATTGCAAAAACAAAAAAAAAATTGTTCCATTTAATTTACGAATTATTTTGTAATCATGGTGTAGGGATGAATAGAGGTCTACCCGTAATTTCACATAGGTTACGAACAAATTTTATTGTTTCTGTATACGGCTCCGCTTCCTTCATCTATAACTAATGTAGTAATTCTAGGAAATAGTAAAGTCTTTTTTCGTGTAGGCTCTGTGGTGTAGATAATTAATGGAATCAGGCGTTATTTTGCGGAAATCCATAGTACATAAAAATGTAATTTAAATAATATGTAGTTAGCGGAATTAACACTACATATTATTTAAATTACATTTTTATGTTCTGTGGTGTAGGTTAAAATGTTGAACTTTGAGCAAGGTAGCATTTTCATTTTGCTTTACATCTCTGTATAAGCCACATACAGAAATAAGAATATTACTTACACCTTAAGGTTTTGCTCGAAGCGTGATAGTAATCCACTTTTTCCAAAAAAAATAAGTAAGAAAACAATAATACAAGGGCACGAACGACAGAGCTGTTATTGTATATTTGCCGGTAAATGCTTTTGGTTTTTAATTATACATAATTACCTGCGTTGTTTTAAATGAAAAACTTTAAAAAAGGTACATTACAAACAGTATAGTTACTTTCTTACCAACTAATTTGATCTCAGCGGCTTGTTCAGAGAGTTAAAGTTTAGAGTACAAGTAACGCAACAAGTTGGTTAACTGTAGTATGGATCCCAAAACTGCGGTTAACTTATACATTTTTAAACTTTCGCGTTCCATAATTAAACAAATTTTTAAACGGGGATTAACGCAAACTAATTATTAAAAAAGGTATCAAAGGTATCGCCGTGGTCACGGGTGGACCCGTCCACCCGTGACCACGGCCGTTGTAACTCGGTCGAAACGTCGGGTATAAAGAAGGTATGATACCTTTTTTAATAATTAGTTTGCGTTAATCCCCGTTTAAAAATTTGCGGTTAACTTTTCTCCGATCGATTAGCGAACACAACTCAAACTAGGCTTTCTGTATTGTTAGTAACATCGCAGCTATTATCACCAGGGACGCATTTTGTCGCTGCAATCTCGACTGAGTCCAGTCGAGTAGAAAAATTTGGCGCAATTTCGGAATGGCTGAATTTAAATTTGAATTTTTGTTCCTCCGTTGTTCTACGTGTTTCGGAACACCTGTTAAGCCCTTGTTCACGTCTGCTATCGGAACATTGTAGCCGTAAAAACAAGTCGTGTCGGTCTGAATAGTTAAATACTCAGTCACCTAGATAACTTTGTAGTCGTTTACTAGTTAGGAAGTTGGTCAAATCTTGATATTTTGAAGCTTCTATGAAGCGTGCACGCAACACAAAGTATATAGGATGTTTGGTAATCAGTGTATAATCTTGAAACATAGCAACGCATCCAAGTAAACAGAACACCATGATAATGTACAAAACCACATTTAAGTATATTCACTTTTCCATACATTAAAATAAATTTATTTTATTACTGTACATTATTTTTTTTCTAACATACATTTTTACTTTTTATTTTTAAGTGCTAATTGCTGCACTGAAGCTAAATTAAATATTTATAAAATTTATAAAATACAGTGAAATAATTAAACGCCTACCCGACCCAGCCAGGAATCGAACCTGGGTCTTCCGCAATCCGGGCGGCTGCACTGACCGCTATGCTACCGGGAAGGCTAACGTAAGCGCTGAATTTTGTCACTGCTTTATAATGCTTTTTGAGTGCTAATAGCGGCACAGCGCGCCATCTATCCAAAGGTAATTAGCCATATGGTGTTATACAAGCATGTTCAAAATTATTATTTTTTATTTATTAAAAAAAAACTTTTGTTTAAAAATAGTTGTATTCATTAAAATGTTTTAATTTTAATTTCGTGTTTATAATTTAATTGAATATTATAATTAATATATTATTTATAATTATATTATTATTTTTATAATTATTATATTTTATTTAAAATTTAAATTAATTAATTAGTATTTTGTTTAAAATTTTATTGAATTTGTGATATTTTTTTTATTTTTAATATTAATTTTGTTTTAACACCAATAATAGTTAGCTAAGAGAACATTGTTTTTATTCTTAATCTTAAATACTGTTTCTTATGTCGGTAATCCAATAAGTAATAAATAAATAAATAAAAAAAAACCGAGGGTCTACACAGGGTACCCTATTCTGGATTATAAATGTAAACAAACGTCCTGTACCTAAGTTCCTATTAATTATTTGTCTTGATGACCAAAACACGTTAAACAATACAAGCTAATTTAAAAACATCAAAGTGGCAACATCTGAGGGAAATTCCCCGATTTCATTTCTAGGCTCCAATCAAGGGTGAAATCTTTTGGTGTTTTGACGTGCCATGACAAAGGTTGAACAAGCAACACAAACGAAACTTTACTTTCAATAGATCAAAGTTATGCCGCCCTTGACTTTAACCCGCTTAGCGTTTGAATACAGACGGGGAAATTAACCTTTGGCGAGAAAGTAGAGCGAGCCATTGCCACAGTGGAGATCAATAATAACAGTAGGCAGGTAGACCAATTATGGCCTACCTGCTGGGAATTTTCAACCACTTTCTATTAGGTTACGGTCCTTTTCCCCCATTTTTCTTTTGTAGAAATGTGTCTTTTGTGGAAATAAGTCGCCTGCACTGGCTTGAATATTATTATTAATGTGTACAGAATTGTACAAAATTTGTACTTTATTATATTACATGATTGTAATTTGGTTGAAAGGATAGAGAAAAACAAATAAGCCTCCTGAGTTTCTTGCCAGCTCTTCACGGTCGAAGGCTCTCCTAAAATCGAACTGGTGGTAGATTCAATAATTTAGTCTAAACTTATTTTTTAGGTTTTTGGTTTTATACTTTTGACGTCAATAAGTGCCTTAAATAAATGATTTGACTTTGACTTTGAAATATCTCTGCACACAAATACAAACTTATGCTTTGGCGCACTGCTTTCTTATATGTATGATTATACATTTATTTATTGATTTTTTTTAACTCATCATAACCAGACAAAATAGAGGCGAATCAAACTGTTATTGCAAAACGTAGACAAAAGTAAAGCTTTATTTCAAAAATATGTTGTCTTTATTCCCCTTTTATTTTTGTAGGAACCAAAGTTCAATAATTTACATTTTTATATCTAATTAAATTTTAATTATTGGTAAAAGTTAAGTCCATACTACACATTCATTAGGCATATTCTAGTACTCTTTTTGGAATAATATCTCAAAAAACTATCACAAAATACTAAAATAGATTTGGTTTGACCTACTGAGTGCTTTCTACTACACCACGCTGGCCGTCAGGTGTAGGGTCAGCAAAGAAACGGAGTCCACGTGTTAGTTTCAGTCGGTGGCGGGCGGTGAAAGGTCAGTCGGGGTCTTATTCTGCCTATTCATAGAAGCGGTTGTAATATTATATGCCTTTTTTAATATTACATGACGTTACACTTGCTTCGTGTGATTTTTTGAAAATACAAAAATTACAAAGTACTTTTCCTAATGGATTACTTTATTTGATTAATCTAAGTCTAAATACGCATATGTGCTGACGCTTATTTATAAGTAGGTTAAGATTGGATAATAGCGGCGCGTCGATAACATTTTTTTTCTCTCACGTTTTTAGAATCAGTACAGCAACCAAAAGGTATCAACATGAATCCTACTTTCGAAAATTTAATAATTAATAACAGGAAGTAAGTTACTATTACAGCAACAATAATCAAGATAAATAAATATTAAAATAATCTATGATGTTATTTATCATATATATACCATATTACATTTTTAATTTTACTTTATAAAGCCCAGGGTCTTCCAAGGACCTAAACGACATAATTTGTAAATGTTTCTTATCCTTATAATTTACACCAAAGCAAATATTAACTGAAACATCACTTCTAGAGGTAAGCTCACCTTTATGCATGTGTGTAACGTGTTTTAATGTTATATCTTCGTAAAAATAATGTATCTATTCGGATCAATATTGTAAACCTATCTTGGATGAAAATTATATTTAAAATAAATCTTGTCTCCTATGAAAAGAGCAATACAAGAAAAAACCTCAGCAAAGAATTGTGTGCGTTTACAGTGATGTGATGAGAAATGGACTAGATACAATCTTACAGCAAATGTTGGCAAAGCAATGAATAAAATTTCGGTAAATGACTTAAATCTGGCTTACCTGCCCCGCGCCACGATAAAGAAATGTTACTTCCTAACCTTTTACCACAGTGTAGCGAGAACAGATGGTAAGACGACTGATATGAAACATTTCTTTAACATTTAAGTATGTATATTATTAAAATGGTGGTTTCATTACGTAGGTAAGTTTTATTCCCAGTAGGGACTACATACTATACTCAGTTCGGTTATTATTAGCTACCAGCATCCTTTTTAAGTTGTTGCCATAGCAACAGTATAAGTTGTTGTAAAAGATAAGTATGTAGTAGCCTGTTCCTCAATAATTGAGGATTCCGGGAGAAACGGCAACTTGCAGCCTTATTCGTCACTTAGCATTAGGTAATATGAAAACCAAGGTACTTTCTATGTTGTAATTTAAAAAAGTTACATTGGATATATTATTGGAGGCCAAGACTCACTTTGGGTTGCTGAGCCAACTTAGTATGTAAGTAAGTAAACATATAGAATACTTTTCACTTTCATAGTCATAGTCATAGGTATTTATTGCATCATGTTGTAAAAAGATTTTATAAAAACAGTAATAAGTCCCAAACATGGTCCTGCAAGGGCATTGCAACAATAAACATAATTAATTATTTAATAAGTTTAAACTTAATCTTAATTAACACGAATTCTTGTGATCGTAATATACTTAAATAACTTAACTATTAAAAAACTCTAGTAAACTATAAAAACAATTCTCTGCTAAATATTTTACTTTTACCATAGTAAGAGAAGCTAGACTACACAATGAATAATTAATCCTTTATTGTACAAAGAAATTACATTTAAACACACGTTGCAAAGGACATATACAAAGGTGAGGTTATCTCTAGAAGAGATCTCTTCCAGCCAACCCTAGTTTTGGTGTAATAAACAATTATACGGGACTTATAAATTGTAAATAAAAAATTGTATTATAAATTATAATACAAATGTATGATCAGCTGTTGTCAAGTAAGTAATAATGTTATGTGATATTATGTGATGGGTTATTGATGTTGTGACCTTGGTTGCAACAAAAAAACTGAGTCGGAGTCCTTTGGTTGACTCGACGCATACTTTATGTTACACTGAGGTTGTATTTTTTTAGTTTCTATTTTTAGTTCCCTTTTTTTAATGTGACTTTGTGTATGTGTCGTATATTACCAATAAATGTTTATTCATTCATTCATGTAATAAAGTCTCAACTCAATTTTTGCCTTTACCGCGACTGTGGCTTCCACACTAGTGTTACCTTACGCAATCGTATCTCAACGAGACTTAAGCAGAAAAAAATGGTGCAGGCGGGAAGAGGCGACTACCTCCAACAATCCTTATTTGTGGGATACTTTATTTTTCTGAGCTTTAGACATGATACAAGGTGAGCGAAATAATAAGACAAGTGCAAGTTTTTATCTAAAAAATAAAAGAATTTGTAGGTATTTCTATTATACCGGTATTTTATTTTATTTTATTTTAGGGGTGCAATGTAAATAGTGTTTTGCGTGTTGACTGATGAGTCTAAGGTAATTAGACTGTGGTAATAAGCTAAAGAACTTGAATTCATAAAGTAAGAACGACTCAAAAAAGGCTGAAAACGAGATGTTGCGTTTTATTTTTAAATATTCATAGCGAATTCCTCATTAGTTCAGCGTAGTTTTTCCCACTGTAGGGCAATTACCTGTTTTCCTCAATTTCACAATATCAAAGACGTAATAAATATGCTCCATTGAAAATTCGAATATTATCGATAACTTTAACTTCTCTACCCAATTTATTTGATAAACAACTTAAATTTCTAACTTCGCGGGAATAAGTTTGCAACGATTTTGATATTTGAAAGGCTTTGACATTGTAAGCAGAATTCTATTGGTTCTTATTATAAGCTACTTAACGAAAACGAACTTTGTGTTAAGTCTTTTCACCCGACTGCGTCAGAAGGAGGGTTATATTTTTCGAGTGTATGTATGTATGTATGTATGTATGTATGTATGTATGTATGTATGTATGTATTTATGTATGTATGTTTGTATGTATGTATGTATGTATGTATGTATGTATGTATGTTTGTATGTATGTATGTATGTATGTATGTATGTATGTATGTATGTATGTATATGTATGTATGTATTTATATATGTATGTATGTCTGTAGGCATGCCCTACAGCCCAAACAGCATGGTGGATAACACAAAAAACCCGACTGCTAAAACAACTATGTATTAAATAAATAAATAAATGGGTCTTCACGTCGCGCGGGCGCATCCTGGTTATATTACAAGGCACTTTGTGATCCTGGCACTGCTGCGCGTTGGGCGGTTGGGCCTCAGTTACATACACTGTTGTGAGTGAACGTGGGGGATCTATTGTTTTATCACTCCTTATGCACGGACCTGTCCTTATGTTATTCAGCGCTTTTAGTTTGTCAAAGTGTGGAATTAGATATTGCTTTCGTGGCAAACACATGGATGGGAGACGAGATGGCGGACGTGCGCGCGTGTTTTAGAGCTGCCTACGTGGGCAAATCATGTCAATGTCACATATGACAGGTGATAGTTTGGCTGCGTTCAGTGTGCAGTCCGCCTCGCTAGTTTTTTTTTTTTTTTATTTTTTTATTTAGGATCTGTTTTTGTTGTACGATGTCTTTTATTTTGTATAATCTGTCTTAAATAGTGTTTTATATGTTTATTTTAGTATGTATATTTAAATATATTTATGAGTATCTAGGTTTAGTTATAATATAAGTATTTATATCCAAATATAATTATATATTCTATTTTTCTTATATACATATAGAAACGATCGTCACCTCGCACAGGCCCTGCCAGAATACCAGCGCCGTTGCGATGTGACTTGCTCACACCGTAGCGGCATATGCTGAGGTAGGGTCCTGATTGGCTCGTCACCTGTTGTCTTTGTTATTTTTTGTTTTTATTGTTTTTGTATTCCATGTCTTTTTTTTTTTTTTTTCTATTTTTAATCATATTATGTGATGTGAGAGTCAATAAATGTTTTTTCTTTCTTTCTTTCTTTCAAATAATTATATACTCGTAAAAACCGGACTAACATAAAAAATTACTGCAAAGAGAAAAAATTGAAAAGAAAAAAACAAGCTCTACGATCCCAGAACTAAATTTGATAGACAGATAGATAATACTTTTATTGCAACACCATAAAACATACACATACAAAAGAAAAAAAAATAAGTTTCAATTTGGCGGTCTTGTGCAGATAGCTAATAAACTTTAAGATCAGTGGTGAAATTAAGAAAAAATACTAGAATAATGTGTATTTTATAAATGAAGCAAAATAATAATAATAATAATTTTTTTTCTTAAGATATATATAAATATATATAAATATATTTTTTTTTATACTTAGCTCGGCAAATGACTCCATCCCACCTGATGTTAAGTGGAAATGAAGTCCAGACGCGAAGACAACTGGTGCAGCGTGGAAACAAACGTAGCATCAGTCAACTTCACTCTGCCGGCCCACAAGGTGCTTCTTCACGCCTCTCTTGAAGGACCCCATATCATAGGAAGGAGGGAAAACGTGTGCTGGTAGACTATTCCATCTTTTGGAGGTGCGACAAAGAAACGAGTCACCAAATTTCTTTGTGCGCGATGGATATTTGAGACAGTGAATCGGTGACTCCGAAGAGCAGCACGTGTACTCCTATGAAGAAAGGGAGAAGGTGGGATGAGGTCAAAGAGCTCTTCAGAGCACTCGCCATGGTATAAGCGGTAAAACATGCTGAATGACGCAACATCTCTACGCAATTGCAGAGATTCAAGAGTATTTGCCACTTCTGCATTTCCGATAATGCGTTCAGCGCGACGCTGCAATCTGTCCAAGGCATCGAGAAGGTACTTAGCGGAACCGTCCGAGATGTGCGAGCAATACTCCACGCAAGACCGTACCTGTACCGTACCGTATATATTTAATAAATAGAATGATAATGGTAATAAATAATTAATAATTTTAATTAATACAATTAATTTATTATAGATTTTATTATTTAAGTAATAGGTATCGGACAAGGAAATATTTCACGTTGCATTTAACATTGCTCAAATTCTGGGATCGTAAAGCTCGTTTTTTTCTTTTCAGTTTTTTCTCTTTGCAGTAACTTTTTATGTTAGTCCGGTTTTTACGAGTATATAATATATAGTTATATTTTTATATAGTTGTTTTAGCAGTCGGGTTTTTTAATTCTTTTATATATTTTATTTTCATATTGTTTTAATTAGCAATAACGGAGAGGAAGAATAAACGGTTGTTCATTATTGTTTCCTTATTTTTTTACAATTAAAACTGCTATTTTCGTAAATAATGGTAATCAATACAGACATATGAGCCAGTATTTTGCTTTACCATTTATATAGTAGGATTTCGGTAGAATTTCAGTAGGAGCCGACTAACGAGGTCCATTTCCTGCCCCTTAGACAAGGCCCGTCATTAGCCCTTTGTGACCCTTGAGGTCCCGACCTTTTCGGAGCGTTCACCGATGGCCGTCACGTCTTGAAAGCCCTTTTGTTATACTTATCAGGCTCGCGACTATCTTTGCATATTTGCTGAAAGTGTGTTATAAAAAACACCTTCTACTTATTTAAAATTGTTACTAAATTTAGTTACCATTTTACGTTTATTTCAAATCGGAGCCATTATGTCGTGTTGTATAAGTACTTGTAATAGAGGAGCTCAGTGGCGCAGTGGTGAATGCGCCCGGTGTGCTAAGGTTAAGCAACTTTCGCAAAGGCCGATAACGGATGGGTGACCAAAAATGCTCTTCCCTGCTTCGGAAGGCACGTAAACTAGTTGGTTCCAGCTGCATTATCAGTCGTTATCAACTACCAATCCGCACTGAGCCCGTGTGGTGGTGTATGGCTCGTAGGCTTTAGTGGAGTCGTAAAATGAGCTGAGCTTGGATACTGGTGCGCAGGTCATGTTTGCGCGTTGTAGTGGGATCCGTCATTCCGTGTCATTCCGTGATCATGGCGCATGCAACTGTCGGATACTCACAATTATTAAACATTATACCTACTCTAATAAAAAAGAAGATTACTCTTATCAAAAAAACTTTGTATCAATTATCGACCGTAAGCAAGTAACTAAAAAAAGGTATTTAAAAACTTCTTGGGTATACCTTTTGGGTAAACCTTTTGGGTATCACTTGGCCTTCTTGGTAATAAGTGATGATAAGGGCGAAGGTAACGCATAATAATATATATAAGGCACTTCACCCGGAAGCCAACATGATGCAACAAATATATTTGACTATGACTATAAATAAACAAAATGAACTTTCCTACACTCACACCAATTATCTAGCCCAAGAGAAGCTTCAAAAAAAAAAAATTCAAAATTCAAAATGACTGACCTGACTGGGGATCGAACCCGGGACCTCAGAGATGGCGATACCATGAAAACCAGTGTTTAAACCACTCGACCAAGGAGGTCGTAGACTATTTAATGCTTAAGAACCTCATTCGCAGTCACTTTCTCACATCTACAATGACAATGACGAAGCTACGGCGACAATTTCAAATTAAGGCTGTACTCCAAATTGAACCCCGCAGCTTACTGCGTTGCTGTTGACCCCTTCCGGCGGTCGAACCCACCAAAACCCCTCCGAGCGTGACGCGCCAACGATTTCTCAACGTGGTCGTGACAGCTACGCGACGACGCCGACGTTTGGGCATAAATCACGGAGGGATTCCCGAATATACATTTTATAGTCGTATACCTACTGTTGATATTTCTCTTGAGTCTTAGTCAAACCGATTTAATGAAAATAAAACCTATGAAAGGTAAAGTTGTGGAATGAGTTTGATGCTAAGGTCTCCCCAATGTATTCTTCTTCATATCATTATCATCATCAGCTCTTTTATGTCCCCAGGACCCCAGGGCACAAGGCTTTCCCTATGGATGTGTAGGGAGAACGGGCCATAAAACACCACGCGGGCATAGTACGGATTGGTGGTTGTTAACCACTGCTAATGCAGCCGGGACCAACGGGCCTTCCGAAGCGTGGAAGAGCTAGAGATGGCAAATATTAGGTCACCCATCCGGTGACCGGCATTTCGAAACCTGCTTAACCTCAGCCATCGCAGACCGGGCGCGTAAACCACTGCGCCATTGAGCTCCTCTTTCTTCTTGTACTGCTACTCAATTACTGAAGGTCAGCAGTCAGTTTTCGAAATCTTATCTTATCCAGAGCAAGTCTGAATAATTGTTGAAAGGTAAGGATACCGGTCCATTCTCTGAAGATTTTCTCCGAAGTCATGACATTTTCCTTATTCCATCTTTCCTCTTCCCAGAAATTTTTCCTATCATAATTGTACGTAAGAGCTGGTATCTCTCGCTAATTTATATTAACGGGGTTATTTAAAAAAGTAATAAAATACGCAATAGCCGAGACGTTGAAAGCAAGCAAGCAAGCAAGCAAGCTTGATATAGACTAAATAAATAAATAAATATATTGACTGGTTTCTATTAGTCCGACCGTTTTCTTGTTAGCCATGTAAGTGGTATAAAAATAAAAACGTAATGGTACTTAATACTGAAAATACTATATTTTATAGCATTACCCAATCAGGAGGAATGAGGTCTATCAAGCGTGGTACAAAAAAAGAGAGAAAATAACAACTAATTTTAAAATTTTAATAATGGAACGCCTCGGTGGCCGAGTAGCAAAGCGCTCAGCCAGATACCCAAAGGTCCCGGGTTAAATTCCCAGGTGGGGCAAAATTTGCCCGACCTGGGCAAATTTAATTATGTTTCGGATTTTTCGATGCATAGCCCGGGTTTGTGATCACTAACCCGCATTAGGCAAACTTGTTGATTGTTTAAGCCAATACCCATCGATTGTAGTGATGCATTCATTTCAATGATGGAGACCTTTACCCAGCATTGGGACAGTACATAGGCTATTTCATCATAATCAGCCCACATCAGTCCACTGCTGGATATAGGCCTCTCCCAATGCATGCCATTGAGCCCGATCTTTGGCTAATCTCATCCAACCACTGCCAGCCACTTTGCGTATATCGTCGCTCCACCGCGCCGAAAGGGCGTCCTACTCTACGTCTGCCGAGTCGCGGTCTCCACTCCAGAACACGTCTACCCCAACGGTTATCGGGCCTGCGGCTTATATGACTAGCCCCTTGCCACTTCAGCTTGCTAATTCAGAAGCTACGTCTACGTAATTCTGGTTCTCTGGCGAATAACTTCGTTCCGGATTCAATCCCTTAGAGTAACACCTAGCATAGCTCTCTCCATAGCTCGCCGAGTGACTTTAAATTTGTGGACTAGTCGTACCGTGAGTGTCCATGTCTCGGCTCCGTATGTCATAATAGGTAGGACGCACTGGTTGTAGACTTTCGTCCTAAGGCTCTGTGGTATTTGCGATGAGAAGACCCGATGGAGTTTGCGAAAGCTACCCAGCCCAGCCGAATCCTTCTATTAGCCTCCTTCTCGAAGTTGTTTTTTCCCAGTTGAAGCGTTTGTCCTAGGTAAATGTACCTACTCGGAAACAACTTCGAGCGCTACATCGTTAGAGGAAATCGTTCCCGGGTCAACATGTTCATTGAACATGACCTTTGTTTTGTCAAGGTTCATCCGTAGACCAATACGTTGAGAGGAAAAGGCAAGGTTATTTACGTTACTAATACTTTAGGCTATTTACATTACTGCTACTTTAATAATTATATTACAAATCTGAGTATATAAAACGGCTCTGTCTTCACGTACCAGTTGCGTGTATGAATAAACCAATATTTTACAAGTTTAATCTATTTCCAACAGCGCATTGGCTCCGATAGCTGAACAATTGCGCACACATGCGTGCGGTTCGATTTTGCTGCCGCAGTCGCTGGAGAACCGTGAACGAAGCTTATTTCTAAAACCATAAAGCAGATTTCCACTAAAGCTTTTTTATTTCGTAATTGTGAATTTCTTTTTTTCTGCAAGGCTAAAGAGAGCCTGCTTCACGTGGTTTGATTAAACTCTGGAGAGAGTTAGACTATTTACAGAAGGGCAATTGACAAAATCAAAATTATGGTCTAATTAAGAGTTCTATTTAAAAATACTAACAAAATTTAGAACAAAATGTTTTGTGTCGTCAGGTAATAACTTTCTCGTTCATCATCAATACCATCATTATTAGCTGTAGGATGCAAATACTATACATCATCATCAGCCCATTTAATGTCCCCACTGCTGGGGCACGAGCCTCCCCTATGGATGGATAGGGAAAGCGGGCCATAAACCACCACGCGGGCATAGTGCGGATTGGTGGTTGTCAACGACTGTTAATGCAGCCGGTACCAACGGCTTTACGTACCTTCCGAAGCGCAAAGGAGCTCGAGCTAATAAATTTTTGGTCACCCATCCGATGACCGGCCTTTGCGAAAGTTGCATAACCTCAGCACACGCAGACCGGGCGCGTTGACCACTGCGCCATCGAGGTCCTGTATGAAATACTATTAAGAAAAAATATAATAACTTTACCAAATGTGCTTGTTTAGTTCATCTTACTTCTAATAAACAGATTGAGATTGATTCAACTAGATCTAAATGTGATTATTTGTCAAACAGAACTCAAATCCGTGTAACGTATAAATTATTTTGCTTTGAATTGTCAGTAGCTTCAGCAATCCATTTAAGTTTCTCCAAACGTAATTACAGATAGCCGTATGGTGATCATAAACCTTTAAAGGAAAGCTGTGTAAGGATAAATCTAGGTCCCCCAGACGTCACGACCGTTTGATCTAGTAATTAAAACTTTGCCTTGTCTGAAGCGGCTTTTGTCTTGAGCCTTTTCATGCTGAGGCAAGACGTTTTGATTTGATGACCTCATCGGATTAGTGGGTCTGAAATCTTTGGCAGCAGCGCCTTTCTGTGCTCTAAAAGGCTGTGTTGGGCTTTTCAACGGTTTCTGCTGTAAAGGGAACTGTCTTGTTTAGTTCCAATTATTTTTTTGTAATTGATATTTCAATTTACAGTTATTACTATCAACGATTTTATTAAGAACGTGCAACATTTTGCTCTCCTTCTTGAAAATAGTTTTCTAAGCCGATAAGATATTCGAAACTTGGGAATGAGGAGCGATGACTATTAAATCCCTGTGTTATTTGACAAGTTGTGGTCGAAGAGTAGCCATAATATATATGCATCAGATTTCTTACGGTTTCTTCTTTCTTACTTTAAGATGTCTTTGGGAACTAATAGTCACTTGAATGAAAAATCTGATCAGGAAAGTCATTTTTTTATTTGTTTATTTTACTTTGAATTAGACTGTGTCTGATCATGTTTTTGGTTCTTTTCTTTGCGCTTGATTATATCTTTTGGCGATATAACACACGCGCTTAAGATTTGAAAGTTTTAACTAAGTATATGTCAAACTTACAACTACTACGGAGGGTTGAACATCGACGAAAAAATTTTTTTATTTGTTGACTAGCTGTTGCCCGCGACTTCGTCCGCGTGAGCTAAAGGCTGTAGTCTGTACAGTTTAATTTTTATGTAGGTATCTATTTAAGCTTATTAGGGTATAACAAAATACATTGTATTTACCGACATACGTACATCTACTCACTCATGCTGATACACCGTTTCTCGGTGGGTTGCGCGTATTTGCTACGTCATACAAACCTGAAATGGGTTTACTGACGCTCAATTATATGTAATAAAATTGGTATTTTACAGCACAGGTACTCGTCCGGAGTCGTCCGAAGCACAGGTGTATCTTAGCTAAGATGTGTCTACTGTTTTACTGTCCAACCAAGGACTCAAAATTATTTTTGCCTTGTCCACCGAAGCTGGAAATCGATTAGCATAGGTAGCGGTCCGGGATTATTGGTTGTAGGTCAGAAGGCACAAAAAACCATTTACAATAAAGTAAAATAAGTACTGAAATAAGTGTTTAACTTACCTGCATCAAAACTTAATATAATATAATTCGAAAATTATTAACAAAATAAAAATAGGTATTGCATTGCAAAACATCAAAATTTCCTTCCGTTCGTTTCAAAATTTGAGCGCCAACTTTTTTTTAATTTTTTCTCTTCCCGCTTTTTTTCACCAAATAGATTTAAAAAAAATAACATTAAGTACTTTGGGCAACGACCCAAAGGTTTATACAGCCAAGTTATGTAATTCAAGATATCTTCTATTTGCAATATTGAAAAAATAGTGAAATAAAAAAAATATTTAAATAAATTTTGGGCAATGATACAAAATTGTATACAGCCAAATTTAATGAGTAACATTTCTATGCATAACTAAAAAAAGAGAGACATTATTTTGGGCAACGACACAGAGGTTTATACCGCCAAATATAGGTAATGTTTTAACTCTTAACATTTCTGTGTATTAGAAAACTGCAATAAGCGCCGCGCGCAGGCGTGACTAAATAGACATACTATTATTGGTTATTTTGGGAAATTAAACAAAAGGTGTATGTACAGCCAAGTTTAATGATGTGCGTGATTTCGAGCTTGTTTTTATTTTCCGTCGCTTTACTACTGCGGTGCTAATGTTTGCTTAGGTGCCTTACAGATTTATAAAGGGTATGTAACCTTAGAGAGTAACAAAACTTTTCTAAAATAATAACTCAACGAACGTATCTAACAGTTGGTCGCGTAAATACGTATATCAAAATTTGTCTAACATTTTTCGATTTGTATGTTATTCTCCGAAATTTTCTAAGCATTTTGGTGATAACCGCATCAAAATCGGTATTCTCATGGCAACAACTATCAATGACAAGCTCAAAAGGGCACAGAACCCAGAGCTGTAAAACACGATAGCAATAGAGAGCCAGAGCCTCAGATGCCAGAGCCGTAAAACTCAGTAAAAAAAAACCCCTTATGTTACATAATAAACAACAGTTGCCAAGCAACCAGAGATTAAGGCCCGGTTTAGACCAAATCAAAATTTAACAATTTTCGAGTATTTATGTAGACTATGTTATTCTCCGAAATTTTCTTAGCATTTTGGTAAAAATCGGATCAAAATCCGTTCAGTAGTTCTCGAGTTTATCGTGTTCAAACAAACAAACAAATAATTTCTTTTTAAACTATTCTATCGTGTTCCGTAACACACACACACACACACACACTGTGCACACTGTGTAATTTTTTTTTAAAAATTTTTTTAAATTTATTTATCGAAAATACAATTTTACTTATATATTTAGACAACTTTACGCCTTTAAACCTAAATGGTTTGTCTAGGCGTTGCACATTCGGTTCGGACGCAAACATTTTCTTATTCTATATAACACAAAACAAAATTGAAGACATGGTGTCGTGTATTTATAAAAACAGCGAGTTATTCATCGCGCCGGACGCATGCAAGCAAAAAATACGCCGAATACCCACATCAGTACACGGCACTGCCGCGCATTATTGTTACCGACTGCATTTGGCTTGCGTACTAACTACAGGATGATTGGATAAAATTGATTCGTGTTTTAATTAACTTTTATAGGTTTAATGAAAATTATTAATTATAAAGTGTTGTTTTATTTATTAGTGTTGTGTGTGGTGTGGTGTTTTATTAATTAGTGTGTAGGTAATTATTATTATCACTATAATGTAATTTTATCTAGATAATATTTTTTATCTTGCAATTACAGATTTTTTTTATCCCTACGTTCTTATTATATGTATAGATTCTTCAATCAAACATACGGCCCGTAAGATAATAAACCATCACAGCAGCATATTGAGGCTTGCCACACTATGTGCCTTACAAACAAACAAAGAATAAGCTCCGAATAGTTATTCCGTGTTTTGTTCCAGTCATGTAAACGTCATGTCATGTAAGAGTAAAAGAGACAAAACACGGAATAATTATTCGGAGCTTATTCTTTATTTATTTGTAAAGCACTATGAGTATATTGAGGTCAATCGCCCCTAAGCCGTGAGGCCTTAGATGTTTAGTTATCCTCTATTTGTACAGTCGGCAGCAGATCAACCTACCCAAATCTGTCAAATTTCTCCAATGAATATTGATCCTTATAACCAAAAGAAAAAGTTCAAAATTGATTGTAGAAATTTGACAGTTTTGGGTAGGTTGATCTGCCGCCGTGTGTACTTTTGTGTTGTTTAGTGATTGTTTGTGACCGAGACGTGACCGAGATGGCCGACCGAGATGTTAACGAGACGTATCCATCAAATTGGTTGGAGGATCCTAATGAGTTACGACGATACACTCACACGATTCCATGCTTCAGGCGGCACGTAAAGGCGTTGGTCCCGGCTGCATTAACAGTCGTTAACAACCACCAATCCGCACTGGGCCCGCGTCTTGGTTTATGGCCCGTTCTCCCTATTCTCGAGTAGTGAGGACATAGATGAGCTGGTGGAGTGAAGTGAAATGTATTAAACATAAAACTCCAGTGTAACACGAATAAACAAGATCTCTTTTCGGTCGTTTAGATACTATCTTGCTGCATTATGTAAGAATAGAAAACTGCAGATGGTTAAAGTTATCCTTTCAAAGATGCACTTTTCTTATTAAACTTTTTACACTGGACTTTTTGTCCCTCTAGTGAAATGAAATTCTCTGTGTAAGTTCCTCGCAGTCGCAGCGCCACGTTAAGCTATGTTATTTAAATTTCCCTTGCATATTGTAAGCTAGTTAACTATTTAGGAACGTAAGCATTTAAATTTTATTGAATCAACATGTAGGGAAGTTAAGGATATAATATAAATAGAAGTTTGGTAGTAAATAAAGATGTATGTAAGTTAGGCAGTGATAAGTTGTTACGTATTTTGGTAATCGTGTTATTTGAAAATATATCGATGCCTGTGTGATTTGTGATGATGATGACAAGGTGATGATTGTGACTTTTGGTCACAAAATGTAAAGGTAGCAGTTTATGTTCTAAAAAATATCATTTAAAAGCGGCATTTCGCGCGACTTCAAAGGCAATGGTCCACTGTAAGTACTTACTTAAGTGATACGCTGAATATTAGTCATTCTGAAACACTAGACATTACGGGACTGGACGAATCAAAACACTAGACATGTTCGGACACTTGTCATTTTGAGAGACTAGACATTGTCAGCCAGAGCGTTTCATTCGATGGTTAGACTCATACTCAATCCTAATTATGTTACAAGACAATATATTAAATCGTTTATTACATAACACATCTGGACTGACACCCTTATGTCATTACTTCTACAGCAGCAGTATCCTACATTTTAAGGAGTACAGCATCCACTACCGTTGCTGGGCATAGTAAATAAGTTCACAGGGTCTGCAACGCACGTTACTCCCTCGGAGTCAACGGACTGTGGTAACCGTTTACCATCAGGTGTGTCGTAGAGTACACCAAAATGCCAACTGATTCCTTTAGAATAGATATATAGTAGAAATTGAGTCATTTTACATTTCGGTAACCAGAAAACTTCAACGTTCTTATTATTTCAAATGAATGAGTCAATTTTATATTGAAACTTAACACAGACAGTTGACAGTTACGTAATGGAAAAATTTAAATAACAAAATGTATACAATTTTTTTGAGAATAAACTCTTTAAACCTTAATTTAAAATTTACTAGGAAGTCTAAAATCGCATACAAGCAGTTAAAAACCAACTTTAAAAAAAATACTTTTTACATCTTTGTGGCATAGAAAGTTTCATTAAAATTTTAAATAATTATTAGAACATTGAAGTTTGTATGTTATTCCAAAATGTGAAATGGGTCTTAACAATTTAACCACACTGTTAAAGTTCAAAACATCTTGAAACTGAGATGATTGCATTCATCAAAGAGCAACCCGGCGTTTGGTTTCAAACTCCCTGCCGTTAAGCTTTATAGAGACACTTAATAGTACACAGGAGAGGCACTCCGCAATGTTTGGCGAAAGGAATTTTCCATCTCGTCGTTAATATTGAAGAGCCCTGAACAGTGAAGTATCGCTTATTGGTATCGTTAAGACCATAGACACGGCAATATTCTATACAAAAGGTGGAATTACGAGTACAATTCCTTGAAACATGTAATATTTAAGATGGCGTAGGTAGTGGCTTAGAACTATTAACTATTAACTAACTAACAAGGACGGGTCGATGTTAAAATTGAATAAAACTAGATGTGTGTGAGATATTAACGAAAATTTTTTTATTTGAAAGGCCCATTAATGCCATCATGAATGGAATATAACATCGTTCAAATGTCGGCCGCGGCTTCGAATGGTGGCACGAATCCGAGAGGTCCAATTTTCAATGACTCTGCTGCATTGATCCGGCTGAATCTGAGCGATGGCCTGCGTTATGTTGGCTTTCAGTGCAACGGTCGATTGTGGGTTATTGGCATAGATCTGTGACTTCAGAAAACCCCACAAGAAAAAGTCTAGCGGGGTCAAATCACACAAGTACTGTCGAAAAGATGAAGGAAAAAAAACCTCCCGAGTTTCTTGCTAGCTCCTCGCTGTCAAATTCAAAAATATTTATTCAAACAAACATAAAAAGTAGCACTTTTGAATCTTCCGATTTTGACACATTTTTTACCCAGTACCTGTGTTCCTAATTGTAAATGAATTGTAATATTGCATGATCTTTATATATAATTTACACAGGTATATTTATCTTTTAGTCGTTAAGAAGAATTTGCGCAAAAAAACTGCACAACTTTAACGATTTATAGAAATGACGACTGTCTTAAAAAAAAATTGCAAAATCTCCTTAAAAATCATGCAATGTTACAATTCATTTACAATTAGGAACTTTCAAGAGACCGGTAGGTATTACAAAATATGCTTAATAGTAAACAGCCTATAACTGTCCCACTGCTGGGCAAAGGCCTCCATCATTGAAATCAAGTCATCACTACTGTTGATGGGTAATGGCTTAATCACCACGCTTGCCAAATGCGGTTTGGTGATCGCAAACCCGGGCTATGCATCAAAAAATCCGAAATACATTTTGCCCGACCTGGGAATTGGACCTTCGGGTATCGGGCCGAGCGCTCTGCCACTCGGCCACCGAGGCGTCCCTCGCTACAATTATAATATGCTAATATGCTTCGATCTACACATTTACTTAAATGGTGATTCTAAAATAACTGTACAGATAGTTTAAAGCTCTCCGAGAATGCGATCTAGAGAGTATAGCTATTACTTAATCTGTGACCTGAGATGGATTCAGAAATTTTTGAAGGCTGTATACGCCTGTAAAGGCATGTCATTAAAAATAGTCCCTAAGTACTTACCTTTATTACTGTGTAGAATGATATTGTCGATGGTGTATCTTATCAAATAAATAAAATAAAAAATGTAGTTAAGGTTGCCAGGTCACCAAACCTAATAGCCGGACAGACCAGCCAGTTCGGCCGGACATTTGGGTAAAAAGGCCGGACACCCTATATTATTGAGGATTTTGTGTCTCAGTATTAATAGGTAGTACGACAAAAAATATATATAAAATCAAGCTTTTTTTATTATTACCATAAATCATGTTAAATTCTGATAAAATATAAATAAAATCGAATGCCAAATCAATCTTAAGTACTTTATTATTAATCAGTCAAAAAAAGTAAAAGTGTAAGAAGCCTAACAAAAGCCGGACACCGTTTATTAGGGCCGGACACGCAATCAAAAAGCCTAAGTTTGTCCGGCTTTTTCCGGACGCCTGGCAACGCTAAATGTAGTTGAAAAAGTAAAGCTTACTTTATTATCTCTATAGTGTCTGTGACGGCTTATAATGATCAAGAATTTACTTTGACTGTGACTGCTATAAAGTTTTCAGTGTTACCTACCTATAACTTAAAATCTCCCTTCTCTTTGTGCGTATATTCATTGACAATGCTGTATAAAAAATCTGTACCAACCCTGTTATTCCTTAGGAAAAGTGATAAACGGCTTTATGATTTTATCAGCAGCTTAAGTTTTACTTACTTTACTTAGTACACGTTGTGACAGTGGTGAATGAGCTATAAAGGTAATTAGCTAATTACAAGTAAGCCTTTTACTTTAACATTACAACTTACTTTGCGAGATGTTTATTAAGCCTAATTCTCTTCCAAAAACTTTCAGCGCAGGACCACGTGCCATTTGTTATAATTACCTACCCAAATGGTGTTCTGACATGCTCATAGTTTTAATGCGGTAGTACCTAAAATGTGCTAAAAGTAAGATTTTACACACTGTCTGTGATGGAAGGCTGACCCCACCACCATGTGGGGTATCACACTAATATTATAAATGCGAAAGTTTGTGTGTATGTCTGTATATTTGTTCCTTCTTCACGCTGCAACGGATTGGATGGATCGGATGGATTTGGATGAAATTAAGAATTTAAAATACAGATAGTTTATAACGTGGATTAACACATAGGATTGTTTTTATCCCGATATTCCCACGGGAATCACACTATAAATATACTGAAAACGACAATTTCATTTTCCAATACAAAATGATTTGTTTGTTTTGTTGTCATGGAAACCAAACAGAAATTAATTACTTGATGGAAACTGTCAAAGCGGTACGAAGTCCGCCGGGTCCACTAGTATGATATATAGTCAGGAAGAGAAAGAGAGAGAGAGCGAAGTAATACTAAATATGTACTTTGGTACACACGCCAGCACATCAGACTACTACAAACTGTTAAATGTCTTCAAATACACTTTGAACTTTAAGTCTATGGCATACGGTTGAACATATATTGAAGAAATTTGACAGTGGATAGGTCGATGCGCTGGCGTCTGCACCAACTGTACGTTAAGGGAATATAACTTGATCTTCCCTTATTTTCTACTTGTTTATGTGCACAGACCAAGTAAGTCTATAAAAAGTGTCTTAAATTATTCATTATTGCATACAAAACAACTTAAAATTTAAGCGCTGTCTGCATTACCTCGACTCGTGATAAATTCCGTGCGATTTTATGTACCGCGCAATATTTCGCATTTCATTACGACGTCGTTGGGCGAGATGGCTTCGTAGTTTCGGAACCTTTTACTGCTTATTTTAAAGTTATTATAATATTTCCACAGAAAGTGCAAATAGTCTTGACTACCTTATTTTTCAATGTATACAGTACTATTATTTGCAAACTACTTAGTAAGGTCTATGTACAGGTACCTTTTTGGACTTGACGTTTCGATTGTTTTTGTTTAATTTTGCGCTAACTTAACCCTTAATAGGGCTCTGTCCATATATTGGACACAATAATTTTAACTTTATTACTTTAACATAAGGTCGAAAACCAATGAAAAATTTCTTCATGTTAAGCTCCATCACGCTCACTATGGGCCTCAAAAGAATTTGGTTATTTATTTATTTATTTATTTTGACAAAAACCACATAAATTAATTACATTTATCACACAATTATACAATTCGAAATTAATTAATTATTATAAAATAATATTAGAATATAATTATACATTAATAAAAATTAATTTATTATAAATTAATTAAATTATACATACAATTATACATAACAATAAATACATCATTCACTGTCTTCATCGTCAGAGAGAGAAGAAAGCTTGAGGTCACTCAAAAAGCAATGGAGAGGGCTATGCTTGGGGTTTCTCTGCGTGATCCTATGAGAAATGAGAGGATCCGCAGAAGAACAAAGGTTACCGATATAGCCCGAAGAGTTGCTAAGCTCAAGTGGCAGTGAGTAGGGCGTGGTACATCGCTCGCAGGGCTGATGTCTCTGGGGCTGAACAGTTCTCGAGTGGCGACCGCGTACCGGAAAGTGTGGGCAGGACTCCAACAAGGTGGACCGACGATCTGGTAAAGGTCGAGCGAGCAGCACAAAATCGGTCGTTGTGGAGATACTTGGGGGAGGACTTTGTCCAGCAGTAGACGTCTTTTGGCTGAATGATGAAGGCCCATCAAATACCTACTTTGTTCATTATTACTAATTGCATTTTGATGATTGTTTTCGCAAAATGAGTATTTTATATTCATGGAAAATGTCAACGTTTTATTTGTTTTGTTGTCATGGAAACTGTCAAAGCGGTACGAAGTCCGCCGGTCAGCTACTAATTTAGTAAATTCCGAAATATGACAATTGAGAAAAGACAAAGAAAATAAAATATTTTGAAGGTAAAACAGAATAACGAAGAGCGTTTACGCCGCACACTAGCGCCACTAATGAAAAAAAAACATATCTAGTAATTAGAGATAGAAAATCAAATTATGCTCAACAAACTATTTGAATGAAGTAATTTAGCATTTTTACGTCACCTAATGAACACCTCACATGTTATGGTTTAGTTAAATAAGACGTTACGGCCACTTTTAACTATAACGCCTGTTCATTAGGTGACGTAAAAATGCTAAATTACTTCATTCAGATAGTTTGTTGAGCATAATTTGATTTTCTATCTCTAATTACTAGATATGTTTTTTTTTCATTGGCGGCGCTAGTGTGCGGCGTAAACGCTCTTAACACGGGTCAAAATAACACAATTTAGCAAATTAGTTAAATTACGCTACGTTACTGAACGCTACAGGTCTTACCACTAGGTACTACAGCCCCCCCAGACAAGTGGCAAAACGCTAATAGAATAGATATTAAATAAAATGTGTTCCGTATGGGATTAAAAAAAAACTTTCCTACACTCACACCAATTATCTAGCTCAAGAGAAGCTTCGTTATCGACTCAGTTGTTCATAAACCAGACACAATAGAAATTCAATTGTTCTATGGCACTGTGGTTTACCTTGCGCATCCAAGTATTTATAAAACTCGTTAAATGGTTACTACCAACGGATAAACATACTTAAATACATACTTATTATACACTAGCTGTGCTCGCGACTTCGTCTGCGTGGAATAGTGACTTTCGGCAGCATTTTTAATTTTTTAGGCTCTTTTCCCGTTTTTGCAACATTTTTCACTGATGCTTCGCTCCCATTGGTCGCAGCGTGATGTTATATAGCCTAAAGCCTTCCTCGATAAATGGACTATCCAACACAAAAAGAATTATTCAATTCGAACCAGTAGTTCCTGAGATTAGCGCGTTCAAACAAACAAACAAACAAACAAACAAACAAACAAACTCTTCAGTTTTATAATATTAGTATAGATATAAAACACCCAGACCAGAGACAATTTAGAAAAACAATAATTTCTAAATTGACCCGACCGGGGATCGAACCCGGGACCTCAGAGATGGCGACACCATGAAAACCGGTGTACAAACCACTCGACCAAGGAGGTCGTCATAAATAAGGAGATTGACATAAACGTTTATACGTATCGCTGACGTATAATAATAATTCTATTTGATTCCTTTTCTATTAGCGTTTTGCCACTTGAATAGAGGGGCTGTTTGCACATAGCGTCGCAAACACATACAGGATAAGTTTGTTGTTTCATGTAGGAACATTTTGAATGGCATGCAAGTAGGTATCATAAACGGCTGAATACTGTTAGTTTCCAGTTAGTTACCGCGTGGCGGCGCAAAAGGAATCCTTTCCGTCGGTAATTAGTTAATGGGGTCAGAGTCCCTTTGGCAGCACCGGCGTCGGTAATTATGAACGCGTCATAACTGGATAATTAGATTCATTTGACTAAATATCTGCGGCAGGTAAGGTTTTTTGCTTTCAACTTCATCATCTCAGCCAAAAGACGTCCACTGCTGAACAAAGGCCCCAAAGCTAAAGCTACGCTAGCTTATTTATTTATTCATACAAAAATCTTAAAAGCTAACAGATTTTAAATCCAAAGCGCTAAAAAGATTAACAATTATTAAATTAAAAATGAAAATAATTACAATATGTCAAGCTGAATGAAATTAAAACTTAAAATGAATAGATCATAAAAATATGTCAATCAATACAATCATATATCGTCAAAATTACATAAAATATGTCAACAAAATAAATGTCACAAAAGGTCAAATAATTAATTAATAGAATATCAAAATTATATATAATATAACTTATTATGCCTCCAATTTTGATTCATCATCATCATCATCGGCCTATCTTAGTCCACTGCTGGACATAGGCCATAATTTTGATTATTTTTCTATGATTTTCACTTACCTTATGCTTTATTTCTAATATTAGTATCTGGAATAAACAATATTTTGGTGCTAATAATTTAATGTCGACTCATTGGCATTATAAGTTATAAACGAAGGCATTTCTCGTGAAACAAATGTAATTTCGGTGAACGAGCCGGCTGAAAGAGGAATGGCGCAAAAACGTTACAATTTATGGTAATCGAGTTTACATATTATAAGCCTAATGGCAGGGCTCCGAGAGAAACGGTCATGTTCGAGGTATTTCGCTGGACGCTTTGTTTGTTGCTTGTTTACTCCTGTTCCATGATATTCATCGAATACTTTTTTGCTTTCATACTGAATCGGGACATGAAAAGAATGTTTTAGTTGCCTAACTTCTCGTGCATGTCGAAAGAACCGACTAGTATGTATGTATGTATGTACGTATGCTTTCATCAAAACATATTGTATGTCTGTCATATAAGTAGATATCTATTGGTACCTAAGTCGTTCTTTAGTAAATGAGGGTAAAGGCTTAGTGCGCTTACACTTACCTGATAAATCCCAAGTAGCATTGGGGGTTCTATAGCGGTTGACTTACGGTACACATTTATTCTTTAAGCTGTCTATGTGAGCTGCACAAGAGCTGTATAGCATGCTATACAGCCCTTGTACCACCCATTTGGGCACAAATTTTTCAGCTTTGAGTGTACAAAAGGTTCACGGTAGCAGTATAGTAGATCTTTAATGGTAGTTTAAAGAGAGAACTGTGGTCTTAAAGCTGTTGAACGGCACTATATTAGATTCCGTGTGGTTATTCATACACACAAGTGAGTTATTATAAGTAACAAGTGAACAATTATACAGCCGATTATCCAAAACCCAAACCACAAGTGTACCTAAAACCAACTATTAGGCCGCTTTTTCCTCAAATAATCACTTTGGTACCACATTTTTTAATAAATATTAATTTGTGATAACTTACGGCCATGGCCATCGTCGAATCGTGTCTAACAGCCATTTTGATGTGATTTATTGTTACTGTGTTTATATATGATATTGTGTTAATATTACGGGGTAATGTAAATTTATTGTAAAGTACATACATATTTATAGTTACAATTTTCACGCGCCTCGGCTATATGCCTTTTTATCAAATAAATATATCGAAATAAGCAGATACAAACAAAGTAATATTTCATATTTTTGTTTTATTGGCATTTAAATCGTTGTATGGTTTTGTATTTAAACATCAACCATAAAATTAATAACGAAAACTCCGTGTTAAGTGACAAAATCATAAATTAATATAGAAATATTATAGGTTATTAAAAGTGAAAATGGTGGTCATTGTCTCCATCTACAGTGAACCATTATAACTCAAAATTAGTGTTGTGACCTCTTTAAAGTTTCACGCGTGTACCATTATAATGACGTCAGCTCTAGAAAGGTTCACATGTGTACCAATAGAGGATAACAGTGTGGTCCTCGTGAACAAATAAACTGCTATCAGTGCTGCTAGATATCAATAGTGGTGCGTGTAAATACCTTTCATGTACATGTGAACTCATTAAACGCTTCTTTTACAGAATAATTTATTAGCTGATTAATATATCACAAACTAGACCTGCTAACACTAACAACTGAATAGCGCTTCATTAAAGGTTATATATAACAGCTTTGGGCTGCAATAATGTTCACATGTGTTATATTATAATGCCAGCAATCTAACACCGTATATGTGAACCTCTGAACAGCCTATGCCGAATTTTACTTCTCTTAAACCGCTCTTGTTCAGCTTTGAAAATGAAAGCTGGCTAGAAGAGTAATGTTGTCCTGACAAAACGCCAATAGTTACATAATAGGCCACATTTACACCCCTATACATGCCTTACACAGGTATAGGTGGACATGTTCACTTTATTGCAGCCGATGAACCAACTGTGACCACTGTAAATGCTAAGAGATCACCAGTGAAATAAATGTGGCCTTTTAAAGAGAATAAAATGCTACTTGGGATGTCAAGCAATTCACGGTTGTCACGTAAAGAAAATATTTTGGGTCTGCTCGCCTTTTGTGTTTGTTTTTCCATTGCAAAAAACGGCCTTTCATCCTTTTTGTCATTTATCTCTATCATTGTCTATTTTATAAAATATGCATCAATAAAAGAGATATCAAAAAATAAGGAGTGATAGAACTTTTTGTATATCTAAACAAGCAGATCTAAAGTTTCTCTAACAAATCACATAATAATATTCTTAAGGCCACATCAGCTCCACATAACCTCTGAACATTGTAAAATATCTACTAATACGAACAATAAGTTTTCTGTAAGTACTTCTAACAAAACGTTATAGTATCCTTAAGGCCACATCAGCTCCACATATAAACAAACTAGACGGACTATCTCCACAACATTATATCTCAATATTTACTAATTTAGGCCAATCTCTAAAACTTTTGTAGCAACAAACGAGTTATTGTAAAATATCTACTAATACAAGTAATAAGTTTTCTGTAGGTACCTCTAACAAAACGTAATATTATCCTTAAGGCCACATCAGCTCCGCATATAAACAAACTAGACAGATTATCCCCACAACCTTCTTCCTTATTTCATTTATCTCTATCTTTTTCTAATTTAGGCCACTATCCAAAACTATTGTAGAAACAAAGAGTTATTGTAAAATATCTTCTAATACAAGCAATAAATTTTCTGTAGGTACCTCTAACAAAACGTTATAGTATCCTTAAGGCTGAAGCCTTAGCTGAGCTGAAGCTCCGCATATAAACAAACTAGACAGATTATCCCCACAACCTTCTTCCTTATTTCATTTATCTCTATCTTATAATCTTAATATCCAAATTTTTTATAGAAACAAAAGAGTTATTGTAAAATATCTTCTATAAAACAATACATTTTCTGTAGTTACCTTTAACGAGACGTAATAATATTATCCTTAAGGCTTCAGCTCCTCCTAAAAAAAACTAGACATATTACCCCCATATCCAGAGTGATGTCTCCACTCGAGCCGTGTCGACGCGAGCGATGCGCCCATCTCCGAGCAATCATGCAAAGGACGACAACCGGTTGTGCTTCATAACAGTAACTGCTGTATCCAGCCGTCTCTGACAAATTGTCGCCGCGATTTTGTACGCTACAAAATGTTTTATTGGCATATTCTGACTTGATATTGTTTCTTGTTTATGTTGAAAGTTATATCTGATATTGTTAAGTTACGAAATGGTCACAACATGGTCGTCATTATACAATATTTGCAACTCAATTTCATTAAACTATAATTATTAAGATAATGAAAGAATTACACGTAGTTTAAAAGCAATTTGTTAAAAATTATAGAAATTGTTAGAGTTCATACAGAAATGCTTTGGTGTTTTCATACTTACATGGCATAATTCGGTATATTAAAGGTACATTAATAATGCGATTTAGAATATAAATTACAATACAAAACTTACTTTACAAAGTTGATTATACGCGTATTATGTTCTCACAGAACATAATATATGTAGAATGTTCTGTTTAATTATGTAAAGTAATTAAAAGTTGCAAACGCTCGCTTCGTGGCCTTTTTCCAGTTGTGGAGCATCCAATAAAGGTATGAGCATTTCCCAACGAATCCCCATTATTTAACCGTTCATGATAGAAGCCACTTTGTCAGCTCCGTAAAATAAATTTTAATAATTAAAGGGGATGCGCAAGGGGAGGATTCAACAGATGAAATAGTGGAAAATTTGATATCTGGGGGCACGGTAGTGCCCCCGCCAAGTCGAGCAAAAAAGCGGCACGGCCGTACCATTCTTTTCTCGAAGCAGTTCAGGCCATTTTCGACCTCCTATAACTTCGTTGTGAATAAAACTAGAAGCCTGAATTTTTAGTAAAGCCAAGCAGGCATTGTATAAACACGGTTAAAATTACTTATAACTAGTTAAAGTTTCTAATTTTGTCACTCACTCACTGACTGACTGATCTTCTAAACTCTAAGGCACTTCTAGCAGACATAGACATTTTATGTCATTTTCGTTATTAGAGCGGCCAATTAGTGTAGTATGATTTCTTCTTCATAAATTTGTACTTTTTAATTATGTATTTGTTCATTGATACACTTAACAGAATGCAATTATTTAGCGTTCTAGACTATATCCCTAGGCATGTGTACACAACATGGTTATTACAAAAGCAGAACTTACATCAAAATTAAGAACTTAAAGTTAAAAATAATAATAATAAAAGGCAAAAACAAAAGGAAAAAGGCAGTACTCCTTGACACGGCACGTATTGTCAGGAGGATCCTCACTCTGCAGCCCTGACCATCGGTAGCTTGGGCCCTGCCCCGCTGCTGACGGTACTCTAGGATTAGGTTTTTATAATGTTTTATTGTTTTTATATTAAAATATTGTAAAAATCTAGTTTTAAGAAAGAAAATAAATAAAGAGTGTAATGATAATAATCACTTTTCACCATATACAGACAATACGCTAACCCTGTAATTACTGGGTTTGTACCCGTAAAATAAAGAGAAAACCGGTTTCTAGCTCAAAAAAAAAACACACTTACAAATAATAATAATAATACTTGGTTTATACCTGTAATTACAAAGAAAACCAGCTTATAGCTAAAGAAAAAAATCATACTTACATACGAATAATAATAAAAAAACGAGTGAGCCTTACAGTACTCGCATATGATGTGTAACATAAAAAACGAAAACTTCCCCGACTTCCTGTCACACTGTTACGCCCAACTTCCGTCACATTTCACGAAATCACTCCCATAAATTGTATATATTGAAGGTGAGCGGAAAAATGTTAAACATCAAAACATAGATTGTAGAGTAGTGGTTTTTGTTTTTGAATGAATTTTTACAGTTTGGATAAAACGTTTTGTTTCATGTTTATTTTTGTCGACTTAGCATTTAATTAAAACATACAAAACACTTGGGATTGTAAAAGTTGCTTCCTAATTTTTATTTTATATTAAGCTATCATATCCCTAGTCTCACTAGCAATAGGATTTTCACCATTACCTCTTGTGTCTTACGATCTCTTGGCAAAACAAGCCAATTTATCATTATGTCCCCGTCTTCAAGGCCTTTCTCGCTGTCTTCGTCCATTTTTGGCTAAATAGGGCTAAATGCAAATTATGCGATTAGGTAGGCAAGAACGTACCCGCGAACGGAGTAAATATATACGAGTATAATAGCAAAAAAAACTTTCTACTCAATTATCCAATTATGCAGCATTCTGGTTTTATTACTCAAATAAATGAGCAGTTGTAACCCGGTTCGTATTTTATGATAGGATTGTCAAGTCATAGAACTTTAACATCAAATATTTTCTGGATTAGTTTACTGACTGACTAGCCTAGAAAAATATACTAAAATTAAAATTTTTGTATGTACAAGCGTTCGTAAAAATAATATTTACTATGTTGTGTAGGTATTGGCTAATTTGTAGTGTTAGTGTTTAAGTTGTATATGCTTGATTGTTATAAAAATACTGTCGAGTTTTCTAATAAAATATAAAATAAAAAAACACGTTTCTCTTTAATGTTACTTTTTCACTACGCTCATTTGACCCGAAAAAAAGCTTAGACAAAGATATTTACGTCAGCGGTACAAATTACAGTTTTCCGGCAAAGAGCAAGTTTCGACTCGTCTAATTTCCTTTGCCGGCAATTTTTCTTTTTTGCCTCCGGTACGCCTGGGACACGCTTTCAGTAAGTAGTTTTAAAACTGTATAAACATATTACGAGTTGGCCTTACTTTAGAAAGGAGCATACTTTTTTGTCTACCGGCAATGCTAAATTAATTTAACTACTTTATTACTTCTGTTTTGCTTTGTTTTTTGGATTTAATAAGAATTTACTTATGTTTTCTCCGAATTTCGAAGACAAAAGCAGATTTTTCTATGTTTAAAAGTCAATTTCTAAAGTTTACAGTTTAAAGGCCCATAACGTCAGGTAAATAAAAATACAAAACATTGCAAAAGACATGTCGTGATTCTTTTCCGAGTTTTTGCAGTAAAACTACAGTAGACCGGAGATTCGTAAAAGTGAAAAGTCTTCAGTTAAAAGGAGGTCACTAAAATTTGGCCAGTTAATGTACCGAGGCACATACACTTTATGGAAAAAATACTCTATGAAACGCTGAATAATATAGCAGGCCTACTTATTTTGTTAGTTATTTGAAAAAGACAAAAAATTATAATTTAGGTTTGATAAAATACGCCATTTTAGACCCTGTCTATATTAAATAATCTGTGAAATGATTATCAACAGGAACCAAATCACGAGGAAAAACGGAATACCACAGGGAATAAATAGCCAAGTTATTAAATAAAAATACGAATCGCAAACGAAAACAACGAAGCACCCCGAAACGCCGAAACGAACGAAACGACATTTAATTTTATGACATTTGTTGTATTTTGACATTTTGTAGCGTTTTGTTACTTGCAGAGAGACAATGTATTTGCTGATTTTAAATTATTATTTTCAATTTTTAAATGTTTTACGCCCATTAAATGTATTGATAAAAATGAACGACAAGTAAATACAATATTAGCAATAATTAACAGCAAATAAAATATTTTTTTAACACTACAGGCTTTAGAGAAGTCTGATACTAAATGCAATTGGACATCCAAAGTTACCACATGATAAAAATGTGTTACAAGTAATTAACAGCTTTATTAATTTATCTACTAGTTTTATCTAAATATAAAAGCAAAATGATACGTTTTTCAGAATCCTCGAATTTTTCTATACATTTTGGTATCTATGTACCTCAAGGTACAAATAAGGTATAATAATTTTGAATTTTTATCGTTTGGTAATAAGGATCAATATTCATTGGAGACATTTGACAGGTTTGGGTAGGTTGATCTGCCGCCGTGTGTACGTCCATATGATATTGTGTTATAAATATTTTACCATTAATTTAAATATAAGCTCGATGGAGCAGAAGCAGTCGGGTTGCGATCGTGCAAGTTAAGCAGCTTTCGCAATATCCGCTCATCGAATGGGTGACCATAATAAATATTGATTTCATATCTCGAGTTATTTTGCGCTTTGTGCTTCGTGCTTCGGAATGAACGTTAAGTCCAGTTGATGTCGTAAGATGGCTGTCGATATCCCACCAACTCGCATTGGCTAGCTTGGTTAAACTACCAATCTAGCCATCGAACCCCTCGGAGAATCTAGTAGAGACGGGGACACGCTTATATGATGCCATTCCCTCTCGAAAACTTTCCGATCACACGACTTGAGGAACCCTTTAAGTTTCTCGCCGCTGTCAAAAAAGTCCGAAGACGCTGTTTAAGCTGTTTGAGGCCAACAACAAAATCTCTCATAATAGAAATTTGTGAAAAAAGACAGTGTTGATAGAAAAAAGACCACGAGCGGGTTTCGAACCCGCTATATACCTAACCATTATCATAAAATATAGCTTGCCTAATTCTTAGCAGATTTTCAATATATTTTGTAAAAATATTAAAGAGAAATGAAATAGCGCGGGTTCGAATCCCGCTCGAGGAGTTTTTTCAACACATTGTCTTTTTTAAAATTGTAATTTGTTCGCAACAATATTTGCGTAAAATTACCTGTATATAACCGTAATCATAGAAAGTTGTAGCTTAAGGCCAAATGAACACAGATTCACTGACATCTTTTAAATAAAAATGGTGAAGTTTCGAAACTCACATTTCCAAGTCCCGCTCCGCGCACTGGAAGGTGCTATGAACTGCACTTTGACACCCAACGTCCATTTGGACTTTAAAAACAGCTCAGATTTCTATTTTCCAACAAGTTCTTCCCGTTTTTCCGGTATGGACGTGACGCATAAATGTTATACCAGAATTATTTTGCTCCAACTTTTAACCTAATTTCCGCGCACCGTACGGACACCGCGGCGTTAAACTTTGGCCTTTGCCTAGAATTCAGCATTCTGAATAATAAAACGTTTGGGATCTATTCGCTGCTTTTGCCGAATGACACTACCTTTGTCTTTAGTTTTTTTCGACTAAGCTAAGTTAAAATAAGCTTACAGTTCTGAAAGTTTAGCTATTATACCTTTATTTATGTGAGAGACAAATAAAACTATGTGTGTTTTCTAATTTCATTTTGTGTTAATTGGGTTGGGTGTTGTTTTTACCTGGCTCGAAATAAGAAACTGTGAATTCGAATTGCGCTCGTGAGAATTGTTTTATTACTTTTTGTATACCTAATAAAAATATGGGCATATGTTTTTTTTAATGAATTGATGATGATTCAATTTGTTTAAATTTTCATTTTGCGTTTAGTGTGAGTAATCTTCTTCTCTTGTCAACAGTATGAGACGAGAGCATTCAACAGCACCGGCGTATCAATAACGAACAGCTCGTGCGAGCATCGCGCGTGCATTATCACGGTGCGGCCGGAGAGCGGCACCGCCAAGTACACCTGCGAGGTCTCCAGCGAGGGGCCCAGGTTCGCAGTGGACAGACGCTCTGCGAACATGACGCTAGCAGGTGAGCATTACAATACCAGGGATATAGCACATGCGAGCACGGAGCGTACACTATCCCGGATCGTCGGCTAGAGACCGCTAAGTGAACTTGAGTGGTCTCCAGCGAGGGGCCGAGGTTCGCAGTGGACAGACGCTCTGCGAACATGACGCTAGCAGGTAAGATTTTTCGGAGAGTTTGCTGATTGTTTCATGCGACATTTACAGCGACACCGGACTTTTTGGGGGCGGCGAGAAACTTAAAGGGTCTCCTCCTCAATCCGTCAGAGGTTTTGTAGAGGGACTGGCATCACGCACTATTGCCTGTTCACGTACACTTGCGAGGACGTTGTAGAAGTTGAAGTTCGCGAAACTCTCACAAGTCTAAATTATTGATTGATCAACTAACTTCTTTGTTCGGCCAGTTTGGTAAATATGGCCCTACATCCCCATATGCCACATAAAAGAATGGAAGGGACGTTTGACAATAAAGATGATACGTCCATACTAAACTTTATCTTCAATTGCTTCAACTGTATCAATCGTGTTCCTCTCATTCGAATGTCGGCCGTCCTCATTGACTATATGAAACGTGTTCGCCAATAGGTTGAATATAAAATCAGTGACCTGTATTTGGTGAATCTAGGTCGAGTCTATTAAGACGACACGTATAATCGTCTGCCACTGTTTGTGTTTGGATGCATGTGACACACAGGCTGTGAGGAAAGCCTCCTTCTGCATATTTTACTACTTCGTCTAATGGAAGTTTCACGTTTTCTACCACAAATCTATACAGAATCAGCCTTTTATGAACTTTTACGCCTATTTCATTAATTATAATGTTGTGTTTTCATCTATGAGTGGTTTTACAATCAGATTAGCCACCCTTGATGTTAAGAACCCTATGCGTGTTGTTTGGTAACGAAATGTTGACAGACCAAATGAGGAAAAAAAAACAACAACATATTTTCCTTGAAGGAAGCAGCCGATCCGATCCGAACCCTTCGGAGACTCTGGAAGGGCACGGGGACGCGCACTTTTAAGTGTGCGATGCCGTACCCCTCTAGAAATCCTCTGAAGGTGTTTCGTTTCAACACGGCTTGAGGTACCCTTTACGTACCTCGCCGCCCCTAATACAAGCCCGGTGAAGCTGGAAATGCCCCTCGGCAACCAGCAGTCTCTCTCCAAAAAAAAAAAAAAAAAAACGCGGGCCTATATTAAAGTGAAAATGTTCTCATATCTGAAAACAAGAAAAATTACTTTTGCTTATGAGACACGAACTCAGTAAAAATGTACGCAGGTTCATGTTAGAATCTTGCTTATATTTAGTAGTTATTCTAAAATATACTTAGATTAAAACATCATTTTAATACAACATAATCGTCCACTTAAATCTGCTCTTGTAGGTTACTTGATCCGTCTCCGTAGTCTAGTGGTTAAATCGATTTCTCTCGCGCATTTGACTCAATAAATATTCAGCTGCTTCTTTCCAAGCTGTCCTATTATGGTGTTGATCCATCTACCACAAGACGGTTTAACAGCTATTTGAGTGACCGCTCTCAGCTTGTGCAGATTGTTCGTAAAAGATTGACAAGAGATCTGCTGCATTATAACAAATATAAAACTGCTTTCCGCGGTAGCTTTCGATATCAGGCAACCAAGTGCTGGAATAACATACCACCACCACTTCGTAAATTGAAATCAAATATTGCTGTTAAAAATCAATTTAAACATTTTGTCTTTGATCAGCAAAAAACTGGATTGTCTGGTACAAATACATTTATTCCTTCTTCAATTTCCTAAAAGTATATGTGTTTTATTTATTTATTTAAGTATGTATAGTATGTATACTGTATAGTGTATTGGTGTGTATGTATAATACAATATTAAAATTACTAGTGGTCGCCCAGTGGTCGAAATTCGACCGTAATTTTATTATGGCTGCACGGATTGTATCCTAAGCAATGAAAAATTAAAAAAGATAGAATGTGAGTTTGAATTGGCATTGACAGATTTCGGCCGCTCCTCTTCCTTATTTGAATTTTTGGAAAGAGTATAAAATGTGTGTGTGTCAAATACATATGCGTGTGTGTCAAATACCTACATGGTAGTGTGTGTAATGTTTGTTTTATTGATTTAATGGATTTTTATGCATGATTTTAAAAAAATATTTACATTCGCATAACCTTCTCTATATAAACTATAAGTGTGCGAAATTTCATACCCCTCCGTCCGTGCAATTTTCGTAAAAAAGGGGTACAAAGTTTTTGCTTCACGTATTAAATAGATATATTCCTATTAAATGGGTAATCTATTAAGTGCGTATTAAAGATCAACATTATTTATTAGTTTAAAGCGTTTAATGACTATTGCATAGTGGACTTGATTGTCGGAGAATTTTGCGACTGTGGAAAGGTCTCGGCAGAATAATCAGCGCCTAACTGCTCTTTGGCAGAGAGGTATAATGCTGAGTCGAGTCCTATATTTGCTGCTGTGGCGCACAACGGTTTGTGTTTTAATTATTGTTGCTTTTATTAGTTAAGTTTTATTTTACTTAGTATAGTCGACAATGAAATTGCTTTACCACCTTAGAAGTGAATTTTGTTTGCATATAATAAAACAACAAGTTCTATTTTTGTTTAAAAGATCAAGTGACAGACACGTTGTCATTATTGACAATGAGCCTTGGCGAAATTTTATTGTAATGGAAGTTTTTGTCAAAAGTGATAAAGCAATTCCATGGTCGACTTTACATTAAAATGTGTAATATTGTTGTGTGTTATAGTAGTAAATAAAATGATTGTCTATGTCTATGTGACCACCGGTTTAGACCCAGAGGTGGTTCGATTCCCAGCGTCATTCCTAGCTTACAACAAAGGAGGCTAGTACATGTTTGTGTACTCGGTTTGGTTGGTGGTAGGGCTACTTTATTCCTGGCTAGCTACTTACCACCATCTTGTTGCCATAACATCAATGCTTGCAGCATTGTTGTTTTCCGGCAGCTATACACGGTGGGAAGGAGTATACCGACAGATTTTAACCATGGATTCCTGGTAGTGTTACGAGTAAATAATGTTATATCAACATGGGTCCAAAACTGCGTTATTAAATTACTTAATTTCTGAAACAAAAAATATATTATTGATAGTACTTCCTTGTGAACGAAGCCTTAGTCAAAAGAGTGAAAAAGAAAACTTTACACTTCACGAACGTGACAAAATACGATAAACGACGAGTGGAGTATGACGTCCGTATGACACGAGCTCTAGACATAAAATTGATAGCGGGTGTACTTGTGTGTGTGATTACGTAACATTATAAAAGCGTGTTACCCTTGAGATTTTTCAACTTATGAATTACTTACATAATTTAATATCTCGAAAATTAGGCTTTAACGAGCCATATTTGTATTACTTTTTTTGTTTAAATAGGCACTAGAATCTTTGGTTTCAATCTGTCGGTATACTCCTTCCCACCCTATATATAAGATAGCCAGTGCCTCACTGGTTGAGGATTCAGGTGAAGGGTGCTTCAAACTTCGGCCTTATCATCACTTAACATCAGGTGAGATGAAGGCCGAGGTACTCGTAAGATATTAAAAAACTTGAATTAAACATTATTTAGTTTATTTACTTTCTCCTTGTCCCAGTGCTGCCAGAGTACGACCCGTTGATCACGGGTCTACCAACCATCGTCCAGGCCGGCGAGCAGGCGATGGTCAACTGCACGTCGGACTACTCGTTGCCGGCGGCTACTATCGACTGGTTCGTGGACTCTGAGCCGCAGGAGGTAAGGAATACGATGCATTATTGATTGATAAGACTAAGTGGTAGCAAAAACTCAAAACAACACGTATGAGGAGCTCGCTGGCGCAGTGGTGGTGGAGTGCACCTTAACCAACTTTCACAAAGACCAGTCAACGGATGGGTGACCAAAAATTTTTCATCTCGAGCTCCTCCATGCTTCGGAAAGCACATCAAGCCGTCGTTGGTCCCAGCTGCATTAGCAGTCGTTAGCGACTGGTCTGTGCTGGGGCTGCGTGGCGGTTTATAGCCCGTTCTACTTAACCATCCATAGCGAAGGCTCATGCCCCAGCCATTAAAAAAATATCACCAGACATTAAAAAAGCTGGTGGTGATGAAAAACAACACTAATTTCTGCCTTTGGTCTACTGTAGCCTTAGGCAAAGTAACATTAAGAAAACGATAGCGAAGTTCGAGAAGAATAAAATGTATGGGATTGACATAAGCCGCGCTAAATCACGTGGTCAATCTTATGTCAATCCCATAAATTTTATTCTTTTCGAACTTCGCTATCGTTTTCTTAATGTTCGATGGGGGAGGGGGACAATTGTACACGCTTTTGTTGGTCGTAGAAATTGTTCTGAATCTGCCCAGCCATTCTTAATATTATCAGTAGCATTGTTATTATCAGACAAATATGATATAAAATAAGCAGTTGAGGATTCCAGGAGTAAAGCACAATTTTAAATTCAACCTTATTTTGCCATCAGATGAGATGAAGTACACGCACTTTCTCGTTATGAAATAAAAAAGAAAACCAAAAACCTTTTAATCCCTAACTTAAGCCTAAACTCGTATGTAAACCATATTTAACGACGAAATTTCAAGGAGATTTCGATGAAATATCAAAATATCGAAACGCGGTCTTTCATAAAGCCTTTCATAACTTCCAAAGTCTTTGAGACTTGCTGGGTATTCCAATGAACGACATTCTGACGCTGTACCTATTATTTGAAGCAGTCTGCATCATTGTGGTATTCAGACCTTTGAAGGCTGTATTCAGTGCCACACTACCGTGTAAACCTTTATGCGAAAGCTGAAAGTATTGACGTAATCAACCACGGATTGATATTCCAACTATTACTCTATGACGTAAGTAATGTACTTAAAGGTCTTTTTTATGTTTTATTAATAACTAGTAGCCAGCACGCGACTTCGTCCGCTTGAGAACACCCGTATCCTATGATGGACCCCTATTGCAGTGCCACTTACCGGGTCCATCTGTAAGTTTAAACCATTCTCGAATCTACTTGAACACACAAATAATTTCATCAAAATCGCTCCAGCCGTTTTGAAGGAGTCATTACAAACACACGCACAGAAGATTAATGTATGTAAAAGATTTTCGTAATTTTTGATTTTTGCATTTACAATGCTGTATATATAATAGTAACAAGATAAAATTTTACTAGAAAAAATCAACCTGTATCAGGAAACTCGAGTTTATCCAAAGGCCGTGGGTTCGATTCTCATTCGAGCTTCCTGAGGCTTATTTATAATTTTGTATACTCGTATGGCAGAACGTGATAGACATCTATTTAAAAAAAAATTATAAGTCAAAGTTGAGGTAAATTACTTTAAAAAAACTATAACAGAACTTGTTGACCTTTTTCCTCACTGCAAACGGAAGAGACATGACAAGATATTCCAAAAAAATCCCTTAACGATGCTCATCAAAGCCAAAACAGAATGATTAAAGGTCTTGTTTGAAAAGTAAATTTATCCTTATTTAATATAGATAGTAGTAACGCAGTGACCGACCCGGAAGTCTTGGATTCCGAATTTTCGGTGCATAACCTAGGCTTATGATCTCCCACATTTGGCAAGCATTGTGATTAAGCCACAACACGTCATTGTAATCCGTCTTTGCCCAGCTATGAGACAGTTACGCTTATACTATTATATAAAGTAATGAATAAAATGCAGAAAAAGATAAAAACTACAAGCGAACCCGAAACAAAGAAGCGGGTCGCAGCATCCCAATGCCTTCACGAACTTATTTATTTGCTTACTTTTCGTACGCCGTGGTATGGGGGGATCAGCGGTGCGGAGAATCGCGCAGTCAATGCGATCTCCGGACAGCTTTCCTCAATAATAGTTGGGGGCCTTCGTGATTCAGGGTTTGATTACGTACAAATTGTGTGATGTATTTCTATTCGAGTTAGTCAATTGTAATTAGTTACCATTAGTAATTTGCTTGCGTGATTTTGTATTAATTAGTAGTCGTCTGTGAACATGTTTTATGGGTAACAGGATATGGGTGTCTCGTGAGGTGAGGTTTTAGCAACTCGGAAACAGTCGCGGGCGTGCGAAAAATAACTTAATAAAGTGTCATCGCGATCAGATGTATGTTATAAATATTATATTATAATAACTCATTAAAATTTGAGACAAACAAATTTAGAAAAAAGATAATTTTGTACCTACTTACAGCTATCAAACTAGAAATCAATTACGTTCAAAAGTTAGGTTCATTCACTTTCGGAATATTTGAATTTCTGAAATAGACTATCGGACAGAGCAACGTAAATTATTCAACATTGCAATTTTATTAGCTTTACTTAAAATTTTCAGGTTTATTCATTGACTGAGAAAAGATAAATCTCATGTTGAAGTTGTTCAAACTAATAAATCTTGGAGTATAGTAAACAATTTCCTCTGTGTTCTTTCTTTGCTTCGCTAAATTAAACTTTCCGTAGACAGACAGAGTGAGGGTGACTGTTTGTCTAAGGAAATAATTTAACGAAGTTTTGATTCTTTAAATTTTTAATGAACATAATATTTGTGTTCTGTTTGTGATCATGAATTTTTAAACAATTCGTCCTATTCTAGACATGCTTGGACAGTATCATGGACCTACATTTACTCTATATTATTATTTTACAGAGAGATTAAAATGGCTCTACATATAATAAAGCTAATTTAATACTCTCCTAGCACAAGTATTTCCTCCTTCCTACAATTATGGGGTCCTTTAAATAAAGTACAAAAAAGCGACTTGCTTAATAGTTAAAAAATGTATGGACGATTCAAAAGCACTTTTCTTAAATGAAACGTCAGTCAGTCAATAAACGCGAGTAGATTCTTAAAAGTTGTTTCATTTCACTTTTCTTAAGTTTATTTGGATAAAAAACTTTGACTTTGACTTTGACTGTAGAGACAGATAGACAAAAAAAACTACATGAAAACTACTGGTCATATAACTAATAAAACTTCAATCATTCAATGAAGAGCGTAATATGGAACTTTATCAAATTAGCACTCCGGGCTCTGACTTTTCCATCAAAATGTTTTAGAAAAAAAAAGTATGGCTTTTCCTCTGCACATTTCATAATGTATTAACAAAAATCTACCTCCATTCCTCCACATTTTTACCTCAACGCTGTCTCACACATCCCGTAATGGGTAGTCACCCTCTGTATATTCGCCGCAACAGCGGTATAGGGCCGATTTATTTTATTAGAAAATTCCGGAGAAATAACTTTTTTATATGCAATGAAATTCTTATGTCATATCGTGATGCCAGGCGTCGGGTAAGAAATGAGGTGCTAGTGATGCGATGGAACAATATGCTAATGGACGTGTTTTATACTGAATAATATATAGCTGCCGAGGAGAATGGCGGAGCTGCGACTAGCGCGACTGCGATCGTGAAAGATAAGTCACTTTCGCAATGTCTGATAATTGGAGTAGTTAAATAAAATTATTATCTTGAGGTTTGTATCGTTTTTTATAGAGTTTGCTGACGGGGCGTTTAGAGGCCTTTTTAAAGTCACCGGACTGTTTTTTTGGGGGCGCCGGGCGGCAAGAAACTTAAAGGGTTCCTCAAGCCGTGTGATTAAAACACCGTCACAGGTTTTCGTGAATGTGTTGGCATTTTGAGGCTGTTTTCGTGTTTTGGAAGGCACGTTGAGCCGTTGGTCTTTGATATAGTTGTTAATACAAACCAGCATTGTGTCAGTAATTATAATAATATAAGACTAACATTACCCCCATTAGCTTATTGATCATGAGGGAGTTGCCTAACCCAAGGGTTCAACCACAATCATCTTTCATGCAGATGTTGGACGATAGTTTCTCAATCAGATGTTTCACTTTTCTGCCTCTACTGAAGAAAGAAATTTGTTAGAGTTATCACTTGGATCCCATCATAAAGGCTATTGAACTCCAGTCCTAATCGATTCCCGGTTAAAATAGTTTGGAAAGAGCAGTTACCAACTAATTTTGCGACGACCAAGCATCCTCAACACGTCAATCTCCTCATGACCATTCTTACCATATGTCAACCTAAAAACAAAATAAACGAACTTTATTCCATAAAACGTATCACGTACTTATCAAGGTATAAAATATAAATAATGGCTAAAATAAAATTACCTTTTCATAAATATTGATATTAATTTAGTTTCAATGTTAATTATAGTAACAAATTATGCCCTTTAAAAGGTAAAGTAGATTTAAAACAACTATAAAACACAAACAATTACTATAATAATAATATGTAATGTGTTACAAAATTAAATCAATATGAAATTCATAAGTCACATCACTAGCCAGCTCAATGATTGTTGCTTCCAGCCCTTTGTGGGAAGGGTCGACCTGTGTCGTGTAAAATTGAAAGGTGAGTGGTTTGAGGGGTCCGTGGGCGCTGACCCCTCGCGCGGACGCAGCATATTCAAAGCGAACAGTTAACTTTTCATTTGAGTTGACTTTTCAGAGAGTTTTAAAACGAACAATTAAGTACCTCTTTATTTTTAAACTGTTATTTTGCAACCAAAATAAGTAATTCATTTTTATTGGAAATGTAAAGGGCGAAAATATTCTCAAAAACACAAATGTTGAAAAATTTTCCACGAGCAGGATTTGAACCTGCACCCTTCTGACATACCGGGTCAGGGTCATTTTATAAATAGCTTGCCTACTTCTTAACTGATCTTTAGTATTTGTAAAAATATTATGATCGGATGTTAATGACGGTAGTTGTTGACATTGAATGGGCGCCTTTGGCTTTCAAAGTAAAAAGTAAATGGTGTTGAATAATTTCTGCGGGCTGGTTAGAACCACGATAGCTCAATTGGGAGAGCACCTGACCCGGTATGTCAGAAGGGTGCAGGTTCAAGTCCTGCTCGTGGAAATTTTTCAACATTTGTGTTTTTGTAATTTGTTCTTAACAAAATTTGCGTTAAAAAAATTAAAAAAATAAAAACTTTTTGAAAATATTCTCGTTTAAACATGTTCCAAGATGCTCGAACACCAGGCAATCGGCTGGCAACCTATTACTGATGTTATCTATTCGACCTAAGCCCTACTTATGCTAGATGCGGCGTCGAGGTGACTAAGGGAGAGTTTACCCAAAATTGGTGAGGAACCTGTGAAACTGGGAATCAGTGAAACTGCGAATCTGTTAAACTGGGAATCTGAAGAATTGAGAATCTGTTAAACTGGGAACCTGTAGAGTTGGGAATCCGTTAAACTGGGAATCTGTAGAGTTGGCAATCTGTAGAATTGGGAACAATTGATTTTAATGATCTGTCTACATTACCATTTTGGGAGAAGGGCGTGCGAAGTTTGTATAATAATTAATAACATAATTGTATCTTAACATCAATAGTGTTGATGACGCTGAAGATTTACAGTTCACACACACAACACCACCAGCTTATTTGATGCCCCCACCGCTGGGGTCCCAGCCTTTTCTATGGAAGGAAACACGACAGGGAGAGCGAGTGATAGCCCCGATCCGATCCGAACCCTTCGGAGAATCTAGTAGGTCACGGGGACACGCACTTTTAAGTGTGTGATGCTGTTCCCTCTAGAAAACCACCGTTTCAACACGGCTTGAGGTACCCTTTACGTACCTCGCCGCCCCCAAAAAAGCTCGGTGACGCTGAGAATGCCGTTTGAGGCAATCAGCAATCTCTCTCTTAAAAAAAGAGTGATAGCCAATATTCACAGCTATCAGCCCGTACATCCAGTTACGACTTAAAGGCTGTCTGCAGCCAAATACCTGACCACTTATTAGGTATCGCCATTCTCCTCGTTTTTACATAACGTTTGTATGAGACTTAATCATATACACACAGAGTACCTACGTGTACAAGTGTATAAGTAAATTATTATTATTAAAGTTTTGATTTAACTCATACTGGCGCTTTAAACTTGTTGGTAAAGTTTATAGTTGGTGCGCTCCGTTTCACGCAAAGTATTTTTAAGACGATCAATATGTATTGAGGTGGGCTGGGGTGCTCCCACGGGCTTCCACGGACGGACCACGTATAGTACCTACTTAAACGTACAACAAGGATATAAATAAAGCTGTGCCCGCGGATTCACCCGCGTTCTATTAGTCATAGCGTGATGTAATATAGCCTATAGCCTTCCTCAATAAATGGACTATTCAACACAAAAATGATTTTTCAATTCGAACCAGTAGTTCCTGAGATTAGCGCGTTCAACCAAACAAACAAACAAATTCTTTAGCTTTATAATATTAGTATAGATTTATAAAATTTATAAAATACAGTGAAAAAATTAAACGCCTACCCGACCCAGCCAGAAATCGAACCTGGGTCTTCCGCAATCCGGGCGACTGCACTGACCGCTATGCTAGCGGGAAGGCTAACGTAAGCGCTGAATTTTGTCACTGCTTTATAATGCTTTTTAAGTGCTAATAGCGGCACAGCGCGCCATCTATCCAACGGCAATTGCAACCGTTGGCTATCCAGATTCATATTTGCAGATGAAATACCACAAATGATAACACAACGCTATAGTAAATTTTCAGTGCAGCAATTAGCACTTGAAAATAAAAAGTAAAAATTTAGTATAGATTTATTAAGTTAATTAATCGCAAATAGTTCCATATAAACGCCTCTGTGGCCGAGTGGCAAAGATCTCGGTCCGATACCCGAAGGTCCCGGGTTCAATTCCCAGGTCGAGCAAAGTGTGTTTGGAATTTTTCGATGCATAGCCCGGGTTTGTGATCACCAACTTGAATTTGGCAAGCGTGGTGATTTAGCCATTACCCATCAATTGTAGCGATGACTTGATTTCAATGATGGAGCCCTTTGCCCAGCATTGGGACAGTTATAGGCTGTTTACTTTACTTATTAAAGTGTTTCATGTCAAAATGTTTTGCATAGGTACATATAATTCAAATACATATAATTAAGTACAACTAACGGAGCTCGATGGCGCAGTGGTTAACGCGCCCGTTCTGCGATTGCTAAAGTTAAGCAACTTTCGCAAAGGCCGGTCATCGGATGGGTGACCAAAAAAATGTATCATCTCGAGCTCCTTCGTGCTTCGGAAGGCACGTAAGGCTGTTGGTCCCGGCTGCATTAGCGGTCGTTAACAACCACCAATCCGCACTGGGCCCGCGTGGTGGTTTAAGGCCCGTTCTCCCTATCCATCCATAGGGAAGGCTCGTGCTCCAGCAGTGGGGACGTATATGAGCTGGTAATAAAGTACAACTGTTTTTCAAACTTTGTCATCTGAAATTGATCATAAAAATGTATTTAGTTGGTAGGCCTTATTAATAAATAAATTAATGTTTTGTTATTTACTGTGTCAGACTTTTATTTAGTTCTGTCTTAAATGGATAACTTTCATCCGAAGTGTTTCATGTAAAAAGCTGGCAGTCGAAAAAATATTGGACTTAGTAACAGGTTGTGATCAAAGGCAACAACACAAACAGTAAAAAGGCAAATTTCTTAGAAAGTTCACTCCGAAGTTAACAAACCATCTAAAAGGAATTAACATAATTCGCGATTCCACGGAGTGCTCCTAAGACTTCGTAGGAGTGTTACTGCGCTATTTTTGTTTTGTAAATTGCTCCTAAGTTGTGCTTATTGCTAATGTTAGAACATCTAAACAGTTTCTTTCAACGTAGGTAGTGAATACAGAAGCAATTAAGTAAAGACTGTATTAACTAAAGAAGTTTGCGAGATCCATTTTTTTACTGTAGACGCTGTTGTGCAAATGAATTTGTGGAACATAATAGGACTCGGAAGTTTGGGTAGATTTCTGTCATGTATATATAACTACTGGCTTGTCGTGACTTCCCGTGAACACCCGTATCTCGCAATAGTTTTGTATATTGTTTTGTGCGCACAGCAGTTTACCAAAGTTCCATCGCTATAGTCGCTACGGTTGGAATGGCTTAGAAACACATACATTCATAATTATGTTCTTTAATCAATCATAGATGGCGCTGTACTAGTCATCTGTAGAAATGAGAAACTAGTAGACATGGGCATAATTCCAAATTAAGATAACGTGTCATGCTTCAAAATTGACGATATAGCTTTCCGTTCATTTGTATCCCAAGCAAATTCTTATACTTACTTCTATAAGACACATCGTTTACCTTCACTTTAGTTTGATGATGATTTGTCAATACTGTAAAATTATTAATAGATTGAAAATGAGGTTCTTAATAACATGGAACTTGAAAAGCATTGGCTACATTAAAAACGTCCTGCGTAAAGCTACGCGCGAGTCTAAATTACCAGCGTTCCTGAATCAATCCGCCACTTGATTAATGTACACAGCTCTGTTCTCTAATTGGCTCCCCCAAATAAATCATCGGCGTGCCAATTTTGTCTCGGGTTCGACGCAATTCTGAAGTTCCTGCTTTGTATGAGACTACCTACACTTGAATTAATTTATTTTCGTTTCAATTCGATTCGCCTCATGCAATTTGGTATTCTAGAAATAGCGAATGATTCCAATTATTTATTAACTTTACATTTACTTTAAGTTTTATACCAAACTGGGCCAAATTCGTACCTTGTGGGCTGGCAGGGTGATGCTGCTTTGTTTTCACGCTGCACCAGCTGTCTTTGCGTCTGGACCCCATATCTACTTGACATCAAGTGGAGTGGAGTCATTTGCCGTTCAAGCTGTAAAAAAGTAATACTCGAGCGTTTACGTGCTACGGAAGGTACCTAAAGCCCGTTGATCCTGGCTGCATTAGCAGTCGTTAACAAGCACCAATCCGCACTGGGCCCGCGTGGTGGTTGATGGCCCGTTCTCCCAGTGCTGTTTCCTTAAAAGGATGTGCCTTATCAGTGAGGACATAAAACAAGCTGGTGGATATATCATTGATATGTGACATTGCAATTATCTGAATACTAGTTACCTCGTCAATTTCACAGTGTCTTCTCGACGGAAAGCCATACTACTCACTAATAGACAAGCTTTCAGACACAATTGAAATCAATAGGGTGAATTCTAAATCCTATTCTAAAGTAATGGTTTAAAACAATACCAAATAATTGAAATAGATATTGAAAAATATTTGTTGTTTTAATAAAATAGTAAGCTTACTCTTGGTGTGAAAGTAAAATTATGGAACCAACTTTTCTCTTCCCAGTTTATTTAGTTTAATTGGTATTGGAGTAAATAGAAAGCAATCTCCTTCGCAAGTAAAAGCAATTTAAACGGCGGCGTTGTTGGCAGATCTATTAAGTAATGTCATTAGCTTATTTACTGCCCCACTGCTGGGCACGGAACGCCATAATTGAAATTAGATCATTGCTACAGTTAATGGGTTTTGGCAAATGCAGGTTAATTGATTACAAACCTGGGTTATGGCATAGAAAATTCTGAAATACGTTAAGACTTATCTGAGATTTGAACCTTTGGATATCGAGGGCTTTGTCTTTTTTTAACAAAGACAAACGATCAAGTAAGCCTCCATTACGGGAAGTAGCATTTGCCGTCCAAGGACACCTGCTGTCCTCATCATCATCTGAGTCCGGGGCCTGCCTATGCCTTACCGACGAACGCTACAATTGATCGGTATTTAACTGTCTCTGTGCTCTAGTAGTTAAGACCACAAGTTGAGACCCAGAAGTCCCGGGTTCAATTCTTAGCGTGGGGTACATGTTTGTGTATGGTAAGTGGTAGGGCTTGGTTTGTCTGCCTGGCTAGTTACCACCATCACATTTTAATATCGTCATAACAGCTAGAGATAAGATAAGAGAAGCCAGTGCCTCAGTATCTGAGGATTCCGGGTGAAGTGCGCTTCCACCTTCGGCCTCATCATCACTTACCATCAGCTGAGATGAAGGCATGAAATATGTTTACTTCATTAAATACTTACCAGTCAAGAATTTTATAAAAACTATTGTATCCATTTAAATGTTATTTACTAGTCTCTCATTACGGTGTCGGCGAGCTGCTGCTGTTCACCTGAGGAGCGATTGCGCGGGAAAGGTCGAGAGTGGGCCGGACTAAGGGCTTAAAGTACTGATTCACAAACTTTGCCACTTACGCTCAACTTTGTATACGGTTTTAAAACTATAAATCAGTCAGGGTTAGTTTTTATTATGTTTTAAGTAAAGCAGTAACTTTCAAACGTGTTTCATTTTAAGTGAAGTATTTAATGCTGACTGTTTGGTATAGGTATACCTTATTAAGTACTCGACACTGGTTTAACTAAGGCGGGTGTAAGTCAAAGCCGGCTGGGGTCAGGGGCTGACCTAAATATAGTTTAAGATGCCCAGCATTATTACTATGCACCTACTATAAATCTAAGCTGTAAGTATGAAACCCTATAAAATAATTAAAAAAAAAACGAAATTGCTTTTACAATTTAATCAAAATAAATATCAAACGCTTTTAATTTACTTAGTTGCGTGACGATCTAGCACACAACCTAGAACGTTATACCTGCTAGTTATAATATGGAACGGAAATCTTGAAGACGTAATGCCGATGATCAGAATTAGTTTTCTACAAAATTTTGGCAGAAATAATATTTAAAAAAAAAAATATTACAATGTGTAACAGAAAGGTGTGGTCAAAATGAAAAGATACGAAGTGTATCCGATCTAGATCTTGTATGTAATATTACGAAGACATAATTGTTAACTTTAATTTGTCATGCAATTGTAAATTAAATATTTATAGTAGTGAAATCATGCTCGTCATTCGCGCATATGCAATCAGCAGTGATCATAAATGTAAGTACACAGAGGTTACTGAACCACTAGGGCTGTGATTTGTTTAAAAAAAAATTGCATAACAAATTAAAGTGAATAATTATGTCTTAGTAACTCTGCAAACAAAATCTAGATCGGATACACTTTGGATTTTTTCATTTATACGTTGTATAATCTGAGCGCATAACATTCAAATGTGAGTAAATAAATAATACATTCTAAATTTAGTTTTAGACGACAATGCTTTTCTGTGACTGTTCGTTTTTTGTATGAGCATCGAGGCCAACCTAAATCTGAAACAATCACAAAAAGCCTTTTCATATTTTAGAAACTCAATTTAGAATTTTTAACAAAGTTTATTTGAACACGATTTTTTTGTAAATCGTACTGCGTGCCTCCCTGGCTAGCCTTTTGTTCGCAGCAGTCGCTTTAATTTTTACACGTCACCCGAATAACGATTTTCGCAGTTCGCAGCCGTGTTGGATCGCTGTCGGAACGGCCGGCCCAGCGTTTTCACTCCACTTCTGAACAATTTGCCGATTTTCGGATAAGTCATGTTCTTCATTGTCGACTGTTTCGTTGTGATCATTAGCGAATTGTAATGCCTCAGCTGTTTTAATTTTCATTAAATAAAATAATTAACATAACTTATGTATAAAGAAGATTTTATTATTTTTACGTTCTACTCTATTTTACGCAATAATAATATGCTGCATCATAATCATCAAGTAGCATAATGATGTGTGAATTCTAAAACTTTTTTTAACAATTAAGTGCCACACAGTATTTCGATAAAATTCCATGCAAACATAAAATATATTTATTAAGGATCAAAAATAAACATTATTCGAGTAGAAAATTACATACTCGTCATTTGGCATAACTCTTTATAACATAACTTTTTAACGCATAACGTCAATGGCCGAAATTTGTATGACGGAAGACCCAGGTTCGATTCCTGGCTGGGTCGGGTACGCAATAATTGAATGTGAATTAATTGTTTTAAATCCCAATGATTATACCTATATTCAGTGCAAATAAATAATCTATTGTCTTTTAGCCGATAATATTTAGACGCACAGTTCGTGTTCACGTTTCTACTACGTTACGTTACCTTCCTTACCATAGTATTAATTTCATTATTTAGTGTTTGTCATTCTTTGCTTCAAACAGGGAACAATATGAGATTGCTTTCACATTCTCTCATTCAATAAAATAAATTGTCAAGCCATTTCCGCCGCTGGAGCTCAGAGTGAAGGCATTCTTACATAACGTTTAGCTCGTACAATTGGTGGAAATGTAAATGCGCATTAAGGACGCCTTGCTCTGGCAGGCAAATGCAGACAATGCTATCTCTAATCACGCCTTCACGACGCTTCCTCGCCGCCACAGGATACGGAGGAACAGAAAGTCATGTTGGCAAACTAAAACGCACAAGTGAACGACACTGGCGACTATTTACGAGACGCAATAAGCGGTTATACAAAGTTAGCTCCAAAATCCATGGTAAAGTAACACTTAAAAGATAAAATATTGCTCGCAAATCCTTCTGTGTGGTCTTAGGTTTAGAAAACATATTAACCCCCGTATTTATAAACGAGTAAAAGGTCATACTGAAGCAAAGTAATTGCTTAAGTAAAATTTTATATTCTTTAGTAAACCGATGAAGTTATAAACGTCAAAAGATTAGAATTCTTAGCCAAGCACTCCAATCACCAATATCTTTACTCATTTAGTTAGATATCTCAAAGAATTCATAGTGACAAGCTTGTGACAAGCTAGTTTTGAGGTTATATTCCGTGTGAAAGTTTGTGTTTTATCTGAAATAATATAAAATTTATGATTTTGATAATAATTATAATGTTTTTCTTTAATTCATTAAGAAAACTTCTATTCTAATATAAACGTTACTTATTTATAAAATGAAATTAGATCTTAGTGACATTTTTAAGAGCAAAGTAATTACTAAGTAATGGCTTGTCTATAAATACGGGTGTTTATTGCTTTTACTTAATATTAAAACAATTAATACTTTTTCGGGTTTAGAACGTTATTTTCTCACAAGAACTATACATTTACTTATATCAGAAAACATAAATACATAATATGTTATGTACTACATTAAATATTATTTTTGTTGCTGCACAAAAATACGTGATACGTGAACATGCTATGTCCTACTTATTCTCAAGTTGGTTTATTTATAAACGCAAACTTTATGAACGTCTTTTATATATTTAATGTTCTCTGTTTATACCTACTTAAAGAAACAAATATATTTTTGAAATACCAGCTAGTTCAAGTCCAACCAACAACACCACCAACCAACCACCAACTCTGTACTATGTCCGATATATGTACGAAAGTGCCCCTCTGTGCTGACTTGCGTAGGTGCGCGTGTGGGGTGTCGTTGCCAACTGCCGCTACAACAACCGATAAGGATAATAGCCCGTCCCGGAGTCTTAGTGTACTAACAAACACTGGCTGCAACTATACACGATTGGCCAGTTGCATTTAATGTCCTACGATTTCTTTTACATTATTTTCTTAGGAGCTTTTGTTTCCTATCAAATTTTAATGAATTAATAGAATTCTTAGGGTGCCTCTCCAACTATTGAAAGTTGGCAGTCAGCTCAGCATACTTGGTCCTGTCCTTGGCAAGGCGAAAAAGTTTAGTGGTCATTCCCGAATGTTCCGCAACCATGACTTTCTTCTGCGACCAGGTCACCTCTTTCCAGCCACTTTGAATGAATGAATTAATAAACTTTTATGGGTACAGGCGCCTGCTCATCAACATATCCAAAACTGTCAAATGATTTCAATACATTTTCAAACATATGCCTAAGGCATAGAGTTCAAAGTGTATTGAGGAAATTTGACAGTTTGTGGTAGGTCGATGTGCAGGCGTGTGTACCCACTGGACATAAACACCACGTTGCATTAATAAAAAGGGAAACTAAAAATAACAAAGTGATGCCTTAGTCTAACATAGATATAATTATTATGGTACTCTACCAAATGACTCCGACTCAGTTATTTACAAGCTTTTATTACAAGATTTTTTTACAAGCTTTTATTTAGCTTGCCCTTTATCAAATTTGTTTGGGTCAAATCTAGTAATTGAAATTTTGCCCCCTTCCTGTTGACGGATTGAGCTGAAATTTTGTATGCACATGTAAATCGGATGACAATGCAAAATTATTATAATATGGAGCAGATCTGATGATGGAACCGGAAAGTGGCCATAGGAACGTGGTAGTTAAGCGACACAACCCTATCGAGTTTGGACTCGTTTGATCCGTCTTGACGAGTACTTTGGTGCTAGATAACCAGGGTCTGATGATGGAGCTGGAAGATGGCCATAGGAACTCGGTAATTAAGCGACACAACCCCATCGAGTTTAGACTCGTATGATTCGCCTTGACGGGAACTTTGGTGCTAGATGGTAACCGCAGGGGCTGATGATGGAGCTGGAAGATGGCCACTCGAGAAAATGAGTTCGTTCGTTCGTTCTGTTTGTTATGAATGTGGATTCAGTCTTTGATTAGATGGATTAGATGGATTAGATGGATGACCCAATGCCAAGGTGAGCACTTGCCAAGGGTTGAATGGTATGAGGGTGTACAAACATGTCATTCAAAAATACTAAAAAGTGAAAAATAAAATTAAAAGGAAAAAATCTTTTTAAAAACAAGCTTTTATTACTTGCTAATAAAAAAAAAGAACTAAAAAGTTAAAAATAATTTTAACTAAAAAATCTTTGCGTTTTTATCACGGACCCATTTTTTTATAAATAAAAGCGTGTTGTTACATTGTGTACACAACGCTTCACAATGACGCAATACCGCGGTAAATCACAAACTACCAGAAAAATTCAACGAGTCTTCTGGGGTCTCGGTAGCTCAGCGGTCAGAGCATTGGACCGGCTATCAAAGGTCGTGGGTTCGATTCCCACTCGAGCTTTCTGAGGCTGGTTGATTATTTCTAGAAAAAAATTATCAGTTATTTTGTTGCAACTTACAAATATCAAATAATCTCTTATTTTCCACATTCTGTCATCGTTATGCTTACTTGTAAATGATTGCTGCATTTATTTGTAGATAAATTAAGATTGTTTGATGTTTTTATACTGAGGGTCTTTTGCTAATTTCAAATATCTTTCCGACTAAAAGTGTGTGTATTGAGTGTTTGCCAAGCAAATTATGCACTTATACTCCACAAGAAATAACATCAATGTGTAAAATAAACGCGAGTAGATCCGTAATTAAGTTGTTTCATTTCAATGTGTAGTGTTCGCGTAATCTTTATTTATATATTTATTTATTTGTATCTAGGAGTCTTACAGCAAATTAGTCAAGTAAACATAATTATCGATAAATGTGGCTATGCTAACAACGAGTTTAAATACATTCAGACATTTGTACATATTTTTTAACTTAGGAAATAAATAAAAAATAGAATAAAAACAGGTGAGTACAAACAGATACCTTAAAATAGTCCTTAAAACAGAGTAACGGATCGACTTGACTTTTAGCACAGAGATAGCAGAGGTCATAGGCATAGGTCATAGGATGATAGGCTATTGATTCTGGAAAAACACTTCGCTCCTCCAGGAGTTCACGACAAAACCGAAACTTTGATTTCTTATTCTGTGAAGTAAATTTTCGTTTAGTCCAAACTTGTGTGAATTCACTGTTATGTTTAATACTTTCCAAATATAATAATAGCAAATTAAGTAACAACGGTACAAGGTAAGATGGTATTGACCGCAATCCAATTTATTATTATAATATACCAGCGGCCGATCGTAGTTTCACCCGCGTGGTTCTCGTTCCCGTTGGAATATCGGGATAAAAAGTATCCTATGTGTTAATCCAGGTTATAAACTATCTATATGCCGAATTTTATTCAAATCTATTCAGTAGTTTTTACGTGAAAGAGTAACAAACATCCATCCTTACTTACAAACTTTCGCGTTTATAATATTAGTTTAGCAGGATTAATTAATGTGCTAACAAATTAATAATACGCTAGTACGCTTGCGTTAGGTATGGGTTCACGTCACGGAGTCTAACGGAGCTATTCGACTAAAGCCCGATTTCTCGCATTCAATTCCAACTTCTATTCATTCGGTTACCGACCTTCTATTGTCTATGTTAACCAATAATTATTGGTTATCAAAGAGAAGAGAAGGTCGGTAGCAACATGAATAGACGCTCGGTTTAAATGCGAGAGATAGTGGAACCCATTAGCCAAAGCAACAAAAATATGACGTTATTATGTACACCATAGAATCTAAAGTCCGTTAAAAGCGTTTACGCAGCACACTAGCGCCGCCAATGAAAAAAAAACATATCTAGTCTAGAAAATCAAATTATGCTCAACAAACTATCTGAATGAAGTAATTTAGCATTTTTACGTCACCTAATGAACACCTCACATGTTATGGTTTAGTTAAATATGGCGTTATAGTTAAAAGTGGCCGTAACGTCTTATTTAACTAAACCATAACATGTGAGGTGTTCATTAGGTGACGTAAAAATGCTAAATTACTTCATTCAAATAGTTTGTTGAGCATAATTTGATTTTCTATCTCTAATTACTAGATATGTTTTTTTTTCATTAGTGGCGCTAGTGTGCGGCGTAAACGCTCTTAACGCCAAAAAGCACAGTAAGAATAAGCAAAATCTCTCAAAAAAAACACAATAGCATCTCTTGCTATCGACATTAAGAATGAGGTATTGCAACTGGTTTTTTTATTTTTTTTTATTTTACAAGTAAACATTTAGCATTTAGCTTTAATCTCACTAGATATTATATATTTTTTTATTATTTTATTTATTATCTTAGGAAGACTATCGACATATGCAGTAAATGAATAGCATAAACTTGTAGGTAAAACAGAAAGTTCATTAAAAAGTCTCCTCTGTTAGAAACGACTTAAATAACAAAGGAGCAATACCCGCACCAAAGCACAGTTGTACAAATGCTTCACGTTAAAGCTAACTACAATCACATCAGTGAATTTCGGGTATTTACTCATGTGCTCAATATTTAATTATATTTAATGTTATACAACAAAAAATAGCATCGATTTTTTTTAAATCCTTATTTACATACTAAATAATTTAATTTATGAAGAAGCCTTTACTAAGTTGCCTTCTCAATGGTATTAAGATAATAAAGACCGAAGGTGGAAAGAGCTTGGCCTTCATCTTACCTGATGTTAGCTGAAGGTGGAAGTGTACTTCACTCGGAATCCTCAACTACTAAGACACTGGCTATCTTATCTCTGGCTGCCGGAACACAACAATGCTACTAACATCAATGTTATGGCGACATTATTTAGATAAGATGGTGCTAGCTGGCCAGACGGATGAACTAGCCCTAACAACCATGCTGTCATGCTCATGGAACACATGAGTCATGCTGCTCCATGAACAGTCACTGGCACTAGCTAGCTACAGGTGTGAGTAGCAGCGCTTGCACTACTATTTCAATTAAAATATCAATAGCATACATACTCGTAGTTTCAATATTTGTGTATGTCTATTATGTTCTGTATTCTGTATTACATACTATTACTTCTATAAGATGCAGTCGAATCATGCATAAATGTATGGCTTTGGCAAAATAACACGGTTTCTTCTGCAATCACTGACCCATAATCCCTTTTGTCTCTACTCTGTACTCTGCTTGGATGCTACCCATTCTGAATACTGTGTTTTTTGTTACAGGCAAATAAAGTTATTTAATATTATTTTTGATATCATACTATTCCGTTACTCTCTAGATGCTTTCCCATTACATTGAACGTGTGCTCAATTGGTCCCTGCAACTACAGTGGCAATTCTGAAATGAAATTCAAATACGAAGCTGCAATGAATATCGTATTCGCCGAGGTTTTACGTTTCGCGTGTGACTTTTAAATTCGGAGAGCAATGTTCTAACAGCGCTGTCGCGTTGGCAAAAAGTTACTTCAGCAAAATGATTTGTGTTTCAAATGTTTTCGAGCAAATATGGATATAGAGTGGTCAGAACCAATGTTTAGATAGTTTCTGTTTTGAACTGTGGTTTTACCATTAAACGTAGGAACGAAGTCGCCTCAGTAGTGGTGTAGCAATGCTGCTTTAAATATCCCTCCTGGGATCAAACCCAGGTCAAACACAGTGTGTTTCGGATTAGAATAGAATAGAATAGTTGATTATTTGCCATAAATAGGGTATAATACAGTTGGTCAAAGAATACAATGTCGCTTAAACCTATTTAGCCGTAAACAGCATGCAAAATATTTAGGTATAGAAATACTTAATTTATCTAAATAGGGTCTATGCATTCACCACAACGCGTCTTTCTACTTACGTTTCAAAAATTCATCAACCGAGTAAAATGTATTTTCAAGCAACCATTGACGCAGGACACTTTTAAATTTTCTCAGTGGCAAACATTTTGTTTTCTGGTATGCGGTTGAAAATTGTAATATTTTCGGTGCTATTATGGTGATATTTAATGATTGAATGATTGATTTAATGATGGTAATATTTTTAGATTCCTCGATACATGTCCCGGCTTTGTTATCATCAGTCATCTACATCAAGCGCAGTGATTAAGCCGATGTCTATCAATGGTAGCGATGAATTGATTTCAATGAATCCTTTGTGTAGCAGTGGGACGGTATAAAGGCTATTTATCGTTACACTAGCTGCGGAGTTTCGGAATTCGTAACTGTGATCCCACCGTGAAGCAATTTCAGTGCGCGACGACAGATCGTGTCGTTTTGTCTGTCCAAATAAGCTTTACCCTACAGACACCCGAATACTCGGTCGGGATTCTTTCGTACCACAGTTCGGTTAGACATTTTTAGAGCAAAGTAAAATAGAATGTATCAAATAGTGTTTCTGTATCGAATACATTAGACTACTCGGCTTTTGGTAAAACTATTTCTCAACGACTAACGAAAAAAGTCACGCTCTGTCATGGTTGCGTGTTGAGCCGCTGTTAATGTGTAAATATCTAAACTGACGAAAATTAACTTGAAAATAGAAAAATTGTACAGGCAATTGTGTTGACCTTTCTTTGTACCTACTTGTATTTTAACAAAGTTTAGTCAAATGGATTTTACTACCTATGGTTGTTCTTTATTCAAACTAACTTAAATTATTTAAAGCAAAGAAGTTGAAGTTGAAATATATGTTTTTCTACATTTTAAGAGCGTTTACGCCGCACTCTAGCGCCACTAAAGAAAAAAAAACGTTCTAGTAATTAGAGATAGAAAATCAAATTATGCTCAACAAACTATCTGAAGACGTTACGGCCACTTTTAACTAAAACGCCATATTTAACTATACCATAACATGTCAGGTGTTCATTAGGTGACGTAAAAATGCTAAATTACTTCATTCAGATAGTTTGTTGAGCATAATTTGATTTTCTATCTCTAATTAAGTACTAGATATGCTTTTTTTTCATTGGCGGCGCTAGTGCTCTTAGCGGTAAAGAAAAAATGGCAAAGCCTCATCCATAAAAAGTTTATTAGTAACGACATCCACAAAACATAATATTTCAATACCATATATAAAAAAGAAATGATTACATCAGGCATATACTTTGCATTATTTTGCTATTCTAAAAATACTCAATTCAATATTGGTATTGAATAAGCCACCTATCAATTGATAATTATGATTGGGTTTCAATGACAGAGACTTTAAAACTTGTCTTTGACTTTGAAACTTGTTAGTAAACAGCCTATAATTGTCCCACTGCTGGGCAAAGGTCTCCACCATTAAAATCAAGTCATCGCTACAATTAATGGTTAATGGCTTAATCACCACGCTTGTCAAATGCGGGTTTGTGATCACAAATCCGAGCTATGCATCGAAAAATCCGAAATACATTTTGCCCAACCTGGGATTGAACCCGGGACCTTCGGGTATCGGGCCGAGCGCTCTGCCACTCGGCTACTGTTGTCTATTTATAATAAATGGCGCAGTGTGTGATTTTTTGGTAAATATCGTTACTTCTATTAAAGCTGTGTGGAGTTTCAAGCGTCCATTCTTCACAGCTAAAAAATAGACGTCCTAAACTGATAGTATGCAAGTAAAAACATTTTTGAACGATTTAAAAGCACTTTTCTTAAGTTTATTTCAATAAAAAAATTGTCTTTGCCCAACTTTTTGCCAATTACATTACAACACTATAATACCGGGGCATTACAATAATATATTAAGTACATAATAGTTGGTACTCAAAATACTGTAGGTACCTACTTGAAAAGCTTTGTTTGTGGTCGAAACCACAGGCCCACCGACTTCTGACAAGTTGAAACTGAATAACATTTACTGTGAGGTAGTTTCGTATCTATATTTAAGAGCGTTTACGCGGCACACTAGCGCCGCCAATGAAAAAAAAAACATCTAGTAATTAGAGATAGAAAATCAAATTATGCTCAACAAACTATTTGAATGAAGTAATTTAGCATTTTTACGGCACCTAATGAACGTCTGACATGTTATGGTTTAGTTAAATAAGACGTTACAGCTAAAAACGGGCACTTTTAACTGTAACGCCGTTCTTTTAATTACTTCATTCAAATAGTTTGTTGAGCATAATTTGATTTTCTGTCTCTAGTTACTAAATGTGTTTTTTTTTCATTGGCGGCGCTAGTATGCGGCGTAAACGCTCTTAAAAAGTATTTTTAATTATTTTATACCCAAATAAGAATATTTTATATAGGTAATTTAAGTAAGGACTCGCCATAAAGAAAACGGTTTATCCATCTGTGTCCCTTTACGTATTCATCCTTTAATAATTATCCGTAAATCCGAACTGATCTAACTCCGTTACACAGAATTCAATTTGAATTCTTAATCTCGAAAATCTTGTAATCCAAATTAAAGCATTAAGTAGGCTAGTACCAGCAGGGGCGGATGAAAGGGCCCATTTTTAGAAACGGCTAATCATCGAAAAACCTCATTAATTTGAAAGCAAACCGAAGAAAGGGCTTGATGGCGGAAATTAAACCTGCGAGCCGATCGGCACAGTGGGCGGCGACGGTAGGACATGTCACTATAGGTACCGTAACCATAATTAAAATTAAAAAAGTACCTACGGATGATGTCCTCCACGACGTATCCGCCGATGGCATCTCCTGGCGTGCGCCATGGTGTGACCTGCAAAGCCGAAATTGGTCTTGAAGGTTCGGTTACAGGTCGCACAGTACAGCTGACCATGAATTAGGTGGACGAAACCGGATTTAATTAGGCATTTACTCGTCGTGCCTAAAGTGATAAAAGGTAATTAAGATATTATAAAGTTATTTTTATGTCTTGTACACACGCCTGCGCATCAGTCTACCACTAACTTTCAAATTACCTCAGTAGCTTTGAACTTCATGTATATGGCATCATCATGAGCCCATTTAATGTCCATACTGCTGGGGCACGAGCCTTCCCTATGGATAGATAGGGAGAACGGGCCGTAAACCACCACGCGGGCCCAGTGCGGATTGGTGGTTGTTAACGACTGCTAATGTAGCTGGGACCAACGACTTTACGGGCCTTCCGAAGCACGGAGGAGCTCGAGATGATACATTTTTGGTAACCCTTGCTTAACCTCCGCACTGGCAGACCGGGCGCGTTAACCACTGCAACATCGAGCTCCTCATGTAGGTATATGGCATCATCATCATCATCATCATCATCATCATCATCATCATCTCAGCCAAAAGATGTCGACTGCTGGACAAAAGCCCCCCCAAGGATCTCCACAACGACTGGTTTTGCGCTGCTCGCATCCAGCGGCTTCCTGCGACCTTCACCAGTGGCATATAGTTGATTATTGATTGATGAAATTTGACAGTTTTGGATAGGTTGATGCGCATGCGTCTGCACTTTCTTGTTTTGTAACTGCTGTGCTTGATTTTTGATTTGATCTTTTACCTAAATAGTTGTTTAGGTTTATACAGTACGTCATTACCTTTTCTTTCTTTTATTTGATTACACTATTGTTTGAGATAAAACCGCCATTAACAATATTTTTAAAATATCCTCCGTCCATGTGCACTGTAAAGGCCCTAAATACTAAATTTCTTTGCTTTATATAGTTTATAACAAACGGGTCTTTGAACTAATATATAAATAGGTTCTAAGCTTTATTTACTACATCAATTATACATTTGCATTAAAAAAAATATATACTGTACTGTGTAATGCGTGCACTGTGCATCTTTGAGTATAATTCATTTGACTTTGGTTTTTAGGGTTTCGTAATAAACCAAGGAAGCCTTATAGGTTCCTCGGGTAAGAGAAAATTAGTAGTAGTGTAATGATGGTCATAACAAAATTGTGTAGTTTAATTATGTCCACCTGTCCACCTGTCCATCTTTATATATAAAAATATTGAACATTTGTATTTATAAAAACATTGAAACTTTTTCTAAAAACAGTGATATTCAAAATGTAAACACTATAAATAAAAATAAACTAGCAGAACCTTATACTATGCTCCACAAAGTAATGTACGTTTTTACAATAACGTTCCAAGTAATATTCAAAAACTTGATATTAATAAAATTAAAATCACCATTAAAGAAAAGCTTCATAAAAAAGCTTATTATAAAGTGTTTGATTACATTGAATATAAAACAGCATGGGTTAAAATGCTCCAATCACTCCAACAGGTATTTCAAATTTAAAGTATTGTTAAGTTATTTTAAACTTGTATAACGTTGTTGGTAACAGTATATAATATTGTAAATGTCGTCACATAAAATAAAGCTGTGGAGTTTCTTGCGCCCATTCTTTTCCACAGCTAAAAAATAGACGTCCTGAATGGGTAGTAGGTAAAAAAATGTTTGGACGATTCAAAAGCACTTTTCTAAAGTTTATTTGAATAAAGAATATTTGACTTAATACGTTTTATTAAAATTATATTCAATACAATTCATAAATAAAAAACCTCAACTAACTCGACTGTCCGAGGCAAGGTGCCCAAAATGCTGGCGGCATTGCCCCTTTGAATGGCCAAGCTAATGCGCTGTGCGAAAAAATTACCTGATTTCGGGTCACCCGTCGCCTCGTACAGGCGAGCAGTTAAGTCTTTTAAAAACATTTTTGCATTAGGTCCCCATGGGCCCATCGTCTCCACAGCAAAGGGGAGGAAAAAGTATGTCTCACCCAAATCCCGGTATTTCCGTACTTTATTAAATTCTGCTGTGATTGCAGCCGCACATGGCTGGGATGATGTCGTGTCAATGTGACACGGGGCCAAAGTGTCCACACACGTCGCATCCCAAACCAGACTCCTCCCCATGCTCCAAGGCACAAGAGACATTCCGTCAGGCCTCCTACCATCGGATCGCAACAACCCACTCGGCTCCAAAATTGCGGGCACACTAGCAGTCACTAAAGCTCTGCGAATGGTATCATTTATTGAAGCATGTCTGCTCATGCGCCCTGCACTCCTCTGACACGAGAGACCGTGATGACCCAGCTCGTTTACCCATTCTCCACACCGACACCGATGTGGTTCGTTAGTTTTGATGCCCAAACGAAGAGCTACCGATAGAGTGAGGGTGCACTTGTCTAGCAGTGTACCGATATTAATGGAAGGGTAAGCATGCAACCACAAACCTGACTCCTTTTCAGATACCGCCAACAGGCGGGCTTGATCCACTGAGTTGTCACATCCCTCAATTAGTGCCCGAAAAGTGCGTTTGGAGAGAGGCTCATCCCATTGCCTCTGTGAGTGTAGTACAATTGGAGCATCCTCAGTGCACAGCGACAGCCACTCATCCTTCGCCTCCGAGTGTCCCAGGATCCCAACGGAACCCATAGATGGGTTAAGAATGCTACCGCATAAGGATCCTGAGGCATGCACGGATGACAAAAAAGCTGGCAAAGCTATATCTGACACTTTTCTTATACCGATCCCGCCATAACGCACGGGCAAGGTTGCCTGTTGCCAGGCGGTGTCGTTAAGAGAACAATTCAAAATCTTAGTGAGCGTTCCCCTAATGAGAACATCTAAATTTGACATAATGTCAGGATATCTCCAAAATTGAGAAACACGAAGATAATATGTGAACTTAGGGACGAACAAGCAAAACCTTATGATAAAAAGAGCCATGTGAGCGTTCACCTCAAAAAGTCGACAAGAAGTCTCACGAAACTTCGTTATTTGCTCTTCTACAAACAAAGGTATGGATTCATCAAGAACAGGAGCTCCTAGTAAACGCAAAGACTCCTCATCAAGAACCCTTAAACCCGGAGCCAAACTTTCAAATTTTGAAATAATACTTAATTTATTGTCCGCCGAGACTGAGTTATTTATATAAAGTTCACACTTATTAAAATTAAATTTTAGACCTATAGACGAAAACGCGTCAATTAAAAACTTTAAATCCTTCAATACCGTTTCAGATACCCCACCCAGAGTGCCATCATCCAAATACCAAATATTAAATTTAGATTCTAATTTTTTTATCACATCGTGTATTGCTAGACTAAAAATTGCAGGACCAAGTGGATCTCCTTGTTGACAGCCCACTGATGAACAAAGCAACCTTTCCTCGTAAACTAAATTTGAAGGCGTGCCGTAACACTGCCAAACGTATGAATAAATGGCCGGGACATGTTTTTTTACTTCCTCCAATAAAATTCTCCTGTCAACGGAATTAAATGCATTCTGAATATCGACTTTAAGCAGAACCTCACCAGCACCCGCTGACAGAAAAGTTCTGGCAGCATGCACCGCCGCCTCGCAGCCACCCTTAGTACCGAAACCCAACTGGGTTGGCTGGAATAACTGACCCAAATCAGGCAACACTTTTTGGCAGCATACCTTCGATACCAAACGTCGGAGTGTGTTACCCATCGCTATTGGCCTTATACCTCCGTCCTTTTTTATTAAAGCACATACACTGGCCCCGTACAAATTTTGTGTAATTTCAGGACAAACCTTACCAGACAGCATCAAATTCACTAGTGATATCAAACTTGAGACAAGCGCTCTGCCAGCCTCGCCCGTAGTGCCACCTACTAGATCCTTAAGATGTTGCGGTGTAAGACCATCGAGACCACCCACCGAACCACTCTTGAAAGAATGGATTGCAGCCAGCACATCCTCTCGGGATATCTGTATAGCACTATCTGCTGTATCAGGCGGCCCCGGCAGCTCACAGTTTGCTTCCGGTGTTGGATGTTTTGAGACCAAAGAGTGATACGTACTTAAATTATTGGGAGCCACAGTGTCGTCGGAAAAACATAAGCGTGCCGCTCCTCTTAAATCCCCATCATTGACCTTTCCTTCAATCTTCCTGATTATAGAATTGGGCTTCTTCCCACCAATAACAGTACTTGCAAAGTTAAGACTATGACTAAGACAATTATCTTTATTCTTCTGCGTTAACGAAACTGATGCATTACTGTCCTTATGCACGTGTAGTGTCATGTAAGAAAAACAAAGGAGTTCTTCCCAACTTGTTTTGTCATTATTGTTTATGACCTTATCTACAACCTTCTTCAATCTTTCAGCGACAGATATTCTGGCCCCACGCGGAATTCTCTTAACCAAAGGCAACCCAGACCTATACCTGCCCAGCAATTTCCAGAGTGGTTCGTTCTCCCCGGGCAAATGAGCTTTAGGATGAGCATCCGAAATGGAGACCGAGACGGAGGAGCTACGGGTGGTAGTATTTTTATGAACTTTCCCTGTGTGGATCTTTAACCCTTTCTTTCCCTTGAAAAATCGAGGCTGAGAACAGTGGCTACATTTCTCGAAAACGTCTAAAGAAAGAGCAATCGGAACATCCGGCTGTGGAGTTGCCACCGAAGGAAGTGGTTGAGACATACTTTTCTAATATACTATCATGATTAAAAATAAATATTTTTTATAAATAATAATAGAAATTATCAAATAATCAATAGCATAATTAGGTAATTTTAAAATACAAGTTAAAATATTTACTAAAAGTACTAAAAAAACCTAGTTACTAAAAAAAAGAGCGTAGGTCAATAATAAAAATAACTAATAAAAATAAAATCAAATTAGTAAAACATTATTAAAATAGTAAGTCATTAACCTAATGTAATCGTAACCATTAAAGCTTGTTATAAAAATGTATACAATATATATATTTTTAAAGTAGGTACTATAAGTATTGTTTGGTTAAAATTTTTAACAATCCAAGTATAAAATCATATCACAATTTATAAAGAACATAAAGGAACAAAACGAGATGATTTAAATTTTTAATTACAAAAATTCACCAGTAAAAAGGAGAAAAATTTAATAGTTAACACAATAAAAACATAATAGTAAAACAATTGGAATGTTGATTACATCCAACGACACAAAAAGGTTTTGTAAAACACACAAACATTAAAATACATTAAATCACACTAAAAGCATTTAAAATAGTAATAACAATTTTGATAAACTCAATTAATTAATCCTTAATACACCAAAATATTTAAAAAAAAACATCAATACAGGTCCAAAATAATTTTAAATGTATATAAAATAAAATAATAAATAATTAAACTACAAACTAAAAAACAAAAACAAAAAAAAAAAAAAAAAAACAATAAAACGGACAGTTCGGACAGTTCACATAATCCTCGTAGTTTCGAACCAGAGAACACTTGAGTGTAATACCCGTAGAATGCCTAAATCTGCCTCCGCCACTCGGCACTTAGAGTTTTCGCCTAAATTATGAAACGTACTCCGCCGCGTTAAGTATAAAGTTCGTAATAAAATTGTTGGTATGATGAGAATAAAAGTTTCTGCTCCGACCTTAGTTTCTCCCAAAAATTTCACACTGGCACCAAAATCACACAATTTCAGTATGTCCCAGCCATGATTATGAAGAATAACAGCTCGCTGATGGATAGTTCACAGCGTTTAAGTTTAAATCGGCGGTATACCACAAAATTTGCGTCACTATATCACTGTTCAAGTTTTATTGCACTTTAGCACTTTTATAATGTTTGGATTGAACTAATAACACTTGTACGTATTTGTTGATGTTGTATTTATAATTTATACATGTCTTTACACTGTAAATTGACGAAAATATATTTATAGGAATTTTTTAGATACAGAGCGATTGTTTACGTTGCGGGTGGCGCCCTCTCTCTCTCCACTTGACTTTGACTTGACTTTATATTATCACAGTGTGTGACACACAAACACACAGACAGCTAGACAAAAAAAAATCTCTCCTAATTTATCTAAAAGCAAAATAGCCACTTATTATGGGGAAATAAATTTGGATTAAAAGAAGACTGACTCAGATTCAAACCGACGACCTTTCGCGATCAACGCGACAGCTCTTCAATCTGTTATCTGAGCTACAGAGATATCAACAAATGTTTAATTTAATACGCTATCAGCCAGCGTCTTTTTAAAGAACTTTTTCCAATGTAATTAATTTTGCTAAAGCAAAAAAACAATTAAAAAATTAATCCAAGGTTTCATAACGTTACAAATTACCGACAAATCGTTTTGATTCCAGTGCTATCTAAGGTCTTTGAGAAAAACATGCATGAAAAGTTAATGTCTTACTTCAATAAAAATAGCGTAATTAAGAAAGCCCAATTTGGTTTTCAGAAAGGTAAATCTACATCTCAAGCTTTGTTTCAAATGGTTCATGAAGTTCTGCAGAATACCAATGAAAATAGGTTTACATCAGTTCTGTTCCTGGATATGTCAAGTGCATTTGATCTCGTGTCACATAAGCACCTGATATCGAAGCTTGAATATAATGGAGTCAGGGGACCAGCCCTTAAATGGATTCAATCGTATTTAACGAGCCGACGTCAGTGCGTAGAAATATCATATATTGACACATATAACATGATACAGACACGAAGATCAGACTATAAGACCAACTCGCTTGGAGTACCCCAAGGCAGCGTGCTAGGGCCTCTCCTGTTCTTGCTCTATATAAATGACCTCCCAGATATCTTATTACATAAATCAATTCTTTTTGCTGATGACGTGTCAATCATAGTTACCACTGATAAAAACGCTTCTATTGACCAGCATAATCAAGATATTGTCGATACCATAGCATTAGTTAATAATTGGCTTAATGAAAATAACTTAAAGATAAATCTAGCTAAAACACATTTAATTAAATTTAATAATTTTAAAAATAAACATGTAGGTATTAATTACTTTGGTCATTCGCTCCAAAGTATAAACGAGGTAAAATTTTTAGGTATTATGTTAGACTCTAAACTGAATTGGAAATCACACTCGGAAGCAGTTTGCAAAAAAATAAACGGATTTTCTTTTGCCCTTTACAAACTAATGAAAGTGGCCAATAGAGAAGCCGCTCTAATGGCTTACTACGCATACGTAGAATCGTTGCTAAGGTATGGTGTAATAGTGTGGGGAAATAGCGTGGAAGCGAATTCGACGTTCATAGCTCAGAAGCGATGTGTTCGTGCCATATGCGGTATTGCACCGGACATATCATGCCGACCATATTTTTTAAACACAGGCATACTAACGCTAACATCCATCTATATTTTAGAGGTAGGAAAATTCGTAAAACTAAATTACCATGTTTTCACTGAAGCAAAGGATTTTTACAGGACTAATACCAGAAACGCTCACAGACTGGTTTTGGACACCAGACCGAAAACGGCCCGTTTTGGGAAAAATTGTTACGCAATGTGCATTAACATTTATAACAATATACCAGAGTCTATAAAAGCCCTTCCCTTTAATAAATTGAAGTTGACATTACGTAAATGGTTGTTACAGAATTCATTTTATACAATTACCGAATATTTTAATTATAAATCAAATACTTAGCATAACATTATATTATTGTTATTATTATTTTTTAAATGTAATTTGTGTATTATTGTATTGTGTTTTTTGTATGCCAATACTTTGGCTAAATGTGTGATCCTGTTACTGTCTTATACCATCCATGTAGTACCACATTTAATGCAAAATAAAGAATTTGAATTTGAATTTGAACGGGGGTTAACACAAACTGCTATGGGAAGGTATCATAGACATACCTTCATATTTAATTTCCGTTATAAAACCTTTGATTAAAATAAAACGCGAAAGTTTTAAAGTGCATATTTAAAAATTATTTGTTTGTTTAAATTATGCCTAAGGAACTTCTAATCATATTAAACCTAAACAGTGTAATTTTTTAAATAGGTAAATGATTTCAAGACGAGATCAACAAGGAGTTCCAGCTCAACTTTAGCATAGGGCGAAGCACTGGCGCACATTTGATGTTTTGTAGAACATCAGCACCCTAAACCCACATTATATGTGAAGGCGTTGTATCCGTAACTCATATTTACCTCCGACCCTCACCAAATTATCATAATGAGGAACGATTGTCCCCCCCAGATCCTCGAGCTCGTGGATCACATCTATTCTAATCTTGTGGTAATTCTGAAATGTACTTTCGCTCTCTTCTGAGTTTGTTAGATCTATGTGCGTTGCTTATAAAATGGTGGATACTTTGTTTTTAAGACGATAAGCAAAAATTAAAATAACTACTTACATCTAGTTAGCTGTTCTTTTATGGTCTGAAAAAGCCATTGCTCAAGACAAACAAAAAGAAAAGATATTTATCTACACTAATGTTGTAACATTCTACTTATGTTTCCAATACTTGACTTATAATTACTACTGTTATAGCGCAGACAACAAAACACTCAATTTAAGCAATTTCACATGATGGTATAATATCCACATCGATATCGTAAAATCTCATTATAACATCAATAAAACGCGACCAATTAACCTGGCGAGCCTTATGTCAAAATCCTCATACAAGTTGTATAAAATTTTGATATTAGGCTGGCTTTTGAAAACAGTTGGGTTATACGTGAAAACTTCGTCGAAACTACTAAACTTACATACACAAAACTCTTTGGTAAGATCTTGTGCCAATTAAATAAAAAAAGAACAGCGCGCGCTCGCTCCTGATTGGCCCTCCGCGCGCAGCTGCGCTCTCATTGGTTAGATTTTAATGGCGGCAAGTTCACTGTGACAATACACGTACGCGTGAATTTAATGTTTCGCAATGTGTTTTGTTTTTAAAATACAAATTAAAAGTTAAAAATGGACAGCGACGATGATATTTGTACGCCTCCGGATATTCTAGAATTGGCAAAAAAAGTAACTCACAATCTTTTGCCAGAAAAATCTAGAAAATTATATGAAAAAGAATATAATAACTTTTTGGCATAGAAGATCGAAAAGAAAACTACATCATTTTCTGAAAATGTCATTCTTGTGTATCTCAAAGACCTCTCCGACAAATTCAAGCCATCTTCTATGTGGGCTAAATATTCTATGCTCAAGTCCACACTGAGTATCTACAACAATATTGATATCACGAAGTATTCAAAAGTCATAGCGTTCGTTCCTGAAACGCAGTTCAGAAGGACACAAGGAAAAAAAGTCCTTGACGTTTACATCACGTCAAATAAAGATGTTCCTGAAAGATTCACCAGATATTTTGTATCTTTTTGAAAAGGTAAGTGTATTTTAGTTCTGTTATTTAATCTACCTAGTATGTACTTACGTACTACACACGCAAGTTATCTAGACACTCCGTTTAAGCGCTTTGTGTATAAATTAGGTAGTAGGTACCTACACTTTACTACTTCATAAATCATAGTTTTTGCCTTGGCTATGTACCTCAAGCTTATTATATCGTTTATTGTTACAGGTTGCACTTATCTTCGGCATAATGGGGGCATGCCGAAGGCAAGAGCTATACAACATCCAGTTCGATGAAGTCTCTAACATAGACGACAGTACAATCATGGTGAAAGTTTCGAAAACAAAAACGAAAATAGATCGTTCTTTCGTTGTGACGGGCAACTGCTATGCCGTATGTAAAAAATACATGGAACTTCGACCCACCCCCTGTCGAAACCCTGCCTTTTTCTTGAGCTATAGATCGGGAAGTGCGTCGATCAAAGAACTGGTATTAATAAATTTGGTGCTCTGGGAAAAACTATCGCAAGTTTTTTGAATCTGCCTAACCCAGCGTTGTACACGGGGCATTGCTTCCGGCGCACCTCGGCGACCCTTCTCATAGATAGCGGTGGTGATTTGACCGCACTGAAACGACGCGGGGGTGGAAGTCTTCTACTGTGGCTGAAAGCTACATTGATGAGTCTTTAATGAATAAAATTCAAGTCTCAAATACGATCTTGAACAGTATAGAAAACAAGACGAATGAAGTAATTATAAATATTCCAACTCCGTCTACGAGCTCTAACTGCTTGCCCCGCGACCGCTACAGCTGCTGGATCAATAATTAACATTAACTTTCAAAATTGTACCATCCAAAATTTGAACACTTATTATAAATAAACTATTGTCAGCTTTTACTCTTGTTGTTTGACTAATTGCATTAGTGAAGATAAAGTAGTGTATGCAACTGCATATAACACGGGTATTAAAACACTCGTTACTATTATGAAACTCGCTGCGCTCGTTTCATAAACTCACACTCGTGTTTTAATACCCTTCATTATATGACAGTTGCATAAACTACTATTATATTTCACTTAAGTTAAATAGCAGTGTTTTTCATTAGTTATAATTTGATGTCGAAATCCTAAAAATTAAAGGAATTTGTTAATTGATATGCGGCCTAAAAAGTTAAGGAACCGCTAAAGTTAATTCTCTGAATTTAATCCAATTTGCAGCCACAATACATGAATAAATTCCATATTTTTCTCGGTTTGGTTGGAGTTTTAAGTCCGGCTAGCAACTACCTTCCCTTATAAGTTATAACGCGTTATAACACCTATTTAAGCATGCAAAAACAAAGAAAACAAGAAAAGTACATAAAGAGAAGTAGTAACCACAGTATTTTCTTCCAGGATCCAGTTATAACCGAATTGACGCACGTCTCCGGCGCTGACGGGGAGGGGTTGCGCGCGTCATGGCGCACGCTGCACGTATACCCCGACGACTACGAGACGCATCGCGGCTACCTGTCGCTGCGGTGCCGCGCGACGGTACCCACGCGCCCGCCGCACGTGCGCAGCATGTCCGTCCGGCTGTACGTCGCCAGCCGGCCGCACATATCGTCCTATATGTTCAGCAAAAATAGTAAGTAGCCAATAGTAAATTAATAACACACAAGAACCGGTAGTAACACATCTTAGCTCAATGCATCTTCCTATCTACTATCTACGTCATCAGCTAGCTAGTTTTTACAAGATTGTAGGTAAAGTACACACCTTTGACCTTATTATCACAATCTCAGGTGAGATAAAAGCCAAGCGCCTCCAGTTTGTTTGTGGTATAAAAACCTTGAGTGCCTATTATGTTCAGCAAAAATAATAAGTAACCAATAATATATTAATAACACGCAAGTACCGACAGTAAGACATCTTAGCTCTATCTATCTACCTTCGATCTATCTACTATCTACCTACCTCCAGGTTCCAGTTTGTTTGTGGTATAAAATGCTTAAGTGCGTGAGTGGCTCTCAAAATTAACATTAAATAAATAGTAAGTTTTACACATAATGGCATTGATTGATGGGAACTAAAATATTAAAAAGATAAAAAAAACAATACATTTTACAATTTGGAAAAGTGTTGATGAGATGAATGGCGAGCGCTATCCGTTGGTTTGTTGTATTACAATAAGTAAAGTTTTCGCGCTGCACGTTTACCCCGACGACTGCGAATCGTATCACTTCTATCTGTCGCTGCGGTGCCGGTGATGCACATCGCCGTCGCCTGCTTAGGAGTATCGGAGTAGGTATCATATGTAAATATAACTCAAACATAAACTTTTGTTATTTATTTGTGGTCATCATAAAACTATTTATATTAAAATACACAGTGCCATAATTGTGACTTTTTTCTTTCATAAAAATGTAATTTAAATAATATGTAGTGTTAATTCCGCTAACTCACTCGTTTATACAGCTTGGATGCAGTACGCATGCACCGCCCTCCCGCCCGCAAAAAGTATGCACATGCAGGAAATACAATGCGTGCAAGCGAAAATGCACACCAACACCGATACCCGACACGTGTTTCGCCCCTCCACGGGGCATCCTCAGGAGCTGTTGACTGGTCGAGAGCTGCGCACCGACTGTTACGGCTACGCAGCTCCCGGCCCCTTTTATAAAGCGCCATCGTTTGACATTTGTGACGTACTACCCGCGACAATACGTAATAATGGGGATGGAAATAAATTTGTTTGGTCATTCAACAGCGCATGACTGTCATTATTATGTTTCATTATTTCTAATTGCTCCAACACACACAACCGAAAACTTTTATTACAAACATGCAAAATATTATAGCTGTTATTGTCGCACAAAGAATGGCCGGTATCAATTAGATGTTTTGCGAAATGTGATTTATCTGGATGGCCATTCCTATACGCGGCAATATGTTCCTTATATCTAATGTCAAAATTTCGGCCTATCTGACCTACATAGACCCCATCACAGTCGTTACAAATTAATTTATAAACACCGGATTTTTTTGAGTTTTCTAAACGATCTTTACCATTACAAAGGTGACGTACATTTTGGTCTGTTCTAAAAGTAACGTAGATCTTGTTTTTCCTAAGGATATTAGCGATTTTATCTGAAATAGGGCCTACATAAGTCAGACTACCTACATATTTGTGGATGTGTTCTGGGGGACATGCATAAAGTAGTGAACGAACCCTTTTATTCTGCTTATTTTTAATTAAACTGTCAATAATTTGTTTTGAATAACCGTTAGAAATCGCGATTTGATAGATAATATTAAGTTCTTTGACGTAATTATCTGCGGACAGAGGTACCGACATTAATCTATGGACATAGCTGCGGAAGGCAGCTAGTTTCTGTTGTAATGGGTGACAAGAAGTAACGGGGATAGTTGTATCGGTATGTGTGGGTTTGCGATAGATTTGGAAATCTAGTTTATTATTAACTCTGGTAATGGTTAAATCTAAAAAGTTAAGTGATTTGTTGGACTGTAGTTCTAATTTAAATTTAATTTTTGGGTGGATCGTATTAACTTTTTTGACAAAGGTATCAATTTGACGTCTAGTACCGGTCCAGCAAATAATTACGTCATCGACATAACGATAATAGAACTGAATATTGGGTTCGTTCACTATATGCTTACGTTCAAAATAATCCATAAAAATATCCGCCATTAGTGGACTTAAAGGTGAACCCATTGCCAGACCTTCCTTTTGACGATAGTATTGGTTATTAAACCTAAAATAAATAAATAAATTTGTAGGTAGTCTGACTTATGTAGGCCCTATTTCAGATAAAATCGCTAATATCCTTAGGAAAAACAAGATCTACGTTACTTTTAGAACAGACCAAAATGTACGTCACCTTTGTAACGGTAAAGATCGTTTAGAAAACTCAAAAAAATCCGGTGTTTATAAATTAATTTGTAACGACTGTGATGGGGTCTATGTAGGTCAGATAGGCCGAAATTTTGACATTAGATATAAGGAACATATTGCCGCGTATAGGAATGGCCATCCAGATAAATCACATTTCGCAAACATCTAATTGATACCGGCCATTTTTTGTGCGACAATAACAGCTATAATATTTTGCATGTTTGTAATAAAAGTTTTCGGTTGTGTGTGTTGGAGCAATTAGAAATAATGAAACATAATAATGACAGTCATGCGCTGTTGAATGACCAAACAAATTTATTTCCATCCCCATTATTACGTATTGTCGCGGGTAGTACGTCACAAATGTCAAACGATGGCGCTTTATAAAAGGGGCCGGGAGCTGCGTAGCCGTAACAGTCGGTGCGCAGCTCTCGACCAGTCAACAGCTCCTGAGGATGCCCCGTGGAGGGGCGAAACACGTGTCGGGTATCGGTGTTGGTGTGCATTTTCGCTTGCACGCATTGTATCTCCTGCATGTGCATACTTTTTGCGGGCGGGAGGGCGGTGCATGCGTACTGCATCCAAGCTGTATAAACGAGTGAGTTAGCGGAATTAACACTACATATTATTTAAATTACATTTTTATGTACTATGGATTTCCGCAAAATAACGCCTGATTCCATTAATTATCTTAAGTCAGCAGGTATAGCTGAACAGGCTAAATTATACATTAAGTTGACAAAGCTCCATCGTTTGGCGTCTCAAAACGTTTGGTTCAATCAACGGTGTAAACAGTTAAATATTATTCCAAATTATATTAACATCCGTACCAACACACACAGCCGGGCTAGTAGTATAGCTTTGGTGAAGGCTAAACAGATATGGTTCAATGAAGAATGTAGACATTGGTTTTCGGTGCGGGATAATATCAAGCTCCACCTTAAGGTATTGTACTCAGACTTGAGTTTTAATTTACATAACGTGGAGTTTGATATTTTAGATAACAAGGCTCGAGATTTAGCTTCCAGGTTGGCGCATGATAAATATTTAACACAATGCAGAAAGTTGGAGCGATTATCTAGGGACAGCCGCAGCAATATTAGCGAACATACTGAATTTCCTTCAAATTCAGCTCATTCGTTCTATCCTCGCGTAAAGAATTATTCCAATACCCAACTTTCCACGTCAGAATATTCATTATTAGAGAAAGGACTTAATTATAACGTAAAAACTCGGCTGTCCCAGAAATCTCTCGAAACTTTGGTGGTGGATTCAGAAATAGCTTGTTTTAAAAGTAAACAGGATGGCGCCGTTAAGCATCAGGTAGCAGTTTAAATTAAAAAAGCTTTTACTTCCTCAACTGTTCAAAACGTTCCTGAAATTCAAACTTTTCGATCTTTACAAAACAAAATTTGTCAGAACAATCTAATTATCACAAAAGCGGACAAAGGCAGTTCCGTAGTCATTCTAGATCGAACTGCTTACAACCAGAAGGTTAACGACGTCATCCAGGGGGAAGATTTTGAATGCCTTAACTCTGACCCAACAAAAAATTATACATTACGGGTGAAGGACGCGATTAAAAATACAACATATATTTCTCCAGAACAATTAAAGTACAAGATCCCTATGAATCCACGTTCACCTTTTTTATACGGTTTACCTAAAACTCATAAAGACAACATTCCTATACGCCCTGTTGTCTCTTATATTGGTGCCCCAATATACGAATTAGCTAAATACCTTAACAACCTTTTACGAACAAAGTCCTCTTTTAAACCTCAGTATAGTTTAAAAAATAGTTTAGATTTAATTGAGAAAGTTAAAGACATCAACATCTCCCCTTATTCCAAATTATTTTCTCTGGATGTTGATAGTTTATTTACCAACGTTCCCTATGAAGAGTGTTTAAGTATGTTGGGTATCCATTTTGAGAGACAAAGGTTACATCCTGGAGAAGTATATGATTTACTTAACCTTACTGGAATATGCATGGAACAAAATTATTTTAGGTTTAATAACCAATACTATCGTCAAAAGGAAGGTCTGGCAATGGGTTCACCTTTAAGTCCACTAATGGCGGATATTTTTATGGATTATTTGGAACGTAAGCATATAGTGAACGAACCCAATATTCAGTTCTATTATCGTTATGTCGATGACGTAATTATTTGCTGGACCGGTACTAGACGTCAAATTGATACCTTTGTCAAAAAAGTTAATACGATCCACCCAAAAATTAAATTTAAATTAGAACTACAGTCCAACAAATCACTTAACTTTTTAGATTTAACCATTACCAGAGTTAATAATAAACTAGATTTCCAAATCTATCGCAAACCCACACATACCGATACAACTATCCCCGTTACTTCTTGTCACCCATTACAACAGAAACTAGCTGCCTTCCGCAGCTATGTCCATAGATTAATGTCGGTACCTCTGTCCGCAGATAATTACGTCAAAGAACTTAATATTATCTATCAAATCGCGATTTCTAACGGTTATTCAAAACAAATTATTGACAGTTTAATTAAAAATAAGCAGAATAAAAGGGTTCGTTCACTACTTTATGCATGTCCCCCAGAACACATCCACAAATATGTAGGTAGTCTGACTTATGTAGGCCCTATTTCAGATAAAATCGCTAATATCCTTAGGAAAAACAAGATCTATGTTACTTTTAGAACAGACCAAAATGTACGTCACCTTTGTAACGGTAAAGATCGTTTAGAAAACTCAATAAAATCCGGTGTTTATAAATTAATTTGTAACGACTGTGATGGGGTCTATGTAGGTCAGACAGGCCGAAATTTTGACATTAGATATAAGGAACATATTGCCGCGTATAGGAATGGCCATCCAGATAAATCACATTTCGCAAAACATCTAATTGATACCGGCCATTCTTTGTGCGACAATAACAGCTATAATATTTTGCATGTTTGTAATAAAAGTTTTCGGTTGTGTGTGTTGGAGCAATTAGAAATAATGAAACATAATAATGACAGTCATGCGCTGTTGAATGACCAAACAAATTTATTTCCATCCCCATTATTACGTATTGTCGCGGGTAGTACGTCACAAATGTCAAACGATGGCGCTTTATAAAAGGGGCCGGGAGCTGCGTAGCCGTAACAGTCGGTGCGCAGCTCTCGACCAGTCAACAGCTCCTGAGGATGCCCCGTGGAGGGGCGAAACACGTGTCGGGTATCGGTGTTGGTGTGCATTTTCGCTTGCACGCATTGTATCTCCTGCATGTGCATACTTTTTGCGGGCGGGAGGGCGGTGCATGCGTACTGCATCCAAGCTGTATAAACGAGTGAGTTAGCGGAATTAACACTACATATTATTTAAATTACATTTTTATGTACTATGGATTTCCGCAAAATAACGCCTGATTCCATTAATTAACTTTTTTTTTGTTTTTCTTATATTTAAGGTAATTGTTTTACTGTTGAGACAATCCAAACATTGAACGAATTCAATATAGGTAATTTCATTTTAATATAATTAACATTTTCTGAAGCTTACACTAAAGTCGCGAACCATTACTCACAAGTCAATAGTTTCAGTTGTTCCGACTTTTGGAAGGTCTTTTTTTCGTAAAAAAGGTTTTTATTCAAAGCAAAGGGCACACATACCATTGAATATCTTATCTGTGCGAAGTGGACCAGCTGCAAAAAATTTATCTGCGCCCAAGTCAGTGCCTTGAGGGAGTATTTTTTAGAAGCGTAATTCAGACTAATACGCTTTATTGAGTAATCTACGGCTCGGCTCGTGGCCCATCGGCGGCCGGATGAGGCTTTTGAGGAAACAAATTCGAATACTTCTCGCCGGAGGGATGTTGTTGAGGCTGAATTGTCATAGCTCAACGATGTTTTACCGCTTTTGTGATCTACCAGTCTCAAGCTTAAAGATCTATGCTGTAGGTATGCATGTATATAAGGTAGTTATTCTACTTGACTACAGGGTTCATTGTTTTCGGAGCGGGTTCAATTAACAGTGGAACCTACGTTTTGTAATTGGTTTGGAAGATGGTATTGCTTAATTGACCAAAAGTATATCATCTCGAGCTCCTCCGTGCTTCGGAAGGCACGTAAAGCCGTTGGTTTCGGCGGCATTAGCAGTCGTTAACAACCACCAATCCGCACTGGGCCCGCGTGGTGGTTTTACGGCCCGTTCTCCCTATCCATCCATAGGGTAGGCTCGAGCCCCAGCATTGGGGACATAAAAATGGGCTGATATGATGATGATAGCTATATTTAGTCCGCTTGGCCAACTTCCAGTATATACAAGTGGGTGGCTTGAAAATATTGATATTTCTGAGATAGTTAGCTTTTAAACGCCTTTAAACTATCGCGTTCCACTAATAAATAATATAAATAGATCTGTTTTTTTAAAGTAAATTATAGTCCGCATTGCACGCCGTAATTAAGATGACACTTAACGTAAAGTTTATAGTTTTTTCTATAATTTTTGCTTCTACTATAACCCCCTTATTTATAAAAACTATTTGAGCACTATTTAGTTAAATATTGTTTTGTCAACGTCACACAAACGTCATTTTGAATTTGAAAAAAAGAGACAAAACAATGATTAACTAAATAATGCTTCAATAGTTTTTATGAATAAGGGGTTTTTTTTTTTGCAGCTACTCCCCGCTATTTTTGCTATTTTTGAATAAGGGGGTTAGTGTTTAACTTGTTAGTTGCCCTAATGAACAAAAATAAGTTTTCATCGGTATATACCTACCGTTAACTATTTAGTATTAGGTATCTAAACCGGAGGTAGTGCTGTATAAAATGTAAGCGTAGGTTATCATTTAGCCTTTGATTGTTGTGGTATAGACACTGAAATAAGAAAGTCAAGGCAATAAGGCTTTTTAAAACACCAAAAAAATATACTTACTTTTTTTTTTATTTCGTTTGTTCCGATTGTTTAACGAAGAAGTGACTGTTACTTAGTCAACCAGTATTTAATTACGAAATACCTCCATACATACCTGTGTTAAAATAGCTGAAATTGATTCAGTAGCCTGTTCTTAGCATACTACTTTTAAAGTGTACGTTTTTAAGCTGTGTTGTATACGCATTAAAAGTAATTAGATCGTCGATTAGACGTCAACACATTAAGGCAATATTAGAACGGTACATTTGTCACAATGCAAAAACTAAACAAACAAACAGCAATTTGTTACTGAAAATCAATGAAAAGTAGCTTCCAAACTTACTCAGCTCTACATACTAACTAGTAGAAAGAGATGGACGTATCCTTCCAGCGTGTGAGAGCGAGATAAGACCACTTAAATCTAGACCTAAAGTGGGGTTGAAACGAGAAAAAGGAATGTTGGAATTTATTACGTAAATGACTTTTAAACGACGTGAATTCTCAAGTTTCTTTTGTCGGGGTGTTTAGGGTTCGAGGAGTAACGAAAGGAGCATTACGTCGGATTTGCATACGCGATGTTATAAAAAGTCCAAGCAATCGGTATTGGTGGTGGCAGAAAAGCCAACGCTCGCAACTAAAGGTTTTGTAGCGTCAGCTTGGACTTTGTACATATCTAGGTAGAGATCAGACAACCGCTGATTACGGCTGAGTATATAAGTATTACTAATAAAAAGTATATAAGCTGTTAACATAAATAGACAATTTTCCAGGCTCTAAAAGTAATTGCTCAAAGCTACACTGGCTGTTTGATTTCATCTCTCCGATAGAAGCTCCGATAGAAGAAGCCATATTAGCCGCAGAACCGATAACCGATGGGGTAAACTTGTTCTTGAGTGGAGACCGCGTATCGGCAAACGTAGTGTGGGACGCCCTTAGACTAGGTAGAACGACGATCTTCGCAAGGTGGCTGGCAAGAGCTGGATGAGAGTAGCCGCGGATCGTGCTCGGTGGCGTGCACTTGGCTCTCCAAGTGCACGCCACTGAGCACGATCCGCCTATGTCCAGCAGTGGACGTGTGTAGGCTGATGATGATAGAAGCTAAATTGGTGACCTCGTCGACTTTAATTTATTTCTTTTTGCATTAAAGTAGGCAGTTGTTGAATGTTTATTTGAAGAACAGATGAAGAGCTAGACGGGCCCGCGGGCTTTCTGTTATATTTAAAGCTTCAAAGAAACAAACAGATTGATAGATTTAAAATCATCGTGTCATGACGCGAACTTGATAGAAGTTCGTGATATCACGAATTAAGTTAAATTACTTCCACGCACTTTTACACTGTTTTTATGCTTGGTAGTGGGATGTGCACCGAACTCAACTAGTGGTTTAGATTTAGGAGAAAGATTAAGATAAGGCTGCTCCAGTTACCTGGAGCGAATGAGATAAAAATTTTAATAAACCTGCCCCCTGACTATGAGCTCTTATATCATTATTATTGCAGTTGTGGAAAAGAGAAGCGAGTATATTTGCCGCTACACGCGTCTCGTTTTCACAACTGCAATAATACTGCATTAAGAGCTCTGGTTACCCCCCATGTCTTGAAACCTTACATTTGTTCGCACCGTACGTAAACTAACCCAACTCTACCGTACCTTACGTTTGATTTGAAAATTCTTGAACGACAGTTGTTCGCAGCGACGTGAACTACAAACGAGTTTCATAACAAAGAGGTCTGCAGAAATGTCGTTTGAGATTTCTACAGACCTCTTATTTCAATATCGACTGTTCTTAAACTTAAAGATGAATCGTGGAGCGACCTCCGTTTTAGCAACGAGTTTATACACAAATAGGTCACTAATAACCCGGCTGGCTCAGCCGATTAATTGCGAAAAGTTAACTTACCTCGATAATGAACGGGCGCAGCAGCCAGCGGCATCGCTGTGATATGATAAATTGATACGGCATCGGTCTGCAGCCGATATTGCTTTCCGATATTACTGTTTGTAGTTTATTAATAGTTTTGTTTTGTTACAAACGTACTGGTTACTAATGACTTTTGAAACAGGAACGATATCATTTTAATTTAAGCTATGTCTTGAATTACCCACGTGAGGTCGGGTTATAACCTCCCGGAAATCACTCCATGAGACCAATAAATTTCCGCCTGGCTAACTGCCACCATTTCATCTGAGTTGCCATAGCAATAATGTTGGTGCATTTGTTGAGTAACTACAGTTAGAGGTACGATAGCCAGTGTCTCAGTAGTCGAGGAATCCGTTTTAAGATCGCTACTACTTTCAGCCTTGTCGTCACTCACCATCATGTCAAAAGGCTTCTCGCTCCACGTTGTAAAATAAAAATGTTTAAAATAATTAGAATAAGAATTTTGGTCCCACTATACGAAAATTAACAAACTCTATGGGCCTTAGAAATAAACAAAAAATAAGTTTCGAATGAATGAATGAATGTTTCCCTGTGTGGTGCCGGGGATAAAGAATTGCACCACCCCATTTCTTCCCGTGGGTGTCGTAAAAGCCGACTAAGGGACCATTCCAGAGGATGGGCAGCAGCATCTCTCTGAGGTTAAGTCTCAACTTACTGCGATCGCCAACCCACCTACCAAGCGTGGCGATTACGGCAAGTACCCCTCATATCCTTGGGGGAGGCCTTTGTCCAGCAGTGGACGTCTTTTGGCTGAGATGATGATGATGATGAAGTTTCGAATAGTTACATATTCCGTGTTTTGTCTCTTTTACTCTAATCTGAAATGAAGTTTACATGACAGGAACAAAACACAAAACAACTAAGTATTCGGAGCTTATTTTCTGTTTCCTTGTAAGAGGGTATTTTGTATTAGTTGTTAGAGTATTCATATTACTGTTTTTGTTTCAGATGCTGTCGCCAACAGTGGCTCCCATAGGTTCGACGTAGAGCTGTTAGTTTGGACGTTTGTGGTGTTCATTGCGAAACAAGTGCCTTCGATAGTGGATTAAAGTGGGTTGTAGAAACGTGACATTAATCAAAGAGTGCACAACACAGAGCTGTGAATGTTTTTATTAAATTAAGTACGATTAATACATGTCTAGGTATACTTATGTTTTTAAAATGCACATAGGTTAGGCTGTGGTGGAATACAAGGGTTATGTTTTGGACACTGTGCGTATGAACATAATATAGGGAGAATGCAGAAGATAAGCGCCATACGTGACGCGCTCGAACAACGCACTCTCTCACGGACACGGAATCTCGCAATAGCTCGCAACAGTGCACATGGCGGCAGATCAACCTAACCAAAACTGTCAAATTTCTACAATCAATTTTGAACTTTACCGTTTGGTTATAAGGATCAATATTCATTGGAGACATTTGACAGATTTGAGTAAGTTGATCTGCCGCCGTGTGTACTGTTGCGAGCTGTTGCGAGATTTCGTGTTTGTAAGGGTTGTCTATATGTGCGTTGCTCGAGCGCGTCAAAACTCCGATGACGTTGAAAACACAGTATGCGGCAATCAGGAAACCCTTTTTAAAAAATCGAACACGTCATGTACGAAGCTTATCTTCTGCACTATCTTTATTTTGTGGTATGTTTGAGTAGGTAGAAGCTACGTTTTAAATTTAATAATGTTATCTACTTATTTTATTCTATTATAATGACGAAGGTTAGCTTATTATGTTTTAAAAGGAAATACTACTGAATTGTTATTATTAATGTTGATTAACATTTAATTTGATATTTTTATGGTAGTGTAATACGGAAATTAAGTTTGTTTTTGTAAATTTATGAAATTAAGTAAATTAGTATTGTTTGTCTCCCCGCCAACAATACGTTAGGAAATGGTAAATTATTTTCAAGTAAAGCGATATTTACTTTCTTGTTTTGTTGTCAGTATTTTTGTTAAGAGAAAATTGGGGAAGATTGAAAAAATAACTAGAACAATTTTGTGCTCGATACGAACTAGTCTTTCGCAATCCGAACAAATACTTTTTCAATTGAGCAGCAGTTATATTTTTCAGAACAAGGATTCTAAATCCGGTAAGTAATTATTTAAACATTTTAAATATAGACAGAAAAAAACTTTAAATATATAGTTTTATTAATTGTTAAATTAATGCTTCTGTTAATAAGTTTGTAGGTAAGCAAATAAGTTATTTTAACATTGTAAAGGTTGAGTCGAATAAATCGATTGTATGACAACGATTTTATCATGTTATGATATTGTTACAAGACATTATTACATACGATGCAGTGTGATAATTAAGATATATAAAATAATAAATATTGTTTTTTTTCTGTAAATAATTAAGTCGATGTGCCAAAGTGTAAAGTATAATTGTTAATATGTAAAATGAATTATTGTGGATGTTGGATACTGTGAAAAATCGCTAGATGCACGCTTCAATTACAACCAATAGCAATAAAGTTTGAATTATAAAGACTATTAATGATTTTTTTTATTTTAATTTATTGCTTGAAGTTGATAAATAAAGTTTTTTTATTATTTAATAACTACAAAAATGTAAAGGGTCGTTTCTGCTCATAATTCTGCAAAACTTTTACTATGAGACCATCTTTAATTTATTAAAGAACATCAGCTGTTCCTAACGTTTTGATCGGATTACATTTATTTATTAACATAACTTAGCATTTATGTAATACCCTACCTAAAGGTATTACATACTCGTGATGTCAGAATCAGCTGATGTTTTTCCACACTTCAGAGATCGTCTAACATTAAATTTACAAAATTATGAGCACAGACTATTCTCAAATATTTTGTAGCAATAAAAAACAGGAGTGTATAAATCAATGTTTCACATAATTATATTTTTTCTATACATAATGTATTCTAAAACTGTTTTAACTAAAACGCACCATTGTCTCGCGCTTTGACACTTGTCTGCAGTACTAAAAAAGCACTTCTTCATCTTAAAACTTTGTCAATGTAAAAAATATACTTTTGGTGCTTTTTATCATCAAAACAAATTGTCTAAGAAAAGAAACTGATATTAATCCGCACATCCTGTATATAAACTTCGATGGTTTAATGTTTCACGTCAAACTTGTTGCCATAAGTTTGAAATGGCAGGATTTTATATTTCTAACGGTTTATTTAAGTATTGTGTTTGACACAATGTCAATTCCAATAGATGTGGCGTTCTCTCTAGACAGGCTTTGCTGCAGTTAAACACTTTTCTGTATCGTTTACATTTTAATTCCCTAAAAACGTCATTTGTCATTTGTTGACAGACATCTTGTCTCACGACCATATTCGTTGTGAAATCAAATAAAAAATGGTAAAAGAAATGTTTATATAATTTTTAACGCAAACTTTGTTGCGAACAAATTACAAAAACACAAATGCTGAAAAAAAAATTTTTTTTTTTAATGGTAAAAGACTTAAATATTGTCAGCCAAACCGACAAGACAGATGCTTGGATAAATGCAAAAAAAAGTAGTGAATTCCAAAAGCTCTGTTAGATTACTGACGTGAACACAACCTTTAAAAAAGTGTATTAGCTGTTCAGGATAAAAAAAAAAAAAAAAAAAAACACATGTTGAAAAAATTTCCACGAGCAGGGTTTGAACCTGCACCCTTCTGACATACCGGGTCAGGTTTTCGGCGGGCTGGTTAGAACCACGATAGCTCAACTGGAAGAGCACCTGACCCGGTATGTCAGAAGGGTGCAGGTTCAAACCCTGCTCGTGGAAATTTTTTCAACATTTGTGTTTTTGTAATTTGTTCGCAACAAAATTTGCGTTAAAAATTATATAAACATTTGTTCAGGATAAGTTAATAGGACTAAAAAAATGTCTTAATAAATTTTACTTTTTATTTTCAAGTGCTAATTGCTGCACTGAAGACACAATATTGCGCGACTTTTGTCTCCTGGTGGATACGAGACTTCAGTAACATTTAGTAACAGACCGGCACGATGATGGCTGAAGCAGAATTATCGCTAAATCAAAACGTATTTGCCAGTCGGCCTAAAATTTATTTTTGTCTCGATGACTTATTATTGTTTAAATCAAAATTGGTAAAAAAGTGGATATAAATAAATAATTATTTATCTTGCCTTGCTAGTTTATTTTTTATATTCAACACTATGAAGACTTAGACTTATTTTTTATGAACAATAATACAAGGCGTACCTTTGTAAACCTAGTAGATAACCTTAATAAAATGCAGATTTACTTCGATACTTAACAGTTCCAAGTAATAAAAGCAACATAACAACAATCTTGAATGTTACTGGCAGTGAATCGATTTTTACATTCAACGCGTTCCAACAACCGTCAACTCCTAAACTATTAAAATATAGTTACTGCATATTAATAACACGTATTAGTTATATGGTAGTATATATAGAATATGGTATCTGCTTATTTACTGAACATCTTAGTTAGTTAACGCAAATTAGAATTCTAAGTAGAAATATGTTTCTGACTACATCTGCAAATGTTCTGCAAGTTATAACAGCGAGATATATTGACCCGCGATGTAATTCTGTGTACAGAACGGAAAGTTCCACGCTCTAAGTCTGTTGTTTTAGCTTTTGTAGTTTAAGTAAGATAGAAAAGTCCAAATAAAAGTGGCTTAAGGACTCCGGAGACAACCGCAGACTTCCCACAATCAAATATAGATCATCTATGTTGATCTTTAAGGTTTATGTTCCATCCTAAGGCAGACATTTTTAATTATAAATGTTTTATTTAAACTTCCCCACCCACCACCATAAACCTAAGTCTAAGTCTAGTCTGGTGGATTTTGGCCTAATCTCCCCACGTGCTCTTTACGAGAGAACGTCTGAACCTAACAGTGGGTTCGTATAAACGCTGATAATGATCCATTACAACACAAGTATCGCCACTTCCTTAAAAATATTATAGCTTTATCGAAAATTATTGCTCGAGAAAAAAACGAGTTGGCAAAGCCAATTGGGGTTCGCTTCGGCCGTAAAATGGCCGAACAGATTCTAAACGCAAGGAAAACTTCCATTTTATGAAAGCTTGCGCCAATAAAATTTGCCGAGTTATAACAATCAGCTTTATTTCTTAGAGCACAACTGGATTGCGTAAGGGCCATTATTCCACAGTACAGGCTTATTATAGTAATCCGAAATTTAAAAAAAAAAATTCGAATTTTTCGAAATTAGTTTTTTTATTGTTGATGGTTAGCGATCGTTGTTTGTAACACCACAGGTATAACTTGCCGGCCATAATGCCTAAGTTACTACAAATTTTTACCGAGTTTTTTTTATTATAAAGATTATAATTATCACTGTTTACCCATGCTCAGATTTAAAAAGCAGTTAAACACCGTAATAATAAAAGAGTTGCCATGTGAAAATGGCCTACAACTCAAGTTTATACTTTGTTGTTATTCCGTCGTTTTGCAAAATGGATCATGGTGAATTTACTGCTAAATGGTTCTAATGGTAAAATAACCATATTAAGTTACAAATGAGAAGATTTACTTTGATAAAAGATCTTGTTGGTTGCTGTTTTAAAGTAAACGGCTTAATCAAAACGGCCTCATAAGTTCGGTCGGTACAACTCTGTCAAAACGTCGGGTATGATAAAGGTAATATGCCATTGATTTTTAGGAGGGAGATTGCTGATTGCTTCAAATGGCATTTTCAGCTTCACCTGACTTGTTTGGAGGCGGCGAGAAACTTAAAGGGTTCCTCAAGCCGTATGAAACGGACCACCCGGCATCACGCACTAATGCGTGTCCCCGTGCTCCACTAGATTCTCCGAAGGGTTCGGATTGGATCGGGGAGCGGAACAACCCGAGGGCGCCTCTAAAGGCTCGAACTTCGGGTCGGGTTGACCGGATTGTGGTGGGGGAGAGAAGCGCCCAGGTTCATGTCTGTACCTGGTATAGAGCGCGTATGAACCGGTTCTTCGTACCCTTGTTCTACGAGTACGGTGTCTTGGGCCTAAACTAGTGTGCATCTTTAGTGTATTCTGTAAATATGTAGTAGGACTTAGATGATCGGGCGAGGAAATATGCCTATGATGCCTTAACAAAGTAGTTTGCGTTAATCGACAATAAAAACTTTGTTTGTAATGGAACGCGACAGCTTAAAAGTTTATATTGAATTGAGTTTCTATCCAACGCTCCACTGTGCCAGCCTTGCCTAGCTGATAAAATTTTCACACCTCCCTCGCTGTACGAGCAAGGTTGCGGGCCTGTACCGACCCGGAATAATATTTACTTCTGATCTGAATTTATGTATCGTAGATGTTTGTTTATTCATAAATAATGAAAGGAAAATACTTTCGAATTCAACGTCTGGAGTGGACGTAATTACAAGTTTATGACGGTAAGATAAGTTCAAACATTATTTTTATTCATAGAGTCTTAAAAATATGTATCGAGTGTCTGTCAACCTTTATAAATTTGTTTCAAGATATATCCTTAGTATTGGTAGTTATCTATCTATACTATTAATAAAGAGGTAATCTTTATTTTTTGGAACTGCTGGTCTAATTCCAAAAATTCTTTTACAGATAGAATGCTACATTCCTTGCGGGTAACATAAGGCTATATTTTAAATTAACAAATAAATATTTTTAAATTCTCAAATCCACGCGGTTGAAGTTGCGAGTGAAGAAGATTTATTCCACCTATGTCAGCTGCCACTTAGGTCAGAAAAAAAGTAGGTTATATGTCTATATTAATTTAGTTAATTTAAGTAGCATCTCTCTCACTGGTTTCCACTGAAAACCAGCGTCACGGCTCGCCATGACACATGCTGAGTGGCGACCATTTTGGTTGCATTACTTGTTAGTTTTTAAATATTTAATTATAATACCTATTCTTGATGTAAGGAATTTGATATTGTTGCTCTCAATGTGTTGTTTGTGCACCAAATAAAAATTTTCTTATTTTTATTCTTATATTGCTGTTCGGTTACGTCGTTCATTTACAAGATAGCAACGGAATCATAGAAATCATCCATTAATTTGTGAACTAACAAAAGAATTCCTTCTGTCATTTGTTTCGATGAAATGTATTATTTGCTGTAGGTACCTAGTTATTATGAAAAATATTATTAGACGACGGAGAACTGTCTAGAGAGGACGCCAGACGATACTTTATTTATATTAATATAAAAATTATAATGTACATAATAAATGAAATGTCTGAATGTCATTACATAATAAAAGTTTTGCGAGTATTTTTGGCAGTGTTATTTCATATTTTTAGTATTAAAGTGGTAAAATATTTTTTTTTTACCAGTTCCCGGGTAAATACGACTTCCAGCGGTTGCGGTGGTAGGTTGTGTACTCTGTTTTTTAGACAGTCGAAAACTTGTCATCTCATCGTCAGCTACCACCTCCTTGCCCAGACCCAAGGGTTTCGGCTGGGATTCTGGAGGAGGTGTCTACCCACGAAAAACCACTAGATCCCCTTTACGTGCCGCTAGGGTGTCTTGGATCACCGGTTTGGCAATCACCAGTATTCGTCCTAGCGGCGGCTACTATATTAACTAACCTAGCCCACTACCACTATTTAATCGAAGTCATCAAAACTCCAGCTTCCTAGTAAAGTGTGCTTCCACCTTCAGCCTAATCGCAGAAGTAGATGTTGACCCATAGTGACAGAATTGATGGCAAAGCTTTATCACGATGTAAATTCAGAATAAAATATACTTCTGGATTGGCAACTGCTACAATCATTCCGCCTCCGAAGATTTACTGTCGCACAGTTTCTTGCGTCTGCATGAACTGCTGGCCCTGCTTACTGCTGAACTGCAACTCAGGAACTGCTCGCCAGTTTGGAGTTCAGCATAGGAGACATGCTTGGCTGCCTTTAATTGATTTATATAAACGTGGTGGTGCCTATCTATACAAATAGTATAAAAGCAGGTTCATGCTTGTGTGCATATTCTCAAAGGTAATATAAAAATATCATCGAGCAAGTTATACGAGTACGTTTTCAGAAGCCAGGACAAAATAGCAACAACAGTTATTACAGTACATGTTTAGAGCATCGGCAAATATTGTGAAAATAATCTAAGTATTTTCTATTTTTTTGTAAGTAGTACGTAGGTCGGTAAGTATATAGATAATATTCTACCATCGCTGAGCAATGGTCATTTCGTTATTTATTTATTAAGACGCACCAACGAATAATTTACAATTCATTTCAGTTTGAAGGATAAAGTTAAAACTAGTGAATCGATACATTTATAGGAGCGTAGAGCACTTTCTAATATATAATAAAATCATTTTAGTTTGGTTAAATCAAAAAAAGAAGACTCAAACTCAAACTCAAACTCAAACTCAAACTTTTATTTACAAACTAAGTGGTACATAGATGGTGTTTACATTGATAGTGTCCTTATTACTTAGTCACCTTGTACAGGTATAACAAATAATACTTATATTAACTATAATATGTAATACAATATGTTATAGAAATATATACCTATATTTATATTAAATTGCTATTAAAGCTTAAATTATATTGTGAATTGAATTGTACAATAAATCAATAAATTGTATTAAATTGTATTCTACTCTACTCGGTAGAAAAGCTCCCAAATACCAAATACTTAACAATTTTACATGATTACACTGTATTGATTTATATTATAACATTATTTTTAATGAGGTTTAAAATATTATTGTTCAAGATTAATTATTATGAAATATTTTTATTTTTATTTTTATTTTAGACAACATCACATACATTGTTCTGATCCCAAGGTAAGTAGCTAAAGCACTCGTTTCATGGAAATCAGAAACAACGACGGTACCACAACCACCCAGACTCGACACAATATCGAAAAGTTCGTTTTCGACATTGACCCGACCGGGAATCGAACCCGGGACCTCAGAGTTAGCGCCGCCCAAAGTCCGGCGTGCAAGCCACTTGGCTACGGAGGTCGTCAAATAAAAGTATATCAACGAAATAAAAGCATTATCACGGATTAAATATTATAATTAAATTAAATTTAAAATATTATTACAACATTAAATTATTTCTGAATAAACAATGCATAGACACATTAAAATATATTTAAAAAAAAAACATAAAAAACACGGATATCAAGCTTGTGTTACGGCTCTATGCGCTATAATTTTGAAACGAGGTAAACTGAGGCCAAATATATCTAGATCGTGGTTGTTTTTGTAGAAGAGGTTGTAGCTTGTGAGAACACGGTTTAAAGGAGAGTTGAGACCCAAATTCGTCTTACTATTGTGGGGAGAGAATAGGTATCTTACGATTTATTAGTCTACAATTAGGACGTGGCATTAAAATCGAAACATTAGATGGAGATCTGAGGAGCAGAACTGCGCGCTTAAAATTTTATGTAGATTAATTAGGTCTGTTATGTTACGGCGATCAACAAGGGAGTTGAGTTTCATAGCAGTTAAGCGATGAGGGTAATCCAGGTTTTTGGGAATGTCATTGTCCCTGTAGACTAGAAATCGTGTAAATTTGCGTTGTACTCGCTTGTACTCGCTCAATCCTGTCAACATGGGCACCACACAGAGGAGGCATAATCTAAGTGGGTTCGCACAAGGGCACTGTACAGGCATCGCAGTGAAGATGGATTTTTAAAATCTTGACAGTTCCGTTTGATAAATCCCAGCATCTTGGAAGCCTTGCGTACGATATTGTCAATATGTTGCATGAATTTAGGCACAATTAGTGCACTTACGAATGTCGAGTACTAATAACGCGCCCGGTCCGCGATTGCTAATCGCATAGGCCACAGTCATCGGATGGGTGGCCAAAAATTTATCATCTCGAGCTCCTCCGTGCTTCGGAAGGCACGTAAAGCCGTTGGTCCCAGCTACATTAGCAGTCGATAACAACCACCAATCCGCACTGGGCCCGCGTGATGGTCTATGGCCCGATCTCCATAGGGAAGGCTCGTGCCCCAGCAGTGGGGACATAAAAAGAGCTGATGATGATGATGATGATTTATTTAATGTGATTCTACTCCTATACGGAGCAAAATAAATAAAATAAAGAAAAGATAAATATAACATACTTACTACGTTAATATAAGTTGAAAAGTAATTATTTTCTATGTCCTCCGGCTACATTAAATTTTGAATAATATAATCCTGAATTCAACAATATGGTCGCTACAGAATAGAAACTAACTACGAAGCTTTTAATATAATTAGCAATGAAATAAAATAGTAAAATAAGCTTGAACGTACATACCTACTTATAATTAAAATTATATTTTACTGACAACATTCTAGAACTTTTTGCGCAGTCATTTATTTTTAAGAGGCTTTTATTTTTAAGGAGAAAAATGTAAGTGCTATACACGACAACGTTGAAATTATATTCGGTTATTAGAAAAAGTAGGTAATTGCGTTCCATAAAAGTCACACTCACTCATTATATAAGTCTTAGATAGCTAATCGGATGAGTCTCAGATAGCCTAGCTGATAAGTCTCCGATAGACTTGAGTTATATCAGACAGGCTTTCTAAAACTTATCAGATAGGCTATCAGAGACTTATCAGAGAAGCAACCCTAGACCTATCAGATAGGCTATCTGAGATTGTCAGATAGGCTACCTAAGACTTATCAGAGAGGCTTTCTGAGACTTATCAGACTGGCTATCTGAGACTTATCAATAGGCTATCTGAGATTTATAAGAAAGGCTATCTGAATCATTCAGAAATGTTATCTTAGACTTATCAGACAGGTCATCTGAGACATTACAGACAGGTTATCTCAGACTAATCAGATTGTGAGATTTTTCAGATAGATTCTGAGACTTATCACATAGGCTATCTGAGACATATCAAGCAGGTTACCTAAAACATATCAGACAGGCTGTCTGAGACTTATCAGATGGGCTATCTGAGACTTATCAGATAGGCTATCTAAGACTTATCCGATAAGCTATCTGAGATATATTAGATTTTGAGACTTATTAGATAGGCTATCATAGACTTATCTGATAGGTGCATGCGTACCTTCTCGCGGGTCTGGTGCGTCCCGCGTGTTATGTGGGGCTCTCCCATCCGCTCCCCGCCTAACTCTGAGAAGGTGAACGGGGCGCAGGAGGCATACCCACTAAACACGCAATACCATCCTCTTTCGGAGATAGCAGGCACCGAGTACCAATCTGCGCTAACGAAATTATACTAAATTTAAAAAAAAAGTATTTATCAAACATTTATAGTTCCTGTAACGCGGATTGTGTAACAGGAATGAGCAATGACTTCCACACTAGGGCCTGGCTCGTGGGTGTCAATTCTCTAGGGTAAGCTAAGTCACGTCACAAACAATAACTAAACAGTATGATTCTCACAATCACAAATAATAAATAATTAAATTATTGAACGGTGCAATGCGCGAATGTGGAGTGCGTGTATGTAAAAAAGAGTTAAGGGTGCGCCGACAAAAAAATGCTAAAAATGCAGTTACGGTTAAGTAGATATAATTGAAAATACTATCGTATTAAATGAACAAAATATATATTCAGTATCATAGGGAACGTGTTTACAGTTTGTCAGAACCATAAATTCATAACACGCTATAGTTTTTTCTACAATATCATTTAAAGTTGGGCAAAAATCATGAAAACGAGTGGCGGTGTTTAGTAGATTTCTTATAGTTTATCTAAATTATTGTATCTCTGATTTTGTCTAAACAATCATCAATGGATAAACTACAAATTGCTAGACTACATTTTCGATTCATCAAGTGGTTATTTAAATAATTATTTTTTATTAAGCACCTTAAATTCCCCATACAAAATTAGTATGGCCGCGCGGCATCAAATAAATATGGACGACGACATTTCAAATAAAACATATGACACTTGTCACTTATGGACGGCGCACCCTTAAGTGCGTGTGTGTGCGATTTACTCTTGAGAACTACTACCTGATAAAAGACCTAATTAATTATGCCGTAACTTTTAAAATTTTCTCCAGATTGAGCGTAATCCCAAGTCAATAGCAGAGTCAGAATTGTTGATTTGACTAGTTGATAAGCTTAATTACTTATTATTTATTATATATCCAAAATAGCTCTACGGAATTGTTGAGGGACTCATAAAGAACAACAACATGTTCGCAAACTTCATAAATATATTTCATCGTTAATAGAATTTCGTATTATGAATCAATAGGAAAACTTTATTTCTCGTGTAGTCTACCTGCGGTGCATTAGCGATGCGAAGAGCGTACGCAAGCAAGAAATAAATCAAAGCGTGCGTACAAAAAACAACAATAACCGCACAGACGTTGCCTTTTGAGCTCCATAAATATTCCGGGCACACCTCTCAAAGTTTATCAAATAAAAATTTCAGCGTCTCGCCGGAGATTTATCGCATCGTTTCCCCTTTCAAAAGGTAAAATAGAACTGAGAAAGCCCTTTTTCTAATTTATACGAAGGTTGGAGGGCATCAACCTGTGCTGCCTCTGTCCGTCATTATGGTGGAGTGAGTGACAGCAACAATTTTCAACTAGGCTTAATTGAAGATAGGTTTGTGAATAAGAATAGATAATAAAATAACGGTTTAGAAGTTTGTATCGACCACAGCCACCTTGCGACGATCTTCGCGAGGTGGCTAACAAAAGCTGAATGAGAATAGCCGCGGATCGTACTCATTAGCGTATACTTTATATATTTACTAGCGACCCGCCCCGGCTTCGCACGGGTGCTATGCTGATACACGCAACCGTACAACAATACATAGATGTCCCTGCATTTTAAATCTGTAATATCTTCGAAAATATTTATCAAAATTACATGCTGTAAAGGGCCATATTGATCTATATTAAAGGCACAATGTATTTAAGGTACTTAATTGGATAAGGATTAATGCTGTATTGCTTAAAATCGCTTCGTAAATAAGCCATTATTTCTCGTAAAAAGTAAAGGATAAAAAATGATTATAGTGGGTTATCCCTAAGAGATTGACATATATCATCGCTAACTTATTTGTAGATCTTTTTAAGGTGTACAATACTGTAGTACATTATTTTGATCTATCTCGTAGGGTTCAGCCAGCGTTTGCAATGTAAGCGCAAAAAAATGTGAAACCTCTAAAATTATTAGTGTTTCTCTACTATATTATGCATCATGCATGCATTATACATGATATAAAATTTTCTTCTTGAATCACTCTATCTATTAAAAAAAACCGCATCAAAATCCGTTGCGTAGTTCTAAAGATCTAAGCATACATACATACATAGGGACAGCGGGAAGCGACTTTGTTTTATACTATGTAGTGATTTCCACTATAAACATATATTGTATGGTATTGGCTGATGGTGATGATGATGATCCCCTTTCTTTATTTACAGCCTAGTAACCAATTGCTCTTAATTTTGTGAATTTAATTGTTGTAAATACTTTAGAGTGTAGAGAATAAACATCGCACCAATTACTTCAAAATGTATAAACCTAATTTTGTCTTCTTCGCCCCTGTGGTTTTTGTTTACCTTTGTTTGTGAGCTTTTCGGCAACGCTAGTAAAGCTATGATTTTTAAGGTTAACAAGTTTGTATTTTTTTTTATATTTCACGGGTAAGCACTTGTCCTTGCCAGTGATGAGTAAGTTACTGTTTTTATGATTTGTTTTTTTTATTTATTTTTGTTCCTGTTTCGTGTCATGATGTCACTACTGTGTACAGCAGAATACCAGTGCAGCAGGCCCCGCTTGCTGCGTATACTGAGCTGTGCACAGTGTTGGCATCACATAACAGGGCACAATGTCAATTGTTATTATTTTTTATTATTTTTGTTATATGTTGTATGTTTAATTGTGTGTTCATCGATAGGGAAGGCCCGTGCCCCAGCAGTGGGGACATAAAATGAGCTGATGATGATGATGATGATGATGAAGGCCAAAGGTGGAAGTGCACTTCATCCGAAATCCTCAACTACTGAGGCACTGGCTACCCTATCTCTAGCTGCCGGAACATAATAATGCCATGTTCAAACACTGATACTATGACGACATATTTAGATAAGATGGTGGTAGCTAGCCAGGCCGACCAACAAGACCTACCACCAACCAAACCGAGTACACAAACATCTATCCCGCCGCTGGGAATCAAACATGGGGCCTCTGGGTCTAAACCAGTCTGGCCTAGTGGCCCCAGAGGCGGTTAGTTTTGCACAAAATATTTCATTCGGGTTTCCTTAAGTTGCTGGCTCCTAGAAAGCCTTAGTCAAATATTTAAAGTAACACTCAACTTACACTCGACTGCACCGGCCAGCAACGGGTCCCGCGGGCCATAATAAAGTCAACTCTGCAATCCAATTTATAGACTGGGATTTCAGAAAGGCTACGCTGCAATGTTTGTTAACCAAAAATTAATTTGGTGCCAGCTACTAGTGCGCCGAAGCTTTATATTTTAAACAAATGTCTTATAAAAAGTTTATAAGCACACCTATGGGTGTGCTTCGTGGAATACTTTAGGTGTGCTCCGTCTGGATGTGCTTCGTTTGGGTGTGCTTCGTGGAATACCTCAGAAGAAGTTGTCCTTACGTTACTAAAACGTCAGGTCGAATAGTAAGAAAGCCGAGGGTAGTCTGCTCACATCCTCTATTCAAGTAATTCCAATTTAGGCCTTTCTGGTTCGGAAGCCTTACTCAGGTTCTCTAAGCATGGTTGGATGTCTGAAGACAGCTGATGGGGCAGATTTGTGCCTCCCTAGCCAACCTCACCTTGCTGACCCGCAATTTGAAAAGTTTAAGTTAATTATATTGAAGTATGTAAGCTGGATGAGAGTAGCCGCGGATCGTGCTCGGTGGCGTGCACTTGGAGAGGCCTAATGTCCAGCAGTGGACTAGTATAGGCTGATGATGATGATGATGATGTTACTTATTGGCCTTTGACCAGCCGTGGGCGTCTTTTGGCTGATATGATTGCGATGATAATGATATCACTTATTCTTTATGTTATTTACACATCTTATCTTATTGGCGCCTGCCGAGGTTTCCATCTCCCAGTAGCACTTCGTCCCATCGGGATCTTTTATGTAACCCCAACCGTTCACTCTTCTTCCTGATGATGAGATGATTATAATGATGATAACTAATGTTAGACCTTTCATAACATCATTTCTTTACGCATACACTTTAACAGCGTTTGAGGAAAAAAACTATGAGGAAATATTATTTCCAGCATCTCAAACTAGTAGCTCGCAGCTCCATATTCCCGAACGTCTTTATAAATTGGAGTGGCGTCAAACAAGCCGCATACAATTGCGTCGTCTCCGCAGTTATTCATCACGGTCTCGGTACGGGCGAGGCATGCGAACCATTGTACTGCGACAGAGGCTTGCAAGAAGCCTGACCCGGGAACATGGTCGAGCTGACAATCATCTTAGGAATTTATGTTTGGTAAATGTTGATGTCGAATATTTTAGATTGTATTTTTTTTTTGCACTTCAAAATTATAATTTGTGACTTAGACAGTTATCCACTGGTAGGTATGTTCATCGCTGTACAATACCTTTATTGTACAGCGATGAACATCAGCAAAAATAAAGTCCGGTGACGCTGAAAATGCCCAGGGTCAATCAGAAAACTCTCTAAAAAAACGATAAATTATACTTTAATTGTTAGCAAAAGAAAAGCGCTTTGGTAAATTTTACTTTTTATTTATAAGTGCTAATTGCTGCAATCAATTCGGCAGCAATAAGCACTTAAAAATAAAAAGTAAAATTGACTATAGCGTTGTATGGTATTTCATCTGTAAAGATGAATCTGCATAGCCATCGGTTGCAATAACCGTTGGACAGATGGCACTGCATAATGGTCAGTGCAGCCGCCCGGATTGCGGAAGACCCAGGTTCGATTCCTGACTGGGTCGGGTGGGCATTTAATAATGTTTTCACTGTATTTTATAAATATTTAGCGCTTAGGTAAGTACTTATATATTATTCGATGAGTTGGTCATCGAAGGCAATAATACTCGTATATGCCACTATAGTATGGTATCATCATCATCATCATCATCATCATCATCATCATCATCATCATCTCAGCCAACAGACGTCCACTGCTGGACAAAGGCCTCCACGGCAAGGAGCTCCACAACGACCGGTTTTGTGTTGCTTGCATCCAGCGGCTTCTCGCGACCTTCACCAGATCGTCGGTCCACCTTGTTGGAGGCCTGCTCCCTCTGCGCTTTCCAGTACGCGGTCCTCACTCGAGGACTGTTCCGCCCCAGCGGCCATCAGTACTGCGAGCGATGTGCCCTGCACACTGCCACTTGAGTTTAACCACTCAATGTTATATAAAACGATAAATTATGGTACATTACACAAGCAATAGGATTGAAACCCATATTGCGATGTATCTATTAGTCAAATGGTTTAAATACTTCTAAGAAAGTCGAATGCACTAATTATGGGGTGCATACTACTAAGCATCTTGGGTCAGTGGGCCGCGCTTTATCGTGTGCTTCCAGTTATCTATATAAATGTGTTGCTAATCACAAAACTCGAGAACGGCTGAACAGATTTGGCTGATTCCTTTTTTGTTGTGTTTGATAATGTCTGAGCAAGGTTCTTATGGAGAGAAAAAACGTAAAAATTGTGAGGCAATAGTAAAAACAACAATTTTCTTTTCCCATACAAACCACTCTGTCCCCCAGCTGTCAAACATTTGACGTCAATCAAAACAAAATAAAGGCGCGTTAGGATTATCTATAGTATGCCTTCAAGTGGATTAGAGGTCAGATTTATTTATTTACGCGTCAAGTAATCAAACAAAAAAATATCGTGTACCATAAGGCATTACAATAAAAATATCATCACATTAGATATTACTAAAGTCTTTCAATGTTATTTTATTTCTATTAGACTGCGACAGGCCAATAACTTTTGACAGAAAGAAATCTGTCGGGGCAGCTATTAACATAAAATAATCAATGTAAGTTGTAACTTTGTTTTAGAGAAATAGGACAGAACAAGGTCTGCCGGGACAGCTAGTCATTAATAAATACTCAGTTAATGAATAATGTAACTTAAACGTCTATCGAGGACCATATATGTACACATCCTGATTATTTCCATATAATTTTACGCAAAAATATTGTTGCGAACAAATTACAATTAGCTTATTTGGCAGTGCACCTGGCCCGGCATGTCATGGGGTTTGGACACTTTGTCTTTTTCTAATTGTAATTTGTTTCCAACAATATTTGCGTAAAATTATACGTAAATAATCATAAATATATCATGCCTAATTCTTAACTAATCTTTCAATATTTGTAAAAATATTAAGATCGGATGTTGATGACGTGAATAGCCTCCTTTGGCTTATAAAGTAAAAGTAGATAGTGTTGATTAATTTCGGCGGATATGGATTGGATTGGATTGGATATGGATTGAGCCACGATAGCATAGTTGGCAGTGCACCTGACCCGGCATGTCATGGGGTGCGGGTTTGAATCCCGCTCGTGGATTTTTTTTCAACACGTTTTCTTTTCTCAAATAATATACACCTCCTGTCGATATATAGCATACGCAAAATCGCCCATACTCTCAGGTCGTGAGCTACTAAACATTCATAGCATACCACGTCAATTTAGACAGAAATAGATAAGATAAAGGAATTTATTACGGCTTCACGCCCCGTTATGGCGACCACGGATTCCTCAAATCCCCGTCTCAGCAGTGGCTTAGGCCCATTTCTGGGGACTGGATTTATTATGCTGTGCATGTCCCGAACACATTCGGCAAGGGGTCAGCGAGGTCTGGAGTCAATAGAAAATCCACGAAGCAAACTAGGTTTTTCTTGTATTTTTTTTGTGGCTATGATACGTGTTGTCAGTTGTTCGAAATTGGAATATAAAAATTCTTCATTCATATAAAGTTTCATTTCGAAAACAAGAACTTAAAATTTAAAACTTTTAAGGTATTAAAATTAATTAATTTATGAATTTTTTATTTTTATTATTTTATTATTATTATTTTTTTTTTTTTTTTTTGATGATGATGAAGGTATTAAACCTTTAAAATTCTTGTTTTTGTAGTCATTTATACAGTCAAACGAGATAAATTTCATTTCTAAATGGAGATTTTAAAAAAATATTCATTTTTATAAATTTTTAAAACACTCATGTGCCTCGAAGCACATTAATTGGATAGTGATTTTTATTAATAGAAGTATTAATCTACTTGTTTGATTGTTTGAAATAATATTAATGTTCTTTATCATTACGCTAACTATATTATTAGTCATATGAATTTTGAAATCTAATACATATGTTCATTTTATTATTGTACTAGCGGCCACTCGTGGTTTCACCCGCGTGGTTCCCGTTCCCGTAGGAATATCGGGATAAAAAGTATTCTATGTGGTAATCCAGGTTATAAACTATATGTATGCCGAATTTCATCCAAATCCATTCAGTAGTTTTTACGTGAAAGAGTAACAAACATCCATCCATACTTACAAACTTTCGCGTTTATAATATCAGTAGGATAGTCTTCCTTTTTTATCCGTGGCTAAATCTTATGTTACACCTAAGTTATAAATATCTACATACATTTATTACATATTATTAAAACTATACAAATAATAACAGCGGATAATAAAATTGTCTGCACAGCGCATTTTAATATTGACTATGATTATATATTATATTATATGATATGATATGATTATATATTATTATATTATTATATGATATGATTTATATGATTATATATTTTGATTGACTAACTGGGTCGCGTACAGTCGCCGCATACATCGAATGTGTATTAGATGTGACGTTTCCTAGAGTTATAGTATTTTATAAATGGTCTGATCAAAATAAAGCGCCAATAGTCGAACAGATAGATGATAGGGTTGCATGCGTGAAGTCGTGGTTCAGTCTCCTTAGCTCCGTTAGGCTAGTCATGTGAACCCATGCCACAATCTAAGGAATTGTTTAATTTCTTTACTTTGCCCATGCCTAACACAAGCGTCTTAGCTTTTCGAGTTATATTAATTCATAACAATCTTTGCTTAAAAACAAAATTTTTAAAAATGACATTATTTTAAACAGAAGACATCCAAGATAACATTTTACTAGAAAAAATCGAGCAGTCTCAGGAAGCTCAAGTGGGAATCGAACCCACGACCTTAGATAGCCGGTCCAATGCTCTGACCGCTGAGCTACCGAGGCCCCAGAGGACTTTTTGAATTTTTCTAGTAGTTTGTGATTTACGTGGCAAGCCAGCGGTATTACGTCACTGTGAAGTTACTACCCTCTCAATCGAAAACTTTAAATTTTAAACAACAAAATTAATGTAAATATTTAATAAAATAAGAATAAAGTTTAACAATTCAGATCTTCATGATGTTAAACGATATACATGTTTACGAGAAAACAGTTTTCCAAGCCTTTGAGACTCGTAAACAGGTTGTTGATTTCTGGACTTCAGCTTTGAAGCGAACAACTTAAATAAATATTATCGCAAAGGTTCAGAATTCTCAAGATAGAAGTTGAAAGTCACTACGTCTGTTTACTAAGAGAAAAGGGTTGAGTCTTACGATCTATGTATTGAAAACAATGTGTATAGTTACTAAAAAATTATATAGAAAAAAAAAAAAAAATTCAACACTTTTCAAATTTGAATTTTGTTCGCAATAAATTATGTATTGGTGTTATATTTATGTTATATACTAATACAACGCGCTCATAAGTAAGCAGCAGTGATCGTAAATGTAAGTAAACATAAGTTACTGAACCACTAGGGCTGTGACTTACTTATTTTGATGTGACGTCACCGTAGAAATATTTAATTAAAAATTGCATAACAAATGAAAGTTGATAGTTATGTATCAGTAACTCTGCATACAAGTTTTAGATCGGATACACTGTGGATCTTTTCATTTTGACCACACCTTCCTGTTACACGTTGTATACACCACAAATATAAAGTAAAAGACATATTTTTTTTTGGGCAATTTCAATAAGTGCCGGCCAACAAAAATAAATGGTACGTATCATTAGAACTCGCCATTTGGAGTAATAGTTAATATAGCACACAAGTTGTAGGATTGCTCTGAGCCAAGTTATACAAGTTCGAAGATTCATCATTTTCTTATGTAGGTATACTTATTGATTCCTGAAAGTGCTGGCAAACATAAAATAATGATAGATATTGTTAGAACTAATGATCCGAAGCAATTGTCATTGTGAAGCGTCAAGCGACCGCTTTGAAGTTGATACGAAAAAAAAATGAAAATAAAAAGTATGAAAATGATGAATCATCGAACTTGTATAACATGGCACAGAGCAATCCTACAACATTTGTGCCATAGTAACTATTACTCCAAATGGCTAGTTCTAACAATACGTACTATTTTTTTTTTGTTGGCCGGCATTTTCAGAAAAGGCCCAAAAATGTATGGAGCCCGAATGATCTCCTTTCGTTTTCTTTACTTTTTTTAATACTCACTTACTCCAGTGACTTGAATAAAACAAAAGATCAATTCCCGTGATACTCTCAGCGCAGACTGATAAATGATGGAAGCGTCGTACTATGTTTTGGCTACTATCGATCTTGCACTTAAAGGTCACTTTAAAAGTTAATAACATTTATAATAAGTTGGTAATTCAATCGAAAGTTATATTAGCAAAGCATTATTGTGAATACAAAACTGACAATTTAGGTAACCCTTATCTAGGCTGCGGTGGAATTGAAACCACAATTATTTCAACCACATACACTCCTTAGAAAATTAAACCCTCGGCAGGGTCCGTGGTCACAGGGACACGCCCCCTGTGGAGGACCCGTAAAAGTGGTTTCAGTACAACTTGAAGTGTTTATGTAAACTTTAGAATAGTAATAGTCTATAACTGTCCCGCTGGCCAAAGGCCTCCATCCAAGGAATCATCGCTACAATTGATGGGTAATGGCTTAATCACCACGCTTGCCAAATGCGGGTTGGCGAACACTAAAACGGGCTATGCATTGAAAAATCCGAAAAACACTTTGCCCGACCTGGGAATTGAACCCGGAACCTTTGGGCATCGGACCGGGCGCTTTGCCACTTAGCCACTGAGGCTTCAAACTTTAGAGAAAAATATTAAAATATCTGTGTCATTTCAAACATTATTTAAACAGATTAAATTATATCAGTAAAAAAATACCACAACCTAATTTATAGCGCAACAAAATACGCAACTAGTAAAACTCGACCACAGCTCAATTGAAAGAGAAGTCGGCTGGATCACAAAAGGTCGTGGGTTCAAGCTTTAACACCAACAAGCTTCTCAATGCTAATAAATTGTTATTTTACACATAATACATTTCAAAACAAGCCTCTTAAGAAAGCTCTGTTCAATTCTGTTTACGCAGTATCGTCCGGTGTCGATCGGACGAATACGAAACAATACCTATTGAATTGAACCTCTCGTTGCGAAAAGAATACGAATTGAGTATTCTAACAAGGAGGTGCTTCAGGAATTGGAACGGTTATGCTGAGCTCACTTTTTTAAAGTACGTACTTAACGCCCGGCCACGACTACCGGGTCTCGACTCTGCAATTTATAATTTCCACACTCGCGTTTTTGTAACCTGTTTCTATATTTTTCCCATAGAACGAACACGAACACGAACTTCAACTTCATAATGTAAAGTTTGAGACATGCTAATGTCATAAAATCTAAAGTCGTCTTTCAATTGTTAGTTCCATTTACGAACGTTGTGGCGCTGTATCAATTTCCATACAATTGGGTACATAGGCGTTTTAGCAACTGTCAAAACCAATTTTTTAATAGTAATTGTATGGGAATGGAAACTATGACTTCACTCTTTTCTATTAACTATCAGCCTTACAAATAAAATATTTTTAATCATCATCTAAGCAATTACATAAGTAATCATTTGCTTAAATTTTAAGCATCTGATTAGCAGCGCTCACAAATAAAACACTTTAATCATTTGGTTAACTAAACATCGTTATTGAGTTTGACTTAAGAAATAACGTTATTTTAACGTTACAGTTTGGCATAATTGTGTAGAAGTCTTTACTTTTTCGCACATAAAAGTATATAATGACTTTTGACATATTATGTTTGAACCTATTGTATTCGTGATTTTACTGATTTACTGTTACTGGCATTTTAACTGGTATTCTACCTTCACAAACCGCATAATAACTGGTGACGAGACATGGGTTTATGAATATGATATGCAAACAAGTCAACAATCTTCAGAATGGCGCCTCGAAAACGAGTCGAAATCCAAAAAACCGCGTCAAAGCCGCTCGAAAATCAAAGTTAAGTTATGCTGATAGTTTTCTTCGATTACCGCGGTGTAGTGCACCACGAATTTCTTCTAGAGGGACAAACGGTGAATACAGAATATTATTTAGGTGTCATGAAGCGTTTGAGAGAGAATATCCGCCGAAAACGGCCAGATTTATGGAACGACAATTAATGGATTTTACACCATGATAATGCACCATCGCACAAAGCCATCATTGTGCAAGAGTTTTTAGCCAAAAACTCGACGAATGTCATCGACCAAGCGCTGTACTCTCCTGATATGGCTCCGTCTGGCATTTTCCTGTTCCCGAGGTGAAAATTACCACTTCGAGGAAGGCATTTCGATTCGATTGAATCTATAAATGAAAATTCGCTGAAAGAGTTGAAGACCATACCTCAATCAGCTTACAAAAAATGTATGGAGGACTGGGTCAAGCGCTAGCGTAGCTGTATTGCAAGCGAAGGGGCCTACTTTAAAGGCGACAAAATAAATTTGGACGAATAAATTACTTTTTTTGGTTTTATTGAACAATTCCCGGTAGTTTTACACAGAAGGTATATCGGTAGATTTAAACAGTCACTGTAAGTTTTTTCCCTCCGAAATCTTCTAAGATATTTTAGAGCCCTTAATTCTCTCAATATCACTACATAGTATAAAACAAAGTCGCTTTCCGCTGTTCCTGTGTATGTATGTATATATGTAAGCTTAGATCTTTAAAACTACGCAACGGATTTTGATGCGGTTTTTTTAATAGATAGAGTGATTCAAGAGGAAGGTTTATATGTATAAATACGTACGTAATATAGTAGAGAAACACTGATCATTTTAGAGTTTAGAGGTTTCACATTTTTTTGCGCTTACATTGCACACGCCTGGCTGAACGCTACGAGATAGATCAAAATAGTGTACTACAGTTTTGTACACCTTAAAAAGGTCTACAAAAATCTCTTAGAGATAACCCGTAATAATCATTTTTTATCCTTTACTTTTTACGAGAAATAATGGCTTATTTACGAAGCGATTTTAAGCAATACAGCATTAATCCTTATCCAATTAAGTGCCTTAAATACATTGTGCATTTAATATAGATCAATATAACCCTTTACAGCATGTAATTTAAATGAATATTTTCGAAGATATTACAGATTTAAAATGCAGGGACATAGCGGTTCGTGTATCAGCATTGCACCCGTGCGAAGCCGGGGCGGGTCGCTAGTTAATAATTTTCATAGAACGTCAGTGTTGGCGGGCGTTTTGTCATTGTCTATCATGTCACTAAAACAGCTGTTGCGACGTCGCCATCTTGCTGTTTAACGAGTTAATCAGGGTCTCGGAGTGTTTAAATTTGACAGTTAGTTAGGCCGCTTTTAAGCAATTGCTTAGCGCTAAATAACTTTTATTTGTAACAATTTTGTCTAACTAATTAGTTATCCATTGATTAACGCTAACTAATTACTTAAATATTTTTATTTGTAAGGCTGTTAGTGTTTAGTAATAATTTTTTAGGTTACAGAAATTCTTGCGTAGGTCAAATCAGAAATTGGGTAATGTTAAAAGAACTGATACGTGATGTTATTTATACGTTTAATGTTCTCGAATTAATTGTAGTTTATGTCAACACTCCTTTTATTTTATTTTACGATACGATACGAATACGATATTTGTTCGTGCTCGACCTACGGATAATTAATACTCAGGTTGCATGCGAGAAGTTGTGGTTCAATCCCCATCACGTGAACCCTAAAATAAACGTAAACGTAACCCTACCCGTACTACGTAACCCTAATGTAAACGTCTAACATAAACATATTAGCTTTCTTGGTGGGATAACAGGAATGTTACTTATTTATTGCACACGATTGAGGAAGTTTTAAAATACCAGAATCAAATCCTTGGTGGTATTTCTGTATATATTGCGTTTTTGATGTGTAACATCTTTCTCCTCGCCTTCTATATATACAATTTGTGGGAGTGATTTCGTGGAAAAGAGACGGAAGTAGGGTCGTAACAGTGTGATCCGTAACAGTGAGATCGGCTCGCCTTCTATATATACAATCATTTGTTGGAGTGAGCTAGAAATCCACTTGTCGAGTCGCAAGACTCACATGCTATAGTTCTCTTTTTTAAATAGGGTCTAATGCTTACAGTCAGGTAAACAAAACTCTTCGTAAAATATAAGGGTTAACACATAAATAAAGGTCATAGTGAGTTTGTAAAGTCACAACTTTCCTCTTATCACAAGTGAACTTCCAAATACTGGGGTAGCCGTAACTGGCAAGTGACGTGATAGGTACTTGGTAATGGCCCCATTATAATGATAACTTTGCTTGACAGGTTTAGATCGCGACGTGACAAACATGTAAGTGCTTAAATGGGTTTGATGGGAAACACGAGAAGTTTGATTTCGGGACATAAATATATGGTGCGTTAGTTATATCTTAATAATATGCTTGATTTGATTTGATTGATTTGATAAAAGTCTTACTTGGGTTTTTGTCCGAATACACAGTTCAACGTGCTTAACAAAGCACGAAAGAACTCAAGACATTATAACTTGGTCACCCATCCAGCGGCAAGCAATTGCGACAATTGCTTAATAACCACGACCGTACCGCTGAGCACTCAAGCTACAGCGAAAGAGCCCACCCACACGACCCAAGCCGAGGTTAGCCTTTAGAGGCGCCCTCGGGTTGTTCCGCTCCCGATCAGATCTGAACCCCTCGGAGGATCTAGGAGGGAACAGGGATACACACTAGTGCGTGATGCCGTTTCCTCTTTATAAATTGATTTTTTTTTTACATGTTGTATGTTTAATTTTATTTAATTGTGTGCTATGTTATGTGCTTCCTATAAATGTTTTTCTTCTTTTTCTATAAAACATCTGACGGTGCTTTGTTTCACACGCCTTGAGGAACCCATTAAGTGTCTCGCCGCCGCCCCCAAAAAGGTTCGGTGACGCTGAAAATGCCGCATGCCGTTTGTGGCATAAGCAAACTTTCTCCAAAAAAACAAAATCCAGCAAAAACTAAACTTTGATTCAATGGAAAACTATTAATAGTTGTCATATTGATCGCGACACGTTGCCACTTAACGTCTGGTTTTTACTATCATAAATTAACCACTACCGGTATAATTTTAATTGCCCCACATTTCTGAGCGAAGGTGAAATTATAAATTAAAACGCCCACCACATTATTCTATATATTCGCCGTCTTTCTAGGTGGGGGCGACACGAGACAATGGCGTCAGTAATTTTTCCTTATTAATGCCTCTTTTCGCTCATTTTCTTGGGCTTTTGTCCCGAACGCAACGGGAGTTGTCCGATTTTTTTCTCATTAACACCCTGAACACTTAGGAAATGATTTGGCCATGATGGTGGCTATTTATCTAAATGTTTTGATGGATTCTATACAAGCTGAACGAAAAACAATTTTCAAAGGTATACTTTTTCATAATCAATTGATTTTTCAATAATGTATTATTATTAGTGCGCACGTCTTTATATCTGATGAACTTGTCTACTGAACCTTACTTGAGTAATGAGAAACTATCATACTGACTGTTCATTGACTATAAAAGCCTAGTTGTCAAACGAAACAAAAGACAAACGAAATATTAAAACTTCATGCCTTTGACATTTTCATTTGTTTCAAGTGGCGAAATAAAAATTAATTAAAATGGTTCGCTCTTAGAATACTGCTGCCGATATATATGTATATACTTATAAAATATACAAAATAACTGTTATTGCGACATACATTTAAGTTCATATATGGTATGTAACTGACCCTAACGTTGCTAGCAAATAAAAACCTGTTTATTAATTTCCGACACGTACAAAATTTTAAATCCTTAGCGAAGGAAAGAGAATAACGTTCTTTGTTGAAAAGCCCAAACACTTTTTGTGATACTTGAGACACAATGCACGCATCAAAGGTTGCTCATAGAAAGGTTGTATTGTGGTGTAATCAGCGCTGCTCCGCGATTTCCTCACCTGGCTTACGTCGCCGGCCGGCCCGCGCATAATATAACACTCTTTTCTTCTTACCCTCTTTCCTGTATAACACTTGAGCTGCGGTCATTATCGTGAGGTTATGCGGGGTATTTTCTTTTCTCTTGTGTTTTTCGTTACCCGTAAATGTGGTTATCGTTGAAGTTACATTGTTTGGGGTAAATAAGGACACACTTATTTACAGACGTTATGGTGACAGGTGACAGATTCTGATTAAGTTCGATTCCGATCCTTAGGCAGGTGTCCCACCGCCGGCGATGAGCGAGTAGCGAGTAGAGTTAGAATCTAGGGGCGGCTAGTCCTGTAGACATGCGCATAGTCGTTATTTTTCAATCACCGGGACTGTCGTTCCAGTTACATAAGAAAAATCATCGTGACTTTGTCACGATGATCACGTCGATATCGTACATTTAAGAAACACAATTACGGTATACTCGTATTTTAAGAAAAACGTACATCTTGCTATTATTTTATGTTGTCTTGTCATTCTTAAATGTGTACGAAAATCTTCATTTGACAACTCGTTGAATATTTTAAACTCATCATCATCATCTCAGCCAAAGACGTCCACTGCTGGACAAAGGCCTCCCCCAAGGATATGAGGGGTATTTGCCGTAATCGCCACGCTTGGCAGGCGGGTTGGCGATCGCAGTAGGTTGAGGGTAACATCAGAGAGATGCTGCTGCCCATCCTCTGGAATGGTCCCTTAGTCGGCTTTTACGACACCCACAGGAAGAGATGGGGTGGTGCAATTCTTTATCCCCGGCACCACACAGGGATTTTAAACTCACTGTATTCTAAAAAAAAAAAAAACATCAACATTTGTGTTTTTGTAATTTGTTCGCAACAAAATTGCGTTAAAAATTATATAAACATTCACTATATTCTCTTCTGAAATAATTAATATTTTGCATCCAAATTCTTCTTTTCAAAATATTCCTTTTTCTTCCGTTTTTTCAGAATTGCCGCTGCTACTACAGAAATGCTATTATAACATACATCATCGTCGTCGTCTGAACTAGACAACAATGATAGTTCAAATAATAATATGTATGATAACTATCCCTAGCACTTCGATCCGCACTCTAGGTAGAAATGACCACTGGTTGGTCACTCGGCGAGTGATCTGACCGCCAAGCGGCAAACTAGTACTCGCCAGCGACAAACTAGTAAAGCGAGTAGTCGCCGGCAGTGTGAACAGTCAACGATCAACTATTAATATGCATCTCTTTTATTGACACAGGATTTATATCTATTGTACGTTTCTTGAGCGAGAAAATAGTCGATAGTTCGTCGCTTACTCGCCGGCGGGCGGTGTGACAGCTGCTTAATGCCTCGGAGAATCTAGTAGGGGACGAGGACACGCTTGATACCATCCTTGATATCATCCTTGTATTTTTGGAAAGAGTTTGCTAATTGCCTCAGACATCATTTTCAGCTTCAACGGGCTTTTTTAGGAGAGCGGCGAGAAACTGAAAGGGTTTCTCAAGCCGTGAAATGAAGCACCTTCGGAGGTTTTCTAGAGAGAACGGCATCACGCACCAGTGTCCGAGGAGTTCGGATCGGATCGGGTGATACCATCCCCTATAAGAATTCTGTAAGGGTGTTTGTAGATACGGCTTGAGGAACCTTTAGTATCTCGCCGTCATTAAAAGTCCGGTTAACGTGTAAAGGCCATCAACGGCCAACAGCAATCTAAAACGTCTATCCAAAAAAAAGAGACATAATTAATTTTATGTCGTTTTTCACCAGCGAATGCGCGGCGTGCTGATGAGTTTTCCGACATTATGTTATCAATACTACTAATGTTGTTTTCCAGACAAAGGGATTGTTCTTTTTACTCTTTTGTACTGTTACTGTACTCAGGCATTGATTGTAATCTGATTGTGTACCTGTAGTAATAAATAAATATTAACGCTGCGGTCGTCCTTAATCCCTGGTTGGTGACGCTATTGTACATGCAATAATGTACATTGTAAGTAAAGTCTGTTATATTTTTATATTTCGTACTTGTTTAAACAGCTTAAACAGTTTAAGTCAAAAAATATTTAAACATTTTTTTGTCTAATGTTTCCAACCAATTCAACTAATCATTGATCACATTCGAATAAACAAAATTTCAAAAAGGGCGACTACACCAACATAAAGTCATTGCGAACAGCCCAACTGACAAAACTAAGATCCAAACAATAAATCGACTAAGCCCAATAGCCCAGCGGTTAGCCGCGCCGATAGCGAATATTCGCACAAAAACCGGACGGCCAGCCGGACGGCCGGACGCGCCGCCATAACTCAAAGAAGCTTCCCGGACGATAACAGAGCGGCCCCGCAATGAGCGTTGTAGTGTGAGTGTACCTTTTGGTGTCTACATGCTCTATTACGGAATTGTGCAGCTCTGGTGGTTATTTTTAATGAATGAATGAATGAAATTATTTATTTGCCTTTAAACACGGTATACAATGAGGCTGCCATAGAATAAACAAAAAACAAGCGTATTTTGTCAAATAGTTGACATGCAAAATTTTTAAAATTTAAAGAGATCTAGCATTCTTTTATACTAATAATACTATGCAATACAATTTCAATTACAATAACATAAATTCCTAAAACTACTAAAAAGTTAACATTCAATTCCACAAAATACCTTAAAAAACAATAATAATAATAAAAATAACTAATATCCAATATTAGTGGATGTCAAAATACTCATTCAGATCATAAAAACATTTATCAATCAACCAGCCTCTAAGTTTAAGTAAAAATGGTGTTGTGAGTAATTGTCCTAACTCGGTGGGAATTCTGTTATAAATACGTATTGGCATCACGTCGCAATTTCTTTCGTAAAGACTTGTTTTGCAAGACGGAACCTGCAGTTTGTATAGGTCACGCGGACGTAAACGTTGGTTGTGAACAGGTTTTTTGAACATCTCCGCATTATGTCGTATAAACTTTCCTATTTCATAAACATACAGACATGTTAGTTTAAAGGTATCCTCTTGTATCCTCTTGTATCCTCTTGTATCCTCTTGTATCCTCTTGTATCCTCTTGTATCCTCTTGTATCCTCTTGTATCCTCTTGGATGGGCTAGTGCGGGTTTTACTTATTTAGAATTATATCACAAGCTGTCTCAGTGAAACGTATAAATTCTATGTGATGTCGTAGAAGCCAATGTTTTAAACCTACAGTTCTGAATATTAGGTTTATTTTTTCTTTACTACATGGCATATTTTTTAACCTATTGCTAGTAACGTCTTTCTCGTCGTAAATTGACACTATTATTTTCATTAAAAATAAATTAGACTTACTATAAACTTTTTACAATACAATTTGCAAAATTAGGTACTACTCGTATTGAATCTGTTTGTATGTTGATTTGTAACGGAAAGTATCATTTTCATGATACGAAGAGCTAAAACATTTCAGACACTCGGTGAATAAAAGGAAGAAAAGAAATGCCTAGGCTGAATTTCTTGCCGGTTTTTCTCAGTTCAAGATCTTCTGCAGTTGACGTAGTGAATTTACTCAGAATACAGAACTGTATTCTGAGTGAATTTAGTAGGCTACAATTTGATGCAAAGTGCTCTGCCTGAAGGTTCTAGGTCCAATTCCCAATTTGTGACCACCCTAGCAATGAGCAAGCCAAGCAAGCCAATATCCATCAATTGTATCGATGGCTTGAATTCAGTGATAGAAGTCTTATCCAAAAGTAGGACAGAAGATAAACATACTAATTAGTTTAACTAAGTATGAAGGATTATATTTTAATTTAAATACGTGTACATTACCTCGTCCTCACCCAAGTTATCGCTTGAATAGTGTATATTAAAGTCTGGAGCAAAATTAAACGCATTCGTTCTAATCTCTATGCGTGGCAGTGGACTAATAATTTACTTATTATACGGGACCAGCGGCAGCCCGGGGGAGCGGTTCCGTCTCTGTATTTGAGGAGAAAGATTATGAAGTGTGTGATTATGCTTTGCTGCAGAATTAAGACTTCAGTTTAGTTTTATTAAGCACAAGGGCACATTTACATTCAAACGTATCAAATTAGATTGCAAACATTTTAAATGTAATAACAGTCATATAAGCTCCCATGGTCTGGGACGTGAAAAGAACTTGTCAGCTGCTTAACTTCCCGCGCATGTCGTAAGAGCCGAATAAGAGACTAAATCAAGGGTTCCAAAATGCTCGCACATCTGGCGATCGGCTAGCAACCTATCGCGGATGTTATCTATGCCACCACGGACTTTGATTATGCTAAATGTGTGTTCTGTGGAGATCGGGTCTCCTTTCTCGGGCAGCTCTATGGCACACGTCGTGGCCTGAATTTAAATATAGAAGATAAAGGTGGAAACGTACTACTAAAACGCGACGCGACACCACGTGTCGACACCCGATGTGCACCGTGCACATTACCAACACGCTACGTGATGCTACAACACGCTACGTGATGCTACAACACGCTTCGCTAGTGTCATAGTATACTGAAGGACGTAAGTGACTAAAATATCTTAATACCAGGAATGTTCTCAAATGACTGACGCGTGGCGTCGGGTGTTAACTAGAAACACACTGCGTGCCAAGCGTCGGGTGGCGTGTGTACCCCCTCTCCCGGCAACACGCCGATCTAGATCGACTGGATATTTCCGCGTGGGAGTGCGTGTCATCACATGGTGTATTTTCTATTCATATTAAAGGTCTTTCATTACCGAACTGATCTTTAAAGGATTTATCTCAGTAATGACCAATACTCATAATTAAAGTTATGAGATTAGTGTGTCCCATTAATTGATTTAACTATTTTAATTTAAAACGCTTCGGTGGCCTAGTGGCAAAGCGTTCGGCCTGATACCGGAAGGTCCCGGGTTCAATTCCCAGATTAGGCAAAGTGTGTTTCGGATTTTTTCTATGCATAGCCCGGGTTTGTGATCACCAACCCGCATTTGGCAAGCGTGGTGATTAAGCCTGGGTCTTTTCATCCTCCGATCGGAACTCCGATTGGTAAAAGGAGCGGGAATATTTTTTCCCATTTCTCAGATTGAACCATTACTCATCAATTGTAGCGATGACTTGATTTGAGTGATGGAGGCCTTTGCCCAGCAGTGGGGCAATTATAGACTATTTATTTTACTTTATTTTTACTAGCATAGTTTTGAGCAATATCCGTGACTACCATATTACCGGTGTGAACCGAAATAAATGAATAGAATTTAATGAAATTAACAGCATTTCTATTGAATTACCTAACGCTTCAAAGTAAGGGTCCAAAAACTTAAAAAACAACACACTGACCCACATAGCCTCCTTTATCTGAGTTAACACTAAAAATTGTAAAAAAAAGTGACGAAACGTAATTAAAACAAGAGCACCTGCCATTCCCAACGGTTTAATCTAAATGTAAAAATTAATGAAAGAGAAACATTCAAATAGTCTGCCCGCTTACAAGTTATTTTGATAGTCTTCAATTTCTTGCTTTGTGTCTTTTAATGGAAGATGCTTTATTGCATGTGCTTATTAGGTTAAACCGACTACAATACCAAGCTTTTAACGTAAAAGATAATGAGATGTAACCTACGGGTGTAATGATTTTAATAAATCGCCACAAATGGGATTTTAGCCTGCACTTTCTTTGAAGCCATAATTATCTTCAGGCTTTTTTGAATTGAGAATTTGAATAAAGTGTAATGTTGTTTTAATTTTATTGTGAATGGTTACTGAGATCTTATATAGCAACCCATATAATATAATTATATACACGCCTTCTGTGAGAGGCCTACAATTGATACTAAGTAACAAATTTTCTGTATCTTAATACGTGAAAAAAATCTTTGTACCCCATTTTAAGCATAATGCGTGCACGGAGATTAGGCATAGGTAAAATTAATATGGAGAAGGAAGGAGTGCAGAAAAATAAAAGTGATGTATAATTATGTTACATTACTTCGTATTATCGTTGTATATTTTGTGTATTTCGGTCAAATTTCAACCACTAGGCGCTACCACTAGTAAATTATTAAAACACCTTATAGCTCCCTTAATAATTCTAGCCTGAAGAAGTCGAATTCAAAGTGTTACGGTTTAAAAATAAAACAAATTAAATAATATGTAAACTTTTTACTACAAGTTTTCTTAACAATACTCTTTAATAACTAAATCCTCTGTCAAAACCGAAGTAAAACAACGCAAGAATTAAAACTTTCCTTTGCACTGAGACGAGCGTTTTCCTCAACGTTTAAAATCTCGTCATGTTTTGATGTTAACTTTAACTTTTTTTTGTTTCGAAGTTTCTTTCCAAGAATATTTAATTTGAAGAAAACGCCTGTGAAATGCCTCGGTGAGAGGTTCGGAATCGTTATTTTTAATGAGCTGAATACACAATATTATTCGTAGCAAATTCAGCTGACGTTAATGAAACCTTGTCGTATCTTATGTGTTTTTGTTTTGATTTTAGTAATAGGTAGTAAAAAATGTCAATAAAAAATATCTGTTGGTAGGACAGGGCTGCTGTGGCTGTTTTCCATCTGGGTCGAATGCATGTTCGGCGGCTCAGTAACATACCATCATCACCAGCTTATTTTATGTCCCCACTACTAGGGCAAGAGCCTTCCATGTGGATAGATAGGGAGAACGGGCCATAAACCACGCGAGCCCAGATCGGGTTGGTGGTTGTTAACGATTGCTAATGCAGCTGGGACCAACGGCTTTACGTTCCTTTCAAAGTACAGAGGAGTTCGAGATGATACATTTTTTTCAATGACCAGCCTTTGCGAATGTTGTTTAACTTCAGCAATCACGCGAAGGCCGAAGGGTGTCATGTTCCGGTGGTTCGGGTCGGCTACCGGACACCGCGCTGCGTCTCACGTCGCCGTCCTTACGTGTAGCATAGTTTTAGTTTTATATATAAATCGTATGTAAGTTAGTCTGTAAGGTATTTATAATATGGGCCTCTATATTTGATGCCTGAATTAAATGATGTCTATTCTATTCTAATGTTATCTCATTGGGTTGACAGATACGACGAAATATTAACATGTTTTTACATTATAACTTTTTAAACTATCATGGTCACTTACATTAGAATAAATATTATTAACGGGAGTACATCCGTGATCATGGCGCATGCAACTGTGCCGAAATATCAGATACTCAAACACTACAATAAACATGGTAATAATCATGTTAATAGTATATTCTAATGTTTTTACATGTTTTGGATGTACTCGACATCCAAAACATGTAAAAACATGTTAAAATTTTAATACAAAGAACCATAATTTAGTAAACTTAAAACCATTGTTTCAAAATCAAAACCAATTCTAAATAAATAATGAAAACAGTTTAACTAACTTTTGCACGCAGCTATGCTGACGCGTGGTCTATGTTAAACTTGTGACTGATGTTAATAACTGCCAAATAGAACATCATTAAGTACGAGTATGTATCTCTGTAACGGCTTTTAATAAACTCTGTTCAATGTTCAGATCGGGTGAAGTTTGATTCGGATTTTTTAATGTATAGCACGGGATTAATCACCAACCCGCATTAGGAATGCATAGTGACAATCAATTGTAGCGATGACTTGATTCAATCAATCCAACGTCCCACAGCTGAGCAAAACTCAAGCTTTTGCTCAGCTGTGGGACGGAACGCGTACACTCTATTATTTACGGCTTATTTATAAACTAAATAGTTTTATTTCTTATTACACCGCAGTTTTTTTTATGTTTAACTCCATTATTTTAAGATTCATTCGTGCACGCGTTAGATTCATAGCAAAGAAAAATTCCCATTTCTCTTCCTACAATAAATCTCACTTTGAATATACGAGTTAAGTTCCTATTTTCCATGTTACCACGGTACAGCTATTTTTCATCTACGCCACCGTTTCAGGTCTCATGGGGAATCTAAAGGTTAGTGAGGAGCGGACTGCTGAAGTTAGAGATTAGACCGTCAGTCTTATTACCAAGGCTTAAGGCTCAAACCGCTACAATAGGCAAGTGGTTGAGCAGTAATCTCTAGTCGGAGATAGGTATTGTTGTAAGGTTACGATACGTTTGAAGCGTAAGCGTTAGCGAGTAGGTTACCATGCTATAGAAATAGTAGATATTGAAATGAAACTACTATGACGGATCCACCCCCGTTTATTTTACACATTTTTTTGATTTACTTAAACGATTCTCCCTGTGACCACGGACCCTGCAAAGGGTTCGAAACGTCAGGATAAACATTAAATCAAATTAATGTGTAAAATAAACGCGAGTAGATCTGTAAAAGTAGTTTAATTTTAATGTGTAGTGTTCACGTAAACTTTAGAAGCAACAAGTAGAAGATATGTTAAAGTAGGAGTAACCGTTCTCGAAGGACCACTTTATTTGCGAGTTATTTACGTACATAAGATATTTGATATGCCTCTTCTGACTTTCTATAGGCACTGACTTTGCATCGATATTTTCCGTTTTGAAGGGTAGATACTTGATTCAGTAAAATTTAATAGACAGGGTTTCTTGGCGTGAAAGTGAAGAGTCACGTCTGTGGTTTGGTTTTATTTTCTAAAATTTGTGTTATGTTAAATATTAATGTGAATTATTATATGATAGTGGATTATTAACCGTTAAATGTTCGTGAACGTGCATGAGTGTTGGCAAATAAAACAAAAGTGTGCAACGTCACTTTTTAAATTCTTTCAAGAAGTCCGCGTGAAGTCTCAGTAAAGCGTCCCACATCTTTACTGATATGTGGGGCTTTACTATATACTCGAGGGGTAGGGGGTATATCATTTCTCGCTTCTCATTACTATCATCATTCATCATTATTAACAAAGATATGTTTATATTTATATAACTTGTAAGAAAATTACTTTGACACTGGCTAAATGCTGACCGCACAAAGCCATTAACTAAAAAAAAACATAGGCATAGAGCACCCATTGTGTTGAAAGCGTCCATGGGTTGCAGTGGCTGTTTTTCATCAAACAGGCCGTTAATTCAGGATCATAAAAAGTTTTATGTCATTAATGGAACCGCACCCTTAAAGAGATCAGTGTCTTAAATAAACCAGAGCATATTATGACGTAATACCATCTAAGTTGAAGCTTACATACACACAAGAGTTCTCGGGTGCGGTGGACTTATTATGTCTTGAAACTTTAGATTAGTGCTATAGTTTAACGATGTATGTATTTTTTAAAGTTTTCAATTTTGTAGAACAATTCAGTTGTTATAGTAGTCGTATGTCTGCAGCACCGTTACACTGGTGGTACCCACAGGTTCCGGGTTCGATTCCCAACGGGTAGTAATAGTGTAGTGGCGTGGTTAATGCTGCTTGTTTTAAGTGTGCCTGTCTTGCTACCACCTTGTTGTGTAAGTCTGTTCGCGATATAACCACAGGAATTCGACTAAGTTTTCTTTTAATTATTTAAAATAAGAATACAGAGACAGTCGATAAATGGAAAAATAAATATTACAATTAAGTTACCATTTTTTTTGCTCAACTGTTAGTTGTTAACGATAAACTGAGATTTGATAGACAATATTGTTTCTATATTGAGTGGACCCCACATAATACGAAAAGGCGACCGGGTAGACCAAGACGAAGATGGCGGGACGACTTTGATAGTTTCATGAAATAATGGCATGATGTTGCTGGGGACCGCAAGGTGTGGAAAAAGTATAGGGAGGCGGTGCCCAGGAGTGGGAAAGCTATCGCTTATATAATAATAACGCCATATCTTAATTATCTATTTTCATTTATCACTTAAATCGCTGATACGTTATAAACAGCTGTACATACATTAATACATTATATCAATTAATCATAATGTCGAGCCTGCGACATTGGTCTTAGGATAGATGGACGCTACCTAATCGTCGCTAAATCCTATGTCCGAGGGAGATTTGGATACGATGAACTGACTTTTAAAATAAGAAGGAGGTTATCAATTAAACGTGAATGTTTTTCTCTTGTTTACGTGGGAGGAAATTAAAATGATAAGGTTTCGGAACACCACAATCTATTGTAAGTACCTACCTACATTTATATTCTCATGTTAAGAATACTTCAACCAAATCTTGGATCATTTTTGTCGAATGTCACTTGGCTGTATGTTGATCTACATATTACTGACCCCTATTACTTAAAAGTAATACAAAAATGATCAAACCTTACTCGTTTATTATATTTATTCCACAACGGGTTGCAAGAACTTGGTAAATAATGTAATAAACCTGACGATTCGAACACGACACAATAATTGCTTTCATTTATCACATGGCCACTTCAAAACAATTCATCGGGGCGACACTTAAAGTCGACCTTCACAATAAACTTCCAGCTACAGGAATGTTTCTGGATCGCATCGTTTGTCACGCCGACTGTCGCGCGACAGATAGAGGCATCACGCGCAGCGCCGGCGGCTGCCGCGCGACGCCACGAGACAATGTCCCGGTAAAGGAGGCGAACAATGCGCGCTGATGGATGCGTGCCTATTGTGCAAAGTTTATTATGAAATTAAATTACTGCGAACTATGAAGACATCAAAACATGCTAGCCGTCTCTCTGATTTGGAGAAAAAATTGGAAAAGCGAAGTAAAATAATTAATTAATTAATTATAAAACTCCGATTTTTGTTACATTATGTACCTACTAGGGACTTTCTAATTTATTGTCAAAACAAACTAAATAATGAGCAGATGCGCTTTTTCATTATCTGCCCAAATGTACTCGTATACCTATTTTACTAATGTTACCGAAAAAAGTCAGCAGCTATCTTCCTTTTGCTGTTGCCCTTTTCTCTTATGACTACAGTAAACTAAACTAAAACTTTCCTACACTCACACCAATTATCAAGCCCAAGAGGAACTTCGTTATGAAACTCGTTAAATGGTTACTAGACAACAGATAAACATACTTAAAATACAGACTTATTACACACTAGTGGCCGCTCGCGGTTTCACCCGCGTGGTTCCCGTTCCCGTGGGAATATCGGGATAAAATCTATCTTATGTGTTAATCCAGGTTATAAACCGAATTTCATCCAAATCCAATCAGTAGTTTTTACGTGAAAGAGTAACAAACAGCCACTCATACTTACAAACTTTCGCGTTTATAATATTAGTAGGATAGAAAACACCCAGACCCGAGACAATTTAGAAAAACAATCATTTCTAAATTGACCCTACCAGGGATCGAACCCGGGACCTCAGAGATGGCGACACTATGAAAACCGGTGTACAAACCACTCGACCAAGGAGGTCGTAATAAACAGTAAGGACTACCCGCTATACACTACTTTAAAGTTTATACTGACACCCCCTACCAACCTATGCGGTTACAAAGTAGGTGTCAGAATAACCTTGCGCAAGCACAAGGGACCATCTACGTCAGGTCATAACGCCAGATCAAAACACGCCGGTACGCATCCTTCATCCAGTACTTTTAAGACTAGTGTCTCAAGCTAGTCGCCCCGTGGACACGTATAGTCCACTACCTAATATCCAGATAGGTCACCGGAGCTGTAAGCTCGCTCACTTCTCGTTGCACTAAGAGCACAACTCGCAGTGTACCACTGCTTGGGCCGTCAGCTCTAAAGCCGACTACCAAATGTCCTCTTTGGTGGCGGAGTTGTAAGCACACTCACTTCTCGGTACCCATCCAGGCACCTGATCAATTCCAAATTCCTACGCGGCTGATTAAACCGGAGGCCTTTGCATCTAGCGGGCACCTCTACTAGTTCTCCAGACTAGTACCGGAGATGTTGGAGTAACTACTCAGTGAAAACCACCGAGCACCACACCAACTAAGGGTAACTCACGTACCCCGCAGATCTTTTCGCTTCAGGCCCCCACCGGACCGCTACTAAGACCCGCTCGCTATGCACGAAATGGAAGCCTGGCCAGACCAACCAGGCAGACGAACATTCCCACTTCTATAGCTAACCACATGCCACCACGAGTCCAAGCCATGTCCGGGGCCTGCCAGAGACGCCCGCGAGGGCATAACCGGCAGGGGGCCTAGGATCCGGAACTCCCGTGGTACCCTTGAAAAGACAGCCGGACCCGTAGTTCCAGCTGCCATACCCTATCTATCAGGGTCAGTAGATAGGGACACAGTAAGGACAGTAATATTTTTGAGTTTGTATAAACATTTTTAAATTCCGCTTACGGCGAAAATTACTGTGGCCTATCAAGGCTTGCTTTAAGTCCGCCTGAGTAGCTACTAGTTAGCAACAAAGGCATCACGCGCAGCGCAGGCGGCTGTCGCGCGACGCCGCGAGACAATGGCTAGGTAAAGGAGGCCTACAATGCGCGCTGATGGATGCGTGCCTATTGTGCAAAGTTTATTATGGAATGAAATTACTGCGAACTATAAAGACATCAGAACATGGTACCCGTAATTAGGAAAGCTTTTCTGCCATCTTATGAGGACAGGGCAGTAATTTGTTTTTTTATTTTTACAAAATAAAACTTAATGAGGAAAGCTGTTCTGCTGTTTTATAATGAAGAGGCAGTTTAAGATATATTTTTAAATTTTAAAAATAAATCTATTTTTTTTGTTTCAATACCCTACTGTCTCTAATTACCTACGAAATTGGGCCTTCAACTCTTAGGCCAAAATAATATCAAATCAAAAAATAAAGAGATACGCTTCTCTTTATCAGTCCAAAGGTATATTTAACTAATGTTACCGATAAATGTCAGCTTAAATTATGTACATGTTTATATTCGATGGTTTCTTCCTATTACTGTAATGTTGCCCTCAAGGAAACGGCGCATTTAGAAAAGTCCCACGCTCTCTCTTCAAAATTCAATTTTATTTATTCAGTTTAGGTTACAAAATAGCAAAATTCAAAAATTCAAAATTCAAAATTCAAAATCATTTATTCAGTTTAGGCTACAAGTAGCTCTTGTGAATGTCATTATGCCATCGGTTCGTAAATCTACTCTGGGCGGGAGATCTTGTACTGAGAAGAACCGGCAAGAAACTCAGCAAGTGTCCAGCTCTTTTCTCCCTTACAGCGTCAAAAATATTGGAAAATGCCCTATCATAGCAAAACACTTTCCATTACAAATAAACACAAAAAATATATATAAGACAATTACAACATGTAAAAAAACAAAATAAAAAATGTAAGTTAACAAATTTACATCAGATAATTATGTAAAGGTTTCAATTTCCACAATGTTATACAGCACCACTACAGTACTCTAGTAAAAGTCAAAAATTGTTTAGGTAAAACAAAGTCAAACTATAATTAATAATACTAAAAATAAGATAAGTATGCAAGAGCAGACCAGCCTTCACAGGCGGCACCCGTTCACGAGCATGACATATGAATCAGCCATCGCTTCGCTCAACCATATTTTAGGGAACGTAACGACCCGACGCACATGCCACCACCGCAGAGACAATAAAGAGAGCATGACACACTCAAGATACTCTAAATAAAAACTTAATGATGTATTTAACGCAACGCTGTTTGTTATCTGTAGGACAATGCTGTTAAAATAAAAAATGTAAGTTAACAAATTTACATCAGATAATTATGTAAAAGTTTCAATTTCCACAATGTCATACAGCACCACTACAGTACTCTAGTAAAAGTCAAAAATTGTTTAGGTAAAACAAAGTCAAATTATAATTAATAATACTAAAAATAAGATAAGTATGCAAGAGCAGACCAGCCTCCACAGGCGGCACCCGTTCACGAGCATGACGTATGAATCAGCCATCGCTTCGCTCAACCATATTTTAGGGAACGTAACGACCCGACGCACACGCCACCACCGCAGAGACAGTAAAGAGAGCATGACACACTCAAGATACTCTAAATAAAAACTTAATGATCTATTTAACGCAACGCTGTTTGTTATCTGTAGGACAATGCTGATAAAGGCTGTCATATCAGTATAAAAAGTATAAAAAATAATTTTAATAAATTGATTCAAATATAATATGTGATTTTTATTATAACCAGGCTGTTTTATCAACTAAATATTCTTTGACTGTATAATAACCTTTTATAAGTAATAAAGACTTTACATGTTTTTTAAACTTATCTAAAGGTAAATCTAGTACAGAATTTGGTATTTTATTGTAATAGTGTATACCTTGCCCCAAGAAAGAACCAAGTACCTTCTGTAACCTGAACAGTGGCATTACAAGTTTTGTCTTATTTCTAGTATTGAAATTGTGTACGTCACCGTGTTTAGTAAAGGAGTTGATGTTGCAACGTACAAAAACTATACAATTATAAATATATTGAGATGCAACTGTCAGGACATCAATCTCCTTAAAAAGATTTCTTAGAGAAGTTAGTGATCCTAGTTTATACATAGATTGCTCTTATTGCTCGTTTCTGTGAAATGAATATAGTTTCAATATCAGCCGCTATTCCCCACAGTAGGACGCCATACGACATGACACTATGAAAATAACTAAAATAAACTGTTCTAGCAGTTTCAACGTCTGTTATCTGCCTAATTTTTCTAATGGCATAAGCAGCAGAACTGAGTTTACCGGCCAATTTCGATATATGAGGATTCCATTGAAGTTTTGAGTCAAGGGTAATGCCTAAAAAGACTGTAGAATCTACCAAATCTAATTGATCACCGTTTATTCTAATATTGGTTGGTTCATTTCTGACATTTGGTAATATAAATTTAATACATTTTGTTTTCTTAGCGTTAAGCTGTAAATTATTAATAGTAAACCAATGGAGTACCTCTGAAAGAGCTTTATTTACATTTTCATAATTAGTCTTACACCTAGTCACATTAAAAATGAGTGAAGTATCATCTGCAAATAATACAATTTCACAGAAATTCTCTACAAAGAATGGTAAGTCATTAATATAAATCAAGAACAGAAAAGGACCAAGAATCGACCCTTGTGGAACTCCCATTTTTTAGCACTTGTGAATGTCACTATGCCATCGGTTCGTAAGTCTACTCTGCGCGGGAGACCTTGCATTGAGAAGAACCGGCAAGAAACTCAGCAATGGCATTTCTTTTGTCCCATTCTCTCACAGCGTCAAAATGTTGTCCAAATGCCTTATCATAGAAGAACACTTTCCGTTTTGCCTCTGTTACTGATCCTTTAAGCTGCTGTGCAGTTCTAGACCAAAAGAATAAAAAGAGATAACCATCCCTTTTAAATAACTAACAATGCTATAATCTAAATGTGCAAAACACTAAAGACAAGTTGTAACTGATCCTTTAAGTTGGTGTCAGTGTTGGGATGTCGTACAGCGTATTTATGATTGGGCCGAGTTGGCGGGTGACAAAACACAAGATACGGAAGGTCAATATTTGCATTTTGGACCGTCGCGGCGTCGGCGTCGTCAGTCGCCGGGCCAGGCCGCACCAAATATGTGGCAGTAGGTCGTCTCACTTTACTAGGAAGTAAAGCTACTTTTAATATGAATATGCAGATTGAAGAAAGATAAAAAGAACAAAGCGACATGTTCCACTATACGGCTTGATGCGAAAATTATATTCTGTTAAGATATACAGTTGCAGTGTGTTTGCACAACCACGTGGAAACGCATGACCTTCAAATAATAATAACTCATCAGAAGATGGAAGCGCACTTCACCCAGAATCCTCAACTACTGAGTAACTGTAACAGGCAGTAAGACAAATCTGGGTCACCACGCAACTACGAACAGGGGCCAAAGAGAATATAGTAAAATTAGCAAAGCATGTGATATAGATATCTTTGCAGACGAACCGCAGAGATTTAAGCGCAAAGTATTGCAGTTATTCGCATTTGATCCAGGTTGATTTCTAGTAACCTTTTAAAATTTATTAATAACTATTAAATAATCGAATATGATAATGTTTATAGTTTATACTTTAAAGCAAAATATTATATTATTTATTGGTAAAATGTAATCCACTATGCATGCCGTGGCAGCCTCTAATTGAGACGACACCTAGCTTTAAGTCTACAATAATGTTCTATTTAGTTATTGCTTGTATTTGTATTTGTCTTGTTGGTTGTCCTTTAAATAAATAAATAAATAAATAAACTAGCAACCTTGTTGGAGAGTGCAACAGATTGACATTGTTCGTTAGATTCGTGACTGCCGATTGAAAGTTGGTCACTGAAATGTAATGAAAATAGCATGTAATGTTAATTCCGCTAAATCACTCGTTTATCAAGCAATTGGATGCAAAACGCAAGCACCGCCTTTCCGACCGCAAAAATATGCACACACAGAAGAACCAATAGATGCAAGCGAACATGAACACCAACACCGATATCCGACACGTGTTTCGCCCCTCCACAGGGCATCCTCAGGAGTTGTTGACTGGTCGAGAGCTGCGCATCGACTGACACGGCAACTGTCTACGACTTCTCCGATTCAAGCTTGATTAACGAGTGATTTAGCGGAATTAACACTACATATTATTTCAATTGCATTTTTGTGTGCCATGGATTTTTTTTTAATGTTAAAAGGAGGCAAACGTGCAGGCGGGTCACCTGATGGAAAGTCATCACTGATATTACAGGGTGATATTACGCCATGCGAGCCGTCCCATTTCGTGCTGCAACGCAGCGTGGCTCTACCACTCAGACAGTGTCACTCATTTAGCACCATCCAGGGGTCACGTGTAGGGTGTTCAGGGTAAACCTACAGACGCGAGTAACTTTAACCCCCAAAAACTGTTTCGTATTACTGCAAAGTAACGCCTGATTCCATTATTTATCTTAAAGTTGGTCATTAATTCGGACCTAAGTGACTGAGCATTCACGTCCGTACCCAAAGGCCCTAGCTAAGTAGTTATTTAGCTCCTCAGTTTCAATAGAAAGTTGAATAAAGCTATATACTTATGTGTGTGGTATGTCTATAGCCTCGTGGCAGAGAAGGTATCATGCTTGGGACTTTAATTGGTTAGGCCCTCTTCCTTCGACTTCAAGCTTTCGGAATTAGGGTAAGAGAGGGAAATACCCCCACATACCACATCCCTGGCCGCCCTGGGCCCCGGTGTGTATGTGAGACTGCATTTTCCCTAGTACCATTATGAAAAAGGGGTACTGTCCCCATACATTCCCCACGGCCCGCGCTCTGAAGTGTGCCACTGACACGCTTAAGTACATGATCCTGTCATTTTAGGACAGTGCAAACACGCCCCACATGTTTTAACATATTGTTTTCTTGCTGTTAGTACAAAGTGTTCAGTCAATAGGCTTCGAAAAATAAACCTTATTTCAATCGGTGCCGGAAAGCAAGCTGGAGGTCTATTTCGGGACAACACTACATCTTTATTTCCTTTAAATTGTTTAACTGGAGCGATAAGTAGCCTGTGGCAATGTCGGTCTCCTTCGACTATCTCTGTCCGTGATATAATAATATAATAATAATAATAATAATGCTAACGAATAACTACCGGAAATTTATTATGAAGGACGGGACGGTTGACATATGTCGGGCATGTCACCGTCCGGGTGAGTCTATATGAGGTGACATATTATTTCTGGCTGTTCTCGTCTGGCTAACGGCGAGTACTTGCACAGGCATAATCAAGTGGCCAGGATTATACACCAGCAACTTGCTTTGAAATACAAACTTTTGGATTCTGAGGTACCGTACTACAAGTATGTGCCCGACCCAGTTCTCGAAAATGATCATGACACGTTGTACTGGGATCGATCTATCATCACCGACAGGACTATTGTAGCTAATAAGCCAGACATTGTGGTGATAGATCGATTAGCGCGCCGCACGATGATTGTCGATATCACCATTCCCCATGACGAGAACCTCGTGAAAGCTGAGAAAGAGAAACAAATCAAATATCTCGACTTAGCACATGAGGTTGTCGACATGTGGAATGTGGACTCGGCTGTCATCGTGCCGATTGTTGTTACGGCCAACGGCCTGATGGCCAAGAGCCTCGATCAACATCTCATGAGGCTCTCGTTAGGCGGCTGGATCAAGGGTCTGATTCAGAAGGCAGTTCTCCTCGATACGGCACGCATTGTGAGGAGGTTCCTGTCTCTGGAGCCCTAATCACCGGTAGTTTGGACCCTGGTCCCGATGCCGGTGGACCCCTATTTTTATATTTTTAAATGTTTGTTTTGTTTTTTAGAAAATATTTAAAAATGTAAATTAATATGTAAAAAAATAAATAGAGAGATAATAATAAAATTTATTTATTCAAGTTCAAGACTCATTTCGTTGGTAACAATTGTGCTTATCCTAGGTTAGTAACAATAATTGTATTTCATATTTTAATTTTTACATTTTTTTTTAAATCTGAACTGTCTGTACATACTTATATTTATTTTACTATTGTTATTAAGCTATGTTAATCCACCCGGAAAGCTACTACGCTTGTTTTCAGTATGGGTGCACGTCAGTAATCTATTAGAACTATGGGGACGAACCACGGTGACTCGCATTGATACCAGCATTTGTTTTTTTTTCTACGTACCGGTAAGCACTAGGCATTCATCACACCTTATGTGATGATAAGGTCGAAGGTGGAAGCGCACATCCCCCGCCCCGGTATCCTGAACTACTGAGGCACTGGCTATCTTATCTCTAGCTGCCGGAACACAACAATGCTACAAACATTGATGTTATGGCGACATATTTAGATAAGATGGTGGTAGCTAGCCAGGCGGATGAATAATTAAATAAATAATAAATAAATAAACTTTCCTACACTCACACCAATTATCTAGCCCAAGAGAAGCTTCGTTATGAAACTCGTTAAATGGTTACTAGACAACGGATAAACCATACTTAAAATCATACCTTATTATACATAGAAAACACCCAGACCCGACACAATTTCGAAAAACAATAATTTCTAAATTGACCCGACCGGGAATCGAACCCGGGACCTCAGAGATGGCGACACCATGAAAACCGGTGTACAAACCACTCGACCAAGGAGGTCGTCCTTGGTCGTCAATGAACGAGCCCTACCACCAACCAAACCGAGTACACATTCATGTATCCCCCGCTAGACATTGAACCCGGGACCACGGATCTGAAACCGGTGGTCTTATCCACTAGACTACAGAGGGGTTTTCCGTTCGGCTGCCGAAGCTCCGTAGTTCCGTTGCGACGTGAACACTGAACGCAAACACACTTTCGAATTTATAATATTAGTTAGAGTTAGGGTAAATAGAGTTGTTGAATTGAATTTCCAAGTCGCTCAAATTTCCGGGCGCGAGCAGGAGCACAGAAGTGTTTGGAACAAGTTTGCGGGCGCCTGTTACGGGACTCAGATCAGCGGAACTGTAACTACGTTTTGACAGCCGAGTCTTTTTGAAATGGCATCGCACTGCTTCGGGATATATGTAAGGAAAATGTAATATTATTTATATATAAATGTAGCAGATAGACAGAGATATAGCTAAGTAAACACTTTAACACTAGAAAGACGGCAAAATCTACCTACCTAGAAAGACGGACGCCGGTCATATGACTGCGCTGTTACTATTACACTATTAACGTTATAAAGGTTTTACAAAATAATAAATTCTGAGAAAACATTTTATTTTTTTATATTTGAGTGCATTTTTTACATTTTAGTGTTTTATTAACATCACAAGATCCACTTGGCATATTTACAACCATCACATATTTTATTAGTTTTACTCATATAACATTCCCTTCTCTTTCGAATCTCCACGGTTATTGGTAATGAAGCTTGAGAAGTCGAAGCGCATCGAAGCATGGGTGGTTCCAGCAAAGGTTCAGTAGACGAAAGATCTCCATCAGTGTCAGTTTTCATGCTTAGTTGACTCGCTAACTCCAATATAAACTTCCTCCGTTCTATGGATTTACTTGTCATTTTCTTATATAAAATATAGGAATTGATGCTCGCTAGGTGAAGCCGTGATCTTATTTCAGATCTAACATCAAATCTAATATATTTTATGATTTCCTTGAATCTATCCCGAGCCATTGTTTTTGAAAAAAAACTTTATTCCCCATGTTTTACTCCACAAATCGTTTACTGGAATATTTTTGGCTCCGTAAACACCGCGACCATAGGAAAAAAATCTTCTAGCTGTTGTCTACCTAATTGTCTATGAACTTCTAGTAGTGTACATTTTGAATGTGTCTCAACATAGACTCATCGATGAAGAGCCTCCATGCATCTAACTCCCTTTGAAATTTCTTCTTGCGTAGGATGTAGGGCCTGCTAGCTCTGTTATGATATTATGTCGTGCCCGACGACCACTTTGAGTTGATATCGACTGAGATGTTCAAAAGTTCCATCAGTGGCTATCATAGGTTCTTGGCTAGTGGTCGCGAGCAAGGAGCGCCCCCTTCCTCTACCTCTACCGCGGCCATGATTTTCAAAATTTACATTTTGACAAACATAGAGTTGAAAGCGGTACCTGATCTTCCGAGTCACTTCCTCCGGTATCGGAGCTCGAGCTGACGTTTGGATCCTCACCATCACCACCACTTTCTATTTCTACACTGTCTGATTTACAGTCCGATTGGTCCTCTGATATATTTTGTAGAAAATGAAGTATTTCACTTCTTCTTAGGTTTCGAGACATATTTTTATACTCAAGAACGTTACAGAACAGTTACGAAACACGAATTGAAGTGAGGAAAGCTACTTCTTTGATCAACCGCAATAAACCAACTCAAAAGTTTACAATAATACCCTCATATTACAAACATAAACTTTACTGGTATCAGTTCAAAGTGTCGAGAGTCAAATGACCGTCGCCGTCTTTGTAGGTATAACTACATTTTAAATAAGATACAAAGCAAATGACAATGATTTGTTCATCTGGTTTTGAGATACTACCCATAATAATAATAGTCGAAAATTATCAGTAAGTTTAGTCAGAACGATTTAGATTTATTTAACTTTTAAATTCAAATTGCAGTCAAATGACTGCTCCCGTCTTTCTAGTGTTGTTCACCCACCGAAGAAAAAAAACCAATTGCACATCATCTTAATCTTCTCTACCTATATCTATTTCGATTAATTTGATTGGATAGCTCTTTTGTAATTAGTTTAAATAAATGTCTATTTGTATTTTACAATTTATTAGTTCCACGTACTAGTTTTTCCAAAGCTAGGTTACATAGGTAATTTATATTTCTAATTTCTAATGTTTAGATGCATAAAACACACGTTACACGTGACATATATGCAAAGGGGAGCTTATCTATAGATCACTTCTAGCAAACCTTAGCCGTGGTTTTGAAAAAGCTAGTACGCGGAAAAACTTTTGATCTAATAAGGCCGAAAACTTTTTTTTACGTGAATAGTGCTAGCATTCTTTTCAGTTAGTTCTATGAATAATCAGATGCTTTGTTGTAGGTACATACATGTTTTTAAGCGGGGACTAGTCATTTAATTGTTTCAAATCCTAAAAATACATATGGATTCTTAGGCTGGCTTGCACAAAAACTCACTAAATGCGTTTATCGCTAAACACGTTTAAAATGTCATTCCATTACTGTCATTTGTTGGAAGTTGAAAAAGACAGAATGATACTTTAAACGTGTTTAGCGCTAAACGTATTAAGTGAGTTTTTGTGCAAGCCTGCCTTAATCTCTAAATATTAAAAAGCACTAACATTAAAAAGTAGCGTTGACATGTCACACAAATGGTAGACATCTCATTCGTTACCCTTATGGTACAGCTATTCAAAATTAAAAACAAATTAAATATTCAAAGACGCTTCGTTTAGCGACTACCAACTTTTTGTCCTTTGATCGTGAAGCTTGTCTGACGTCACGAGATACAGTGTGTTGTTTTTATCATTAACGAGTCCCTACTTAAATTAGGTTTTAATGTTTACATTATTAGGAATTGCTATCTACTAATATAGCTTATTTTAAAAGCTGATTTTGGACGTTGTTAATTGACTGACGAATACGCGAACTGATTAGCGAGGTATAATTATAAAGCTATGGTTACAAAGGTGATTGTGCTATTAATATTTAATTAAATAATAATAAAATAAAAGCATTAAATAAATAAAGTGAAAGAATAAAATTTAATAAAAACTTATGACGGTACCACCAGTTCACGAATAAACGTTACAGGTTAAAAAAAATATTTAAAATAATATGTTTCAAACGCAGTGTGGGCAGGCCTCCAACAAGGTGGACCCACGATCTAGTGAAAGGATGCCGCTGGATGCGAGCAGCACAAAACCGGTCACTGTGGAGATCCTTGGGGGAGGCCTTTGTCCAGCACTGGACGTATTTTGGCTGAGATGATGATGATGATGATGAATATGTTTTTATATATAAGCAGCACCGAATACAAAGCCTGCGCTATATATATTATGCCCACAATAGCACAGAGAAGCACGAGATAATTTTTGCAACACAATCGCACAAGCAATTCAACTCCTCGAGTTAGTCATGGAAATATAACTATCTGCGTTGTTCTACCTAGAGCTAAATGAGGTTCACTAAGATCTGCCTCGACAATATCACTGCAGTAATACATATAATAAAATCTTGCTGTAAACTCATTAAATAACTTTTTAATGAGCTTACAGTTTATGTTTTGTAATAATAGTAATAAGTTAGAGACATATTTTAAATTCTCTATTAAAATAAATAATATTTTATAAAATTCGCATCATACTGTCATACTTCATCAATTCGTCAGGTGAGATGAAGGACAAGCGCATTAAGCGTTACAAGATTTTTTCTCTTAAATTCTCTGATCAATCTGTCAACATGACATGAAAGGGCAGCTGGGTCGAACTGGGTGCAAAAGCCCTAGGTAGTAGAGATGCATCAATTTATAAGAGCCCTACGTCATTTTGGCGTCAGAAGGTTAAGGAAAAGACATTGTTCATAATTATGAAAGAGCATGTGAGACGTTTGAAGAGAGAGAAAAAATTTTTGAAACACACTATTATACATAAAAATAAAAATAAACAATAAGCCAAATAGGGCCCCGCCTCAGCTTGCGTTGTTGCAAACGAAGCGTGTCGCAACAACGCCGGTATTCTGGCGGAGCCTGCCGGAACACTAAATGCCTAAAGACTGATGACAATACATAATTTTTGCTTTCAAGCTTTTCCCAAGTGAAAAAGATGGCTGCTGCTTTTTAATGCACAACATCTGAATATAACGGGCCGATAATAATAGCCCACGAACCCGCCCGCCGGCAGGCAGCGCGGATAAATAAAATTTATTGCCTTTGGAATGAAACTAGTTTTATTACCGCTTCATTTGGACCGTGAAATGACTGTCTTTCGTTAAGGCTAAGCTTTAAGCGTTTAACTTTTTTTTATTTGCCTATTTTATACTGATGATTGGGTTTTATTGAATCAATTAAGCTGGTGAGTTGCCCACCAACTCACTGTTCTAGATACATTCACGATTGTAGAGCCTCTTTCCAGTCATTGTTTTAGCTTATTCGGTTGACTAACATAAATAGCAGCTTATTAAGTATACTAATTTACTTCTTTTTTAATTTTAATTTTTAGCACGTAAACGCGTTTTAGTCAATGAAACAATTATTGTCCATCATCAAATATTGGTGCATCAGTAATAGTGAACCAAGTAATGGTCTGTGCATAATTAAAATTAATTAGTTAATAAATGTTTATATAATTTTTAACGCAAATTTTGTTGCGAACAAATTACAAAAACACAAGTGTTGAAAAAATTTCCACGAGCAGGGTTTGAATCTGCACCCTTCTGACATACCGGGTCAGGTGCTCTTCCAATTGAGCTATCGTGGTTCTAACCAGCCCGCCGAAATTATTCAACACTATTTACTGTTTACTTTGAAAGCCAAAGGACACGATAGCATAGTTGGTAGTCACCTGTAGGCACCTGATCCGGCATATCATGGGGTGCGGTTTCGAATACCGCTAGTGAAATTTTTTCAACACTGTCTTTTTTCAAATTGTACCTAATTTGTTCGCAACAAAATTTACGTAAAATTACACATGTAAATAATCATGCTTTATTATTTACTTTTATATTATGTACCTCTATCCTCTCTTGATAGGCTGTTACAGAAACTCTTTAATCTGTATAAATAAAAATGAAATGCAGTTCGTTGATAAGTGTATCCTTGAGAACGGTTGAACGGATTTGGATGAAATTTTGCACATAGAAATATTGTGATCCGGACTAGGTCATATGATAGCTTATTATAGCTAGCTTATTAATATTTAATTTATAGCTTATGATGTAGGATAGTGTAGTCCTCGCGAACGAAATCCCGTGATCCCGGCGTAGTAATTTCTTTACCCTTATTCCTTGTTTACATCTTTAAAGTAATTTCTGAAAGTTGAACTTTGAGTCCAAATTTGGTATGTCGGCCAGAGGTTTTTTTTTTCTTTTTTTTCAGGTTTTTTACCTGAGTGTGCCATTCAGAGGCATTGGGTGTATGTGCATGCATATATACCTAGTGCTTCGGAGAGGCGAGTCAGATATATAAATTAATAAAACAATAAATTCATGATTTTATTTAACACTAACATAGTTTTTAAGTTTCATTGTTACTAACATACATAATATGGATCAATGGTCTGAAATAAAATATATATATTTATAACAAAGATTAGCATTTAACAAGCATTATTAAATACAAAGTCAGGTTCGTAATTCGATCAGCTCTCCAATACAGTGGAAGTTGGCATCATCCTCCCCTTAACCGAAGTTGTTATCAGCCAGCTCTGCTCACTTATTGGACTTCCGAGGCCGCTGTTATCTACGTTACGAGAGTTCGCAGGTAGGTATCGGCTAACTTGAAAATATCAGCCACAGGGCCGCGGCGAGGAGCGGTCTGATATCGGAGGACGATGCGGTTTCACTGGGTACCTGGTGTAAGTTTTATTTTAATCGATCATCGATCATTCGATTTGATGGAAAACGAGATATTGTATGGCTTAAAGTAGCGCCGCGCCTCCTGGTGGGTTTCCTTTCGAAAGTTCGACAGTTATTATACAAATTTTCAGACAGCAAGCAACGAACGGCAAAGGTTCATTTCGCAAATCTACATTTTTTATTATTATTTTCACAAACCAAACCAAACCAAACCAAACCTTACTTATATCAAAAACATATGTAAGTATGTGAAACATTCCTTTTGCTCTCTGAAAAATGTTAACATGTCAGTTTATCTTTTAAAATAAAAATAATTGATGCATTTTCAAAATGGTAGCTTGTCTTTTGAATATTTATGTTTTGATGCGGTGGCTAAACAATAGTTTGGGAAATGGAACGTTGACAAATGTTGCTTGTGGAAAGACAATTTGCTAATGAGTTGGGTGAAAAACATTATAGAATCCCTCCTGGTGTCATACGATAAAGATGATCGGATGGCAAATAAAACCAATACTACCCATGTTCGCGTTGTTGGGAAACGTAGAACTGCTTTTTTTTCTATTGTTTTACTCCTTTCCCCTTTATTATTGTAAAGAGTCTTTTTAATACTCTAACACGATAAAATGCAACAGTACAACTTAACCTACTTTAATTAATTAACTTACGCTATACATTTTTGTTTCTATTCTCGGCTAACTTTACAATTTTTGTGACATATTTGGGAAAATCGTTCCTACAGTATTTATTTTCTAAAAGTGAGCTTACATTTTGTGCGTTAACATTTTGGTCCAATTTATACAGGTCGTCCCTCAGTCTGTCATTGATGGGACAGTCGAATAACAGGTAAGGCACGTCGTCAATCTTATTGGTACCGCATGCGCACAGCGGGCTGTCCTTGCACTTAAACCTGTGCAGGTAATAGGAGAACCCGCCGTGCCCTGTCAGCGCCTGCGTAAGGTGGTAGTTCATGCCTAACTTCCGGACTGTAGCGTAGACCTTAATGGCATCTGGGAAGAAGATTCGTGTTGTGCCGGCCGTGTGATGTGTTTGGTACCGTTCATTCCATATGTCGAGAGATGCCTGACGAAGGCATCTCTTGACATTATGATACTGGGCACCGGTCGTAATGCGGCCTTCCCATCAACTTCAGGACCGCTTTTTTCGCTAGCTCGTCAGCGCGCTCATTTCCCGGCAGCCCCGCATGTGCCTTAATCCAGAAAAGGGATACTTCCTTTTTCTGGCCAAGCCCAGGTTCCTCCTTGTCTCTACTGCTAGGGGATGAAGAGACTTGATGTTAGTTATTGTCTCAAGTGTAGCCCTAGAGTCAATGTAGATATGATGTAGATGCCAAACGTACATTCTTTCCTCCCGAGAATTTCACTTGTGGCTTTGGCTATTTACTGAGTCTAAGAACCTACGTGTGCCTATTTTGTCCGCCGCAGGAGCCCATGCACATGCAGCGTACGTGATTACCGGCTCGACTGCGGCTGTGTAGATTGAGCGGACCACCTCGGGGTATAAGCCCTAGCTAACCATGGCCACTCTGGCAAGTTGCCTGTAAAGAGTTAAATGCCTTTGTGCAGATATTTGCCACGTGACGTAAAACTGCTTGGTAGGGATAGCTTTGATCTTCACAGATTGACTTATGCTTCGTCAAGCCGTAGTGACCGAACTGTCTTCAGATTGATTTACGCAGAGGGAGCAGCTAAGAGAATAAGGACCTACGAGGGCAGACTTAAGCATTTTAAGTTAATTTCTTTGGAGAATCGCCGAGTCTTACTAGACTTGACCTTTTTCTTAAAGTTACTGACAAGTGAGATAGATTGCCCTAAGTTGCTAGACCTAGTAAACTTTAAAATCCCATTCCATTATCCTCGTAATGTCGTTGAGAGGCTTTTTGAGCCGCTGCTGCGTAAAACTAATTTCGGCCAAAATTCACCAATCCCACGTCTCTGTAGAACTTACAACCGGTTCAGTTCTCAGTTGGATATTTCGTATTCCTACATCAAAAATCGGAGACTGTTTATGTCCTTGCACCAAGACATTTAGTAACCATATTTAACAGAAGGAATAAAATAAATTAAATAAATAGGGTATATCCTACATGTATTTTTTTTGTTTTTTAGTTTCATTAGTTAGGTATAATTTTTACTGAGGTCATATTATGTGTGCTTGTTGTGTTTGTCTATAATAGATTGTATAATAGAAAAAGTAAGCATTAATTGTAACAATTGTTGACAAACCATTAAAAAAAAAAGACTTCTAAGGACTGGCATCACGCTACCAGATTATCAGAGACGTTCGAGTAGACAACACACACAGGTGTTCGTGGACCATGTCTTCGTCCTCTTTGGCAATGAGTACGGTGACTTAGATTATCATCGTCGGCCTATAATAGTCCACTGGTAATAAGTAATATGATTAAGGTGTGTACCTAACTAAATACCCAGATCGTGCTAGGATAGTGCCTAGGCGAAATCACAACTGAATAAAAGCTTTGCTTGTCCTGATTATTGCAACCTTATATGATACACAAAAGAACACAAAACCTCGTTACTTGCTATGCTACACTAAAAATGTTTTCCCTGACAATTTAAATGTCACTTTATAGTGAAATGAGTCTAATAATCCCCAAACCCCTAGCTACGAACCTGAGCTGGCCAATATCAGTCCGAGGCGACAATGGCGCTGATTGCGCATCTACGCCCAAACTTAGTAGCTCCTGCGTAGTAAACATCCACGGAGACTGGCCAATATCCGGAGACCGTTTGAACGGAATAAAAACTTTAACTTACATTTAGCTTCCAATAAAGATATCAGTAAATTTATTCTGCACGTGGCCCTCACAGCGTAGGTGGATTGGATTGATGGATAAAGACTTAAATTGAAACTTATATAGGTACCTACTTAGGTTTTAAGTCGAAGCGCATTGGATTAATTGGAGTTGCTTGCCACCTCTCTAGTCTAGTGGGTTAAGCTAACAGTCTTAGACTTAGGTTGCGTTACGAAGATTAGGTTCTAAATCCGCCTGACTAGCTAAGAATAGATATCTATCTAGATAAGAATCTAAGTCTGCCTGAATAAAAACAACGTTTTTCTTAGCCTACAACCTTACAAATTATCAGAACACTGAAACGATACCTATTGTAAGCATTTTAAAAAATTGTAGGGATTTGAAGCAGCACCTCTACTAATTCTAGTTTTTGTTACGATCAAATGATTAATAATACTTGCACTTATTGCTCGGTATTTACCGCTTAATTTGTATACAAATTTATGGGAATACTAAGTTCGTCAGAAGTGAATGAACTCGGCTCATTAAATTAGAATATTAAACAATCACGAAGAAGAGTGTAATCGTTACATTTTGCGAAGTCACCAACTCTTAAAATACGGAAAGCGTTGTTCACCCCGCGCGCCGCAAACAGCCGCTGTCCTTACAATTTGAATCGTTTACACTGATGTTCTTGCTACGAAATTTGATTTTTACTAGGGCCTTCCTAAGTGTTTCCGCGAGACTGACTCCGGAGTCAATAATACCATGTTAGTCCATGGTAATACGAATAAGCGAGCGCAGGGCCTGATATTTCAATGTTAAGCTGTTGACTATAATACTGACGAGAGTACAAAACCAGTATTTTGTATATAAGGCAAAGTAATTAGCCTAGGTTTAATAAGATATTAGGTAAAATTAATTAACGTTTCTAAGCAATATTTTTGAGTATATTTATAATACTTTAGATAATAAGTAAAGAATGTTGTGCAAGATGCGAATTAAGTTACCGTCTTCTATGTAGCATCGCTGATAGTGGGGATTGTCCACTATTAGCACATATGTGTAGCATAACCAATGCCCACCTAGTTATGAAGTGCTAACAAAGGTTTTAAAACCTGTGTTAGTGTTGTACTAACCACATAAATTTTATGGATCTGTTGTCTGAGAAATAAAAACATTAAATTTATGTGTTTGGCTGTACGCTTACCTTTTTAAATACATTTATTTTCCTACTGTTGGGCAAAACTGTTCATAGTCACAAGGTACTATTGATGGAGTTTTCGAAAGATCAGAAATACATTTTGCCCGACACTTGTTTCACATCTAAAGAAACCTTAGTGTGTTACAAATAAACAAAGAATAAGGTCCGATTAGGTATTCCGTGTTTTGTTCCTGTCATGTAAACGTCATTCCACATTAGAGTAAAAGAGACAAGACACGGAATAACTATTCGGACCTTATTCTTTGTTTATTTGTAAGGGCTTAGTCTTTTAAGCAAGTCTAATGTTGGAAGAGATCTCTTCTAGATATGAAGTTCAATGTTTCTGGGGTCTTAACGTGTGAGTGATCCCTAGACCACAGCGCCAGTAAACAATGTTCCGCGCAATTAATGACTACACTTTGAATTTCAAGCATATTAAATAAAACATTTGACCTTTGATCCTAATACAGTACTTGACCCGGTATGTAGGTGAGTGCGGGATCGAATCCCGGTAGTGGATATTTTTCGCATTTAGCTTTCGTATTTGGCTGTAGCTGAAATCAGTCTAAAATTAGCTACTCCACGCCTTACGAAGCTAAGAACAGAGGACTCCAATGAAAACCGCACTGATTATGTAAGAACGAGCAAAGCTTTATCGCCAGAGGCAATTGCTATAAAACAGATCAGCGAACAAGTCTAGAATTCCAACAAAAACGTATTGAATTCCAATATTGGCGGACGAAAAAAACGGCGGGAGCAACACAGACGATGGAATCTGGTTTTTATGCTATGAAAGACATATTAGAAAGAAAGAGAGGAAGAAAGTAAAAAGCATTTATTTGGAACAAAACACATGAAGACATTACATGCACACTGTGAAAAAAATTTACAGATAGAGCCCTACAAATAAACAAAGAATAAGCTTGGAGTAGATATTCCGTGTTTTATTACCGTCAGATTAGTGTAGGAGACAAAAAATATTCGAAGTTTATGCCCCCTAGTGCCATACAAATAAACCACAATCGTGCATATAGTGCCTTGGTGGTTATTAACGAACGTGTGCCTTCTTTTAAAAAGTTAATGTAAGTGTTACGATCCGTTTTACGCATTTAGACCTCACAAAATGTTTCAGTATTTATATAGTGTGGTGGTGAGACACTCATATTTGTAATAAATAACGGGCCGCATTCATTTAATCTTCACAATATAACGTATCAATTATTAAAAAACAATCTGCCAACATTTGACCTTATTCAAATCAAAAGTTTACATAATGGTTCCTCTCTCGTCCGACCGCAGCAAATGCGATTATAATCGATACACGCCACGCACCCACTCCGAGCGGATATCGATAAAACTTTATCGTCTTCCCCATCCCTGAGTGGATTGAAATTATTCGAAAGCCTTCGTGAAGTCGCCTCAGCCCTTTGGCCAAATAAATTGAACATTATCTGTTTTTTGTTCTAGCATATTGTAGGTAACGAAATCTATTTCTTGTATCTGAATTATTTGCAGATGCTAACAATGTTCTTTTATCTTCAGAATATAATGTTTTTTGTGTTGCTTTGGCATAATATAAAACATTCGCTGCTTTTGTTCGATATATTTTATTGCCTACTGATTTGTAAAAATATGTGATTGTATCATTGAAAGTCTGCTTTTCAAAGAGCCAACATTATTGTAATTATTATCATAACAAATATTTTCAAATATTTGTTCTTTTCCATTTTGTGATTTCGTTCTTTCAATATATGATATAGGTATTCCGTATATTTCAGGGTGAGTTTCATCCGTCGGTTATAAATGGGCATTGGCAAATAGTATTGTGTATGATTAATTATTTTACTTGTGTTTTCTTTTTGTCAAATTAATTGACTATTGATTAAACAAGAATTGAACCCTAATCGTTCCTTTTATATTTATACTATTTGTCTGACCCCAAATTAAATCTGTTGCCGGAAAAAATTACGAGGTATATAATTAAAGGACGAGAATAAATCGCGAATCTGCATGAATTCAGCGGCAGCACGTAGTCCCGATGTTGTGACTGTTAATGTCAATATCTTATTACAATTTCAAAAGGTTTTTTCGTGCGTCTACGCTTCGCGGAAACCTTACACAACGATTTTTTTTTCTAAGCGTGGAGTAAGAATAAAATTATTTATTTAAGACGCGGAAGGAAAAACCGCAAAGAAGACTGTTGTTTTTGCATGTTTAATGAGAAAAATATTGCATTAGTAGCATAAGTCCTCTCTAGAGGACCTGGTTCAATTCTCAGTGTCAAGCTAAAACGCTGTAACTTGAGTTACTGTGTTTTTATTCTTAAAATATTTGTGCTTACCATAAAATTACAGTGTTTGGCTTGACATAAAAAATGCAGCTGCGAGGGTACGTAATTATTCTACTCGTTTTGGTTAGTCTACCTAGCTGGCGATCTTCATCTTATGTTGTATTACGTGAATTAAAAAAACTAAACCCTCTGTTTGAGCTTAACCCGTTTGATGGTATGTGTAACCTTAAAAACACCAAGTTAAAAAATGAAAAAAAAAGAAAAAGCATTTATGCAGGCACCCATAGTGTGAGCGTTCGGCATAGCGTGGTAGCGCTGTGATGAACGCTTTCACTTCTTGGGCTTCACTGGCTGCTTTCCATTAGGCAGAGTTGTGGCGTATCTAGTATTTTAGCATAGACTATGTATTGTATAGCTTAAACTAGTTTGTATGGTTATTGTTTGTATTTCTTTCTTTCATCATCATCATCTCAGCCAAAGACGTCCACTGCTGGACAAAGGCCTCCCCCAAGGATATGAGGTGTATTTGCCGTAATCGCCACGCTTGGCAGGCGGGTTGGCGATCGCAGTAGGTTGAGGGTAACCTCAGAGAGATGCTGCTGCCCATCCTCTGGAATGGTCCCTTAGTCGGCTTTTACGACACCCACAGGAAGAGATGGGGTGGTGCAATTCTTTATCCCCGGCACCACACAGGGAAGGTTTCTTTCTTTGATGTAACTTTAAATAGAATAGATATATACTTAAATATATAGCAATGTTAGATTTATAAATATATATATATATATGTATACATAATATATTATATAGATAGTATGCACACAATTAGTAGTATATAATAATAAGTAAACAATAAGTAAAGAATAATTAATATAGACTAGTAAGTAATCAATGTAACTTGGCGTTCAACAAACATTCCGACAGTACGATCATATTTTTTATTGTTATAATATTTTCACTAATGACCGGCTAAGTAGGTGCGTCTATTGTGCGATGCACCGTCGGCGCCGAGCGGCCAAACCGGTTTTGGTATTCGGCCGGCCGTGCCCCAGTGCCCCTCCGTCGCGCGTCTACCCCCGCACGACAGTCGCACTGGAATCTCTGCTGTTGACGGATCATTATTGCTTACGCTATTACCTATCAGTTTTTCGTATGTTTTTATAGCTTCGCCTGTATGCCTATTGAACTGTTTCTTCACCTACTTATCGTGCTGTGTAAATGAACTATCGCTTATTCTTCTCTTCACCTTCTATTTGTTATTTGTGTGTGCTCTGTGCTAAACGCAATAAACTGTTGTTTCATGCTTTGGGACTTATTCATTACTGACACCAAATTGGTGACCCCGAAAAAACAAGAGGATGTCGTTATCTCAAGGCAGCAAAGACGGCTACGGTGCAGCAGCGCGGTCAGGAGGCGATCTACCCGCCTCGCAGAAATATGCCGAGTTGGAGTGCGGGTACCACCGTTTTGGCCGGAAGATCCAGAATTTTGGTTTGCTCAAATCGAAGGTCAGTTCGCGTTATCCGGCATTACATCAGACATAACGAAGTTCAATTATGTTATAAGTAACCTCGATCACCGATTGGTCATCATGGCCATTGGATCATCGATTTGGTGTCCAAAGAGTGAAGCCATTTTGGCGTGCCACAATAAAAAAAAATAAAAAAAGTTTGTATGATTTGAGAAATACAGCTGTCGGGTCGGGTTATCACTCGTCAGTTTCCTAATTAGCCAGTTTCATGAACTCGCCAGTTTCCTTATTCGTCAATCGATTCAACGTACTTTAAATTCAAATTCAAATTCAAAATCGTTTATTTAGTTTAGGCTACAAATAGCTCTTATGAACGTCATTTTATGCCATCGGTTCGCAAGTCTATCTACTTTAGGCGGGAGATCTTGTACTGAGAAGAACCGGCAAGAAACTCAGCAAGTGTCCAACTCTTTTCTCCCTTACAGCGTCAAAAATATTGGAAAGTGCCCCATCATAAAAGGACACTTTCCATCACAAATAAACAGACAAAAAAAAAAAAAGGTTACACATCACAACACAAAAAAAAGTTTAAGTTTGCAAAAATTACATCAGGTAGCAATTTCAATTTTCACAATGTCATACAATACTAATCTAAGTCCGAAATTGTCTAAGAAAAATAAAGTTAAAGTATACAAGTATAATAAAAATAAAAATAAGTTAGGCAAGCAAGAGGTAATCTAAAAACTTAATGAATTGTTTAACGCAACATGAATATTGTTTGTAAACTGCAGGACACTGCTGATAAAGGCTATCATATCAGCGCTAAGATATTAAGGTATATTGATAAATCCCGATAAAATGTGGATTTTCTTTATAACAAGGCTGTTTTGTCACCTAAATATTCTTTGACTGTATAATAACCTTTCTTAAGTAAAGAAGATTTAACATGATTTTTAAACTTATCCAATGGTAAATCTTGTACAGTACTAGGTATTTTATTATAGTAGTGTATACCTTGCCCCAAGAAACAGCCAGTTTAGTAGTGTGCATTACGAAGCTAGACGCAATCACATTAATACAGATAGGTGCAATAGTACTAGATGTGAAGTCTTGAACATGGATTTGCCGTGAGAGCCAAACTAAAACGTACACATCTCTACGACTATCTACGAGACGGCATTTTTTTATGAGGTCACGATTCCACAAATAAGTTGGTCCTTCCGTCGCCTTTATAGCATAATTTTAAGCCGCTCTCGCTTTCTGTAGTAAAGACCTTTGTAGAGCTATAAAAATGGTAGGGGTTACATAGCAAAAAAAAGTAGTAACTATATTTTCAATGGCATTCGAATGGTCGATGGCAATTTAAATGTAGTTTACGAAGTCTAAGCATCCGTTAAATTTATGAGTAACAAACAACAATAAAGATAAGTAAAAATTAGTGTTTTTGTGATTTTATTTCGAACAAATTTAACATCTCATCTGTAGCGAGCACTGATCAGTGCCCTAAACAATTAAAATTCGATTATTTCTATTCACAGCAAACGTCAGGACCATAATAATGTTTCACCACCAAGCACCTTCCTGCAATGCGGTGAGTGACACCTTAAACCGTGAACTAAAAAAGTGCTACAAGCTAAAATAAAGCAAATCGTAAAGTCTCTCTATTGCCAAATAAATTTTAATGAAGTTACATTTCTATTCAAATCTTGCGTACGTTTGTTTGATAATGACAAACTATTGTAGTAAACTTGGTGTATCTACCATAAAAAAATAGAAAGCTTCTTACTTCTTGGCCCGTTCCGAGTCACGCACAGGCCGGCCTTTCGGTCGATTTCTCCCGAATTAACAATTCAAATTCCAGACATCGCCGCTTTTGTAACGCGAGAGGCTACGTGCCTGCAGCGGGCCTCTCGCTACCCGTGACATATGAGTGGAGGCTTTTAGGCGATGATTTATTAGCACAAACTTTAAAGGACACTTGGTACTGTTAGCGACAAGAAATCGACAGCTATGCACAACACTTTTTTCGGATTTAGCGCATCACTAGCGTGAGCTGTCAGCTTTGACATTCTGTGGTTTGCGGGCCAAAAGACATCTGTAGATTTTGATGAATTTTTGACAATTGGACACGGTAGGTGGCGCTGCAATACGTTTTTTTTTGGTGAGAGTTTGCTTATTGCCTCATACGGCTTTTACAGCTTTACAGCCGAAAAACTTAAAGCCTCAAGCCGTGTAAAACGAATCACCTTTGGAGGTTTCCTAGAGGGAACGGCATCATGCACTAGTGCGTGTCCCCGTGCCCTACTAGATTCTCCGAGGGGTTCGGATCGGATCAGTGTAGTACAAGTGTTTACTCAAGCGGACAAAGAAAATAAAAAAGACGTCTCTCTACACTTAAAAAAGAGATTATTTTCTAAGTCTAGAATAGAGATCGATTATCAAAGCCAGCCAAGGATTTGAAACATCATACACTACTTCTTTATAAAATAACTAGCGGCCCGTCCTTGCCTCGCACGGTTGGATTTTTTTTTATAGCCTATGTTACTCTGTAGCATTCTAATGGTTGCAAACATACATACATACATACATACATACATACATACATACATACATACATGCATACATACATACATACATACATACATACATACATACATACATACATACATACATACATACATACAAAGGTTTCCTCTTTATAATATTAGTATAAATGAATAATCTTTAAAAATGCTCGACAATTGGAGCCGTGAAATAGTCTTAAAAGGACTTTTCAAAAACCACGATATTTTTACAAAAGAAGTTAGTTTTTTTTCTAATCTGCCTTTTACATTGTTGTAAAAACATGTATTTTGTACAAAAACACAAATGTTGAAAAAATTTCCACGAGCAGGATTTGAACCCGCACCCTTCTATTCAACATTTGTGTTTTTGTAATTTGTTCGCAACAAAATTTGCGTTGAAAATTATATAAACATTTTATGTGTTTTTTAAATACATTTAAGATTTGACTCAAGTTATGTTTAAGAAGAAAATAATACAGTTCAGTATTTATTATAAGAAAATAGTAATTTAATATACAGGGTTTAATATACATTTAATATACATTATACAGGGTGTTTGGCCAAACACCCTGTATAATAAATATAATTATGTAAGATAATTGTATATGTTTTTTATTCATTGTAATGTAATTTAGACTGTAATTTTAATGCACATTAAAGGACTTAATAATAAATCTTCATAAAAAAATCACGTGTAACGTACTCGACTAGACTTGCTGCAAAAACACTTGGAATTTTTCTTTCTCCAAAAGTTTCGCGTTAAGATTAAGTCTCAGCTTAGCAAATGAATGGTCGCCTTGTTTTTCCGAATTAGATATAATTTATCCAGGTCACCGGACAATATATCTAATTCAGATAAATTACAAATGTCGGCTGATCTAATTCAGTTGAAACGTGGGGCTTTAAGTAGTATTAGTAAGTTAGTTTATATATCACTGTTATTTCACTCCAGTTTTAATTGTAGATACATCTTGTGTAACATAAAATAGCGTAAAATAAAATTTCTCCAATGAATATTGATCCTTATAACCAAAAGTTAAAGTTCAAAATTGATTGTAGTAATTTGACAGTTTTGGGTAGGTTGATCTGCCGCCGTTTGTACATGATTGTAAATAGGTACTTGGTTTGGTTGGTGATAGATAGGGCTTGTTTTAAGTCCGCCTGCTACCACCATCAGACCAGTTAGAGATAAGATAGCCAGTTCCTTAGTGGTTGATTCCGAGTAAAGTGTGCTTCCACCGTCGGCCTTATTTAAGATAAAGGCAAAGTGCTTACTCGTAAGGAAAAAATAGATATAAAAGGATAAATTCTAATATTAGGTCCTTACCTATGAAATTGACGTTATTTTCTCACTTATTAAAAGGTCTAAAAGTCAATACCGGTTGTTAATATTATTATACACCTTTAATTAGGACTATGTTACTTAGGCTTCAGTAATAACAATGATTATTAATTTTGTGTCTTTATTGCTCAATTTTTTTTTAAATTTACTACTTTTTATGTTCGCTGAATTGTCTTTTTGTTGTGTTGTAGCTTTGGAGTGACTTGATTTTTTTTCTTTTTAATGTCTGCTATATTTAGCTAACAAACACACTAGTCTACAATTTTTATAGTGTTAACATAAATAGATGCTTAGAAAATTTAAAAAACGTTAGTATGAAAAATAAAATTTTATAGAAAATCTTTATACAAAACGTCAATTTCATAGGTAGGATTTGGCAAGCAAGATACGGATACAATTCGATTATCATGATAGCCTATAACGTCCTTATACTGGGTTAGACATTACCGCATGAACAGCACATGAAGAGTCTTTCGTAAGCTTCGAGTACACAATGACAATAATTAAAAGAAAGTAAAGCCTGTAGTGGGACTTTATACAATGCTGGGCAAACGCCTCTACCATTGAAACCAGCCATCGCTACACTACGCTTGCGTAATGCGGGCTGATGGTGCGAATCACAGAAGTCCAACAAAGACATTCGCCGATTCATACCATGGTATGAGCCGTGGTTCGAAACACCCAACTCAAAAAGCGTCCTTCTGCGATTCACACCGTGGTGCGAACCAGTCGTGGTGAGAATCGATGAATTACCCGATCAAACCCGGGCTAATTATATCCAAATTCAAACACTTTGCTCGAACTGGGAGTTGAACCCAGGAACTCTGGATCCGTAAAATTTGCCATTTGGCCACCGAGGTGATACAACAATGGACGAGAATGCAAAACGAAAATTTTAAATCTCAAAACCAAACAATCCTCATAAACGGAGAAACATAAAATCTATTGCAATAATATTAGAGATGTTTCATATTTACTCGCAGCGTAACAAAAATATAGAATTGATATTCTCAGAATTCAGCGAGAACCCTGATCTTACTTTAGTCGTGTCCCAGATAAGGATATTGTTGAGAATAATGCAAAATTTTCTTGAGTGTTATTTCGTATTATGATACTATCGCGTCTATATACGTATTTATCTGCGAAAAACACGGAAAAACCATGATTATGAGGAAACATGATCTTTTACCGGTAATATTGTATGTAATATATGTATATTATGTTATTTATTTTGGTACAATAAGAAGTAAGGGACAGCTTGTATTTCAGTCCCCATGACTTTTAATTCATCATCGTCGGCTCAGTTGATGTCCCCACTGCTTGGGCACGAGCCTTCCCAATGGATGGATAGGGAAGAGCCACAAACCACCACGCAGGCCCAGTGCGGATTGGTGGTTGTTAACGACTGCTAATGCAGCCGGGACCAACGGCTTTACGTGCCTTCCGAAGCACGGAGGAGCTCGAGTTGATACCTATAATTTTGGTCACCCATCCGATGACTGGCCTTTGAAGTTACTTAGCCTCAGCACTCACAAACCGGGCGCGTTAACCACTGCGCCGAGCTCCTCATTATTTAAAAAACATTTTTTCTCAAAATAATTTCTCATAATGGTTCTTGTAAAAACAATCACCCTTCCGTTGATATACATACCGTTGGGTTAAATTGAAAATACTTGTAATACATTACCAAATACTCGAAATAAATCGGCTGGCAGTCGGTATCTCCGGAATCACATCGCAAAGCGTAATATCCAATGGGCAGTCAACTGGCTAATCAGCCTTCAAAGCACCCTTTTCACAAACTTTCCCAATTAATTCCCGGCAAAAATACCATCGGCAGATAAGATTACCTCTAATCATCGGTTAACGAGACCTTACATCGGTGATAGCTCGGGATTTAGTAGTTTTTCTTGACTCTGTGCTGATGCGTGACAAAAAGTCACGTGTCGACTATTAGATAGGGCTAGTTGGTGGTTTCGAGGTATTGATCCTTTTTGGTAGAGGGAAAACAAAAACAAGGAGATGGCCAAAAAAAACTTGGAAACATATTGAGGCATGAATGGTACAGTGTGGCAAAGCTGTCAGATAAAGGAAGAAACATTTTCCCAAACAAAATTATTTTGGCTTATTTTAAGAAGTAAAACAGACTTCATAGGGTGCAAAGGGTTCTGAATAAAATAATAGTAAAAAAACGGAATTACATAGATCCGCATAAAGTATTTCATTACAACTGGAAGTGTCCTCGTAGAGAAACCTTTACAAAACAATTTAACCAGAACGATGCATAAAATGGCTCTCAACACTTCGGTATTCGAAACATTGTGTTCAGGATAGCCCTTTAACATTATACAGATTCTGGGAGGAGGTTTCTCGTTTATTGAATTTTGTATCGTTGAATTTGGTAACGCTAGTGGATTCCCGATGTACGGATATTCACCAGCGGTTTTTTTTTAATATTAAAAGGAGGCAAACGAGCAGGCGGGTCACCTGATGAAAAGTAATCACCGCCGCCCATGCAAAACCAAAGAAATCGAAGATGCGTTGCCGGCCTTGAGCAAGGAGTTGGATCTTGAGGAGGAAGTAGGTATTGGGAGGGGGGACGGGTGAGAGAAGAGCCTCTGGTAGTCACCATTCTTGATTCTTCTACTTGTAAATTAGATACAACTACTCTAAAAAGAAAGCTACCAAGCTCCATAAACGGCAGATCATGGAAAACTTGAAAATATCCTAGCTAGCTGCCTTACAGCCTCAGACTACACAGCGGTAAGGATCTACCAGCACACGCATTTCTTCCTGCCTTCCTATGGCATGGGGTCCTACAAACGAGGCGTGAAGAGGCACCTGAACCGGCAGGCTGATGGTGACTGATGCTGCGTTGTTTTTACGCTGCATCAGTTGTCTTCGCGTCTGAACTCCTTTTCCACTTAACATGAGGTGGGGAGGAGTCTTTTGCCATACAACGCATAAAAAAAATAGTACAGCGTAAAAACGCCACGGAAAACCACCACACACATTTTTCCCAGAAAGATCATTATGGCTGTCACATACCAAGTGGCCTCTTACTGTCAAGGCGGCGGGCGTATGCTCGTTTTTCGGTTCAGTGACCATAAAAAAGGACATATATATTTAGGGAACTATAAACTCGTAAATGTCATTAAGGTTATACATAGTCGATGTGACGTGGGTAGCGCACGCATGCTGCTGTCGCATGGCTCCGGAAAAAGCCGTTAGATGTACACGAATAAGTTCAAGGTCGAACGAGGAGCTCGATGGCGCAGTGGTTAACGCTCTCGGTCTGCAATCGGTAAGGTTAAGCCAATTTCGCCAAAAGGCCGATCATCAGCTGGGTAACTAAAAATGTATCATCTCGAGTTCCTCTGCGCTTCGGAAGGCACGTAAAGCCGTTGGTCCCGGCCGCATTAGCAGTCGTTAACAACCACCAATTCGCATTGGGCTTGTGTGTTGGTTTATGACCCGTTCTCCCTATCCTATCCTATATCATAGAGGAAGTTCATGCACCAAAAGTAGAAACAAAATAATGAGTTGGTGTTGATAATATTTTTATACGTTTACACGAATTAGATTTGAGCAGTTGATTACTATTTACTCTTTTTAAATGAGAGCAGGCAAATCCGCTCCAGCTGTTGTTGAGTAGTAGCGGAGTCCAGAATCGAAGTCAGAATCGGAGGACTTCAGGCTCTGACGTTGCCAAACTTATGGCATCTATCTTTACAGAGGAAGAAGAGTGAAAGGATGAGGTTGCAAGATAGTGATGGGTCGAAGTGTTACTGCGAGAGGGAAACCTCAAGCCCCACTAAGATAAGATAAGATAAGAACGCAAGACTTTCGGTACTATTGTTCTAAATATCTCACCAAAAATACCTTTGCAAATCTTCCGGTCTTTGTAACTTTATCGAAAAGCCTCGAATGGGCCCGCATCGCCGGAATTAGCGGGGAAGCAGCCGGGCAAAGCCGCAGCACGCAATTATCTCTTGTTTTTCAATTATCGCTGTCGGTTAATTACACAATCTTGTTTGGGGCTGGCTGCGCGAGGTGACTTGGAAGCGACGTCTAATGAAATACTGACGGTAGATACTGACAAGGGAAAAAATCATTTGTGGTTTCTGTCTCCTAAAATAATAGAAATAATGCCTTCCATTTGTCAAAAGTGCTATAGGTATTTAGAATTAAGCATAATGTCTAATTAAAACAGGCTTATGAAAATGTTTGTGGCATTCATAAGAGCTCTGTGATGTACGTACATATATAAAAAAAAATGTTGGGCTCACTAAAAGCTTATAAAAAAGTAAAAAAAAGTTAACAGTTTAATAAGGCACGGTGTTCGACATTTTAACTATAAGCACAGAGTTTTCGTCGCAAAGAAATAGATTTTCATTGAAATATTACGGGATGATAATACATATATCTACCTACTCATGTGATGATAGCAAGCAAGTGGCAAGCAGGTGGTCGGTACGCAATTGTTTCTGAAGACTAAAATCATATGCTAACCCTTATTTTTAATAATTCAAGGACAAAACGTCGATCACTGGTGCAACTACCCCACAATCCCATTGCTGGGCAAAGGTCTCCATAATTGAAATCAAGGTATCGCAACATTGATACGTATCATGCATGGCTTAATCACTACGCTTCCAAGTATAAGGGTTGGTGATTACACTCCCGGACTATGGTGCGCAGGGTTCAGGCCAGCTCCAAAGCCGTTCTGGCAATGATTGCTAGTAGACTGGACTGTCCCTACATCCATGCCAGATGGTCTGGCCAGGCTTCCATTTCATGCATAGCGAGCGGGTCTTAGTAGAGGTCCGGTGGGGGCCTGAAGCGAAAAGATCTGCGGGGTACGTGAGTTACCCTTAGTTGGTGTGGTGCTCGGTGGTTTTCATTGAGTAGTTACTCCCACATCTCCGGTACTAGTCTGGAGAACTAGTAGAGGTGCCCGCTAGATGCAAAGGCCTCCGGTTTAATCAGCCGCGTAGGAATTTGGAATTGATCAGGTGCCTGGATGGGTACCGAGAAGTGAGTGTGCTTACAACTCCGCCACCAAAGAGGACATTAAATTTGGTAGTCGACTTTAGAGTTGACGGCCCGAACACTGGTATACTGCGAGTTGTGTTCTTAGTGCAACGAGAAGTGAGCGAGCTTACAGCTCCGGTGACCTATCTGAATAATAGGTAGTTGACTATACGAGTCCACGGGGCGACTAGCTTGAGACACTAGTCTTAAAAGTACCGGCGTGTTCTGATCTGGCGTTATGAACTGACGTAGATGGTCCCTTGCGCTTGCGTAAGGATGTCTGACACCTACTTTGTAACCGATAGGTTGGTAGGGGGTGTCATTATAAACTTTAAAGCAGTGTATAGTAGGGTTGTCCCTACATCCGACGATGCTGTGAAAGACACATCCCACGATGTCGGATGGAGAGACTATTATAAATTATTGTTTTGTATGTACCTAATTTAATTTGTAATTTCATTTCATTTTGTATTATGATTTTTAATGTATTCTATCGTATAACTTTGTAATTCTAATTTTAATATGTCACAATATGGGTAATTATCACCTGAAATATTTTTTTTTGTTTTATTTATTCATCAAAACATTTTAAAACACACTCTGTCCGACCAGGGAATTGAACCCAGAACCTTCAGGAATCGTGCTGAACGCTTTGCCACTTGGCCACCGCGACACAATAGTAAAACACAATGTTTTTAAATGTAGCTCTTAAAAACACTTACAGAAGATTACAAACTTAACAGTTGTGTTTATAGAACCACTAAATTTCAACTGGAACTGGCACTATTAAAAATGGGAATATTTAACGAAACAATAAACAGTGTTCGGGGCGAACTTTCACATTCAACCTACAACTTAAAATGTTTTCTATTTGGGTTGCCTTTTGTGTGCGTCGGGCACAAAGCGGGGGCTGACGGGAAGATCTTTTGACTGTGGACAGTTCAGAGCTCGCTGTGAGATGGGTGCAGTGAGGCCGCTCCACGACAATGTGAAAGCCTTTTGATTCCAGTTGTAATAAAATAAACAAACATGCGGCACGTAGTACCTTCAGTCTTTTAATTTAGTTTAAACTCCTTGTTGAATTGAAATAGCAGATTGCTATGAATGACGGTTCGTTACTGAGACCCGTAAGGTACTGTATACAAGTGACCTTTATTTTAGGTTTCAAATAAGTATACTATGTTACATGATTTTTTGGCAATGCCTCTAAACGGATGCCGTCTCTTACGGAGGCAGGCCGTCTAGCGGTCTGCCTTCATAAGAGACGGCCCGTCCAACAAGGTACATTGGCAGATGGCAATGCCTGGAGCCAGTGGCCTGACTCTCTCTCGGAGACGGCAGTGAGACGAGCGAGTTCGGCCGTGTCAGCAGATGTGGATATAAGCCCCTCCAAAACTTGTTTGCATAACGGCTTGTCCCATTGCTTCTGCGATTGTGGTAGTAAGTGTAGGCTAGAATTTTGACAGGCGGATAACCAAGCGTTACTTGCATCTGCCTTGCCCGACAACTCTATGGAACCCAATGATGGGTTGATAATCTTCGTGTAAAGATTGTACGTGCTATGGGTAGAACACAAAAACGCTGGCATTGCCACACTGGATAAACTTCTAATTCCTAAACAAACAAAACATGCAAGATAACTATGCTATATAACATGTTCTGTTATGTATGGACTACCCTTTTCGTTTCATATAGCGCTGTCCCTTTTTAGTTCAAGGTTGTATTAATAATGACCTTCTTTTGCACGTGCCGCTGCGAATTGACAGTTGACACCTCTTTAGGGCGCTTGTTGTTCAGGGTAAAATTGAAAGCATTAAGCAGATCACCATATATTACATTGGGCCGACCAAATTGTGCCGTCCGTCAAGTCAAATCAAGTCAAGTAAAACAACCGTCAAGTGCAAAGGTTGCACCACCCCAGTTGTTACACCAGTGCACTAAACAGGCAGCAAAGGGATGAAGGGGATGTTAAATATAATTAACAACTACGTAATACTTGGTCTTGTGTGTACTAAATTTTGTTGTGTGAAGTAACAACAAATTAATTCTTAACTAATAACATTACTTATTTGATTACCATTGTCTATGGTATGGTATAGACTCGACCTGATAGTAAGCAGATGCGGAGATCAGATGCGAAGACAGCTAGTGAAGTTAGAGAAATTTAATAAGCAATAGAAACAGGATGAAGTTATAATAATAGATCAGATCGACCACGATCTCAGAGTATTCGTAAAACGGAGTGAACTTCGAGTCAGGCCAAATATCGCTGGCTTTTGTGCGGACCGACCGCGAACTTGCACAAAGCCGCATTGTTCCGCGGCTGGCGGGCTAAATCTAGGTAATTTGTCCTCCGGTTGAACTTCTTAATCTTTTCATCGGCTTCGCTTCAAGTTTTACATGACTCTAATTAAATATTGATTGTACATGCATAATTCTGAGTTATTCACTACTATTATTGGAGAAATGTACAAGATTGAACGAGATTTTATAATAGCTTAAAGCCTTCATACTTCGTGTACGTAAAGTATTCATAAAAAGTAAGTAGAGTAAATGTAAAATACCCTATATACTGTCCCACTCGTAGGTAAGGGCCCAATTATTCATATCTTTCTTATTTGTAAAACGAATGTATGTAAAATATAATGTAAGTAAAAAAAATGATGATAATGACATCAGTTGATCAGTCAGATTTTGATTTTATATTTCTACAAGGTACAATTACTTTACAAAAAAAATGTTCATACACCATATTATACATATGTTATAGCTAATTCTAAAATTTATAATACAAAATCATGCAAGTCTTATTAAAAAGAAATCTCTACCTCTAAAGCAAGGTCCCTAACCATGCCTTTTGTTAGTATCTATGACTAATTTTTAATGACAATGACAAAACTGGATAACTTAAAAACCTCTGCAAACCGAATACACGTGATCACGCGCGCATAATTGTCAAAGACAGATGGATGATTGAGTTATCAACGTACGCAGCAGGCCCTTAGGGCTCGTTTCACCGCATACAAGATGTTGTTAGCATATTTTATAGTAGGTAAATAATATACCTATTGGTAATAAGGTAACCCTAGATTGTCTATAGGTTAAGAACGATCAAGTTTTTCTTTTTTTTTTCTTTTTAAACTGTCATTAATGTATTTTTCACTTTTTCTTTTGGCTTTCTTAAAACCTATTAAAATTTTACTAGAAATAATCAACCAGCCTCAGGTAGCTCGAGTGGGAATCGAACCCACGACCTTTGCATAACTGGTCCAATGCTCTGACCGCTTAGCTACTGAGGCCCCAGAAGACTCGTTGAATTTTTCTAGTAGTTCGTGATTTACGCTACAAGCCAGAGCGGTATTACGTCACTGTTACGTTACTACCCTCACAGTCGAAAGAACACTTTTGCAAGTTTTTAATAATCGAAAAAGACGTCATCATCAGCTCATTTTATGTTCCCACTGCTGGGGCACGAACCTTCCCTGTGGATGGATAGGAAGAACGCGCCATAAACCACCACGCGGGTCAAGTTTGCGGATTGGTGGTTGTTAACGACTGCTAATGCAGCCGGGACCAACGGCTTTACGTGCCTTCCGAAGCACGGAGGAGCTCGAGATGATACATTTTTGGTCACCCATCCGATGACCGGCTTTTGCGAAAGTTGCTTAAAAAAACGTGATTGCTTTTAAATATTTTTATTATTTTGAATTTTGCATTCACAACGCTATATAGCTACTCGAGCTTCCTGACGCTAGTTGTGATTTTAAATTTTATCTTGTAAGTAGTTATATTTATAGAAATAGAAATAGAAACATTTTATTCATAACCACTTATATTAATGACAATACATGGACAAAAAACTTAGAACTAGTGGTGTTGAAATGGTCTCCACTCAGCATAATGTCGAGATACCTGATTGGCACCCCGACGTTGTTCTTCAGTGGAAACCAGAAAAATAATAATATAAATAAATAAATAAATAAAAGGGAAGGTGACACCACTGCACGCCAACGCCAACAACCACATCAAATCAGATGACAATGTTGTAATCCCAAAATTTAAATTTATTTAGCATTGTGAATGCAACATTCAAAATAATAAAAACCTATTAAGTTCGTGACCAGCTTCTATTTATTACCGATAGTTTATAATACCCAATGGTAAAAATGTTTGTCATATTACTCTAATATCAATGAGATACATGAATTAGGTATATTTTTTTGGTCTGTGGGTGTAACAATAACAAAAAAACGAGCGAGCCTTACAGTGGTCGCATATGATGTGTAACATTTGACATCTCACCTTAGTAATAAGCAATTTTAACATTATATTCTGAAAAAAATGGGCAGGTACTACATAATTTTATAACTATAAAATAAATAATGATAAAGTCTTTTACACACGAAAGGGTTGAAATCAATATGACAATAGAAAATAGAATATAGTATTAACCATGACGTATGTTTTTTTTACAAATCATAAAGAGAATGCAGTAAATACTCATTCCTCTCACAATGACACATGACACATTTGACATATCAAAATGACCTTTGATAGTCAAATGACACTGAATAAGCTGGATGAGAGTAGCCGCGGGTCGTACTCAGTGGCGTGCACTTGGAGTGGCCTATGTCCAGCAGTGGACTAGTATAGGCTGATGATGATGATGATGAGTCAAATGATACAATATGTCACATATAATAATACTAGCTGTGCTCGCGACTTCGTCCGCGTTGAATAGTGACTTTCGGCAGCATTTTTAATTTTTTAGGCTCTTTTCCCGTTTTTGCAACATTTTTCACTGATGCTTCGCTCCTATTGGTCGCAGCGTGATGTTATATAGCCTAAAGCCTTCCTCGATAAATGGACTATCCAACACAAAAAGAATTATTCAATTCGAACCAGTAGTTCCTGAGATTAGCGCGTTCAAACAAACAAACAAACAAACAAACTCTTCAGCTTTATAATATTAGTATAGATGTCGTGTTTATAATATCGATTATTGAATTTACAAAATGGCGCGCGCTTGCGCGCTTCCCCGGCTACCTGTTTCACACTTCCGTCACATTGCAAGAAAGCGAGAGTAAAGATGTTACACATCAAAAATACTGATATCGAATTGACAAAGTATCCGAGTCAAGGTATTAATTTGCCTAGAAAACAAGTGACTAATGATGCGTTGTTTTCACGCTGCACCAGTTGTCTGGACTGATTATAGGTGGAGTGGAGTCATTTACCGTGATAAATATTTTTTTTTTAAAGTTGATTGGAGGCTGTATCCAGTTTCTTTCTTACGATTGTCTTTTTCAGCATTTCCTGTGTAATCATGTAACACCTTAGGCACACCCTACTCACTATCTATTATGCAGGTTGGTGATTAAAATGTTTCGGCAGTATAATTATAAATTAATATAAAATAAAATGTTTTTAAAGAGGTTTTACGCAAACTACCTAAATAATGGATGGAATTCGCATGGGATCAGCTAATTGTACTAATAAATGGGAGGCTCATACCCAGCAGAAGGTGCTCACGGGCTGAAACGATGATGATGACGCAAAAAGACACTCATGTTCCACTGACAATAACCTTTTCACCTCACTTGCTCGAAAAGGCTTACTTCCTCCTTCAAAATCTGGGTGGAAACGCTTTTTTCCCGCTTGGGTGGAAAAGGTTTTTGAATTTAGAACGTGACTTTGAACACTTTGGTGCGCACTATTCTTATGCTGCGAAATAAGAAATTCGAACTTCGTATTGCGCCGTCCCGCTCTCACTAATAGGTGTGTAAAAGAGACAGTATAATACGAATTTAGAACTTGTTAGTAGACCCCTAACTTTTCTTTTTTTTTTTTTTATAAAAAAAAATAAAACTCAACTGTTTTTCTTCCATCCACCATTTTCTCGCAGTAGTGAGGTGAAAAACTGTGTGTTTTGCTTGGCAGCAAAGAAACCCTCGCTACGCTCGGGATTCTTCTTTTGAACCAAGAGCGAATTCGCTTGCTCGGGTTTCAATACAAGCACTCGCGCGAAACAACAACTTTCTAGCCATGCATAACAAATAACTATTGATTGACAAACAATTTAACATACCAGCATAATGTGGCATCGCAGGTGCAGTCACGCTACTCTGAACCGAAACGCGAGCTGACCGCAGCAGCCGGCGCGTAAACATACCTAATTATTGGTCAGAATTTTCGGCGCAATTATGCAGTGCAATGGCAGCTCTTCAATATCCCATACGATCCATTGAGTATGGTAGGATGGTTTCGATGGCGCAGTGGTTAACGCGCCTGGTCTCCGAGTGCTGAGGTTAAGCAACTATCCGGCTGGTCATCGGATGGGTTACCAAAAATGTATCATCTCGAGCTCCTCCTTGCTTCGGTAGGCACGTTAAGCTGTTGGTCCCTGCTGTATTAGCAGTCGTTAATAACCACCAATCTGCACTGGGCCCGCGTGGTGGTTTATGGCCCGTTCTCCCATCCATCCTTAGGGAAGGCTCGTGTCCCAGCAGTGGGGACATGAAATGAGCTGGTGATGATGATGATGACTATCCCAAAGCTGGGCAAAGGCCTGCATCATTGAAGTCAAGTCATCGCTACAATTGATTGGTCTTGGCTTTATCACCACGTTTGCCAAATGCGGGTTGGCCATCACAAATCCGACACTTAATTATTTCAACCCGGGAATTGAACCCATTATCTCTATATACAGGGTGTGCCAAAAATGGCACGCCAGGCTGACACTGGAGATAGCTTAGCTATAAACCTATCTAACCTATCAGATAAAAAAAAAAACAAAAAAAAAAAAAATAAAAAAAAAAATAAAAAAAAACGAACTAAAAGTGGAGTTTTTAGGAAATAAAAAAGTGGCATTTTCTCCAAAACTATGAGACTTTTCCTAGAGTCATGTTATTTTTATCGGATAGGTTTATAGCTAAGCTATCTCCAGTGTCAGCCTGGCGTGCCATTTTTGGGACACCGTGTATACTACATATCTCTTCTTTTATCTCTAAAACGGCTAAAGACGAGATACTAATGTTGTAGTATAAGTGAGTCAGGACTTTTCTTTTTATATCCTATGTTAAGATTTATTTATTTAAAACTAGCTGTTGCCCGTGACTTCGTTCGCGAGGACTACACTATCGCACTATCCCACAGGAACTTGTTACCGGGATAAAAAGTATCCTATGTCCTAGTCTGCGTCATGTTCTGTCTAAGTATGTGCAAAATTACATCCAAATTCGTTTAGCCGTACTTAAGTTTTGCGCTTAGCAACATTCATTTTTATTTATGTATAGATAGACACCGTTAACTTTTTATATCATAGCTTAAATAATTATTACCATCGGTTCAAAATTATATCCCACGTAACGATGTGCAAGATTTTCTATTTATAAAGTACCTACCTACCAACTAGAGAAGTTTTAAAGCGGTATTTCTAACAAGTTTGTATACGTGTGTCACCTGGCCATCCCTCTGCCTCCCCTCAGTGGCAATAAGCAGAATTATTAACAAAATCAAAATTAAATGCGAACCAAAACGAGGGCTCACCGCAGCCGACATGTCGGCGTCGCGACGTAATTAGTGCACGGCCAAATTTTCATTATAATTAAACGACTCCGTCACACCGTACTGCGCAACGAGTTATTAGATATACGCTGGCAACACTTCTTTGCGCTACAGTGCCTTTACTTACTTATTAAAAGCCACTTGGTGGGAAAAAGAATGGCAATGGAGTTATGGGTTTTTTTTAAACTGCGTGTTGCCAAAATTTAATATAAAATAAAGGTGGATTAGTGAACGTGCGCATTAGTGTTAGCAAAACAAAACAGATAATTAATGGAATCAGGCGTTCTTCGCGGAAATCCAGGGCACACAAAAATTCAATTAAAATAATATGTAGTGTCAATTACGCTTAATCACTCGTTCATCAACCTTGGATGCAGTACGCAAACACCGCTTCGCCCTCCCACCCGCAAAAATATGCACAAATTTGTGCATATTTAAAACTTTATAATATTTTACAATACATCCCTATCTTTAACACTGCCTAAAAGTACAAAAATCACTAAATCATTAATTAATAAAACGGCACAGCTACAGCAATCAAAACAAAACATTTGATACGAAAAAAGATACTTCAGAAATCATACAGAACTAAGTGTAAGCTCCGATGACTGCTACACACAGAACTTAATTAAATATACCATATAACAAACAGGGCTTAGAACTAATTAAAAATATAACAAGATTATAGAACATTTAGTTTACTTTGGCTGAACAATTTCTTCACAACTTCTTCGCTTACTCGCTTACATTACAGAAAATTATTCGCACCGTTTAATGAAATAGGTCAAGGTCCTTACTGATATTGTTTTACACACATGTAATGAATATAATCTTTATATAAGTTACAGTTACAGTTACAGGAGGAGGAGGAGGATTCTTAGTAACTGGGGTGGAAATAGCTTTTGGCTTCTGGGAGTCCGTTTAACAACAAAAATTTGCTGTTTTACATCATATACCGCTGTTTTATAAAATGGCTAGTCTTTATATAAACCAGCGTATATAAAATCGGGCATAAATACACTTAAACAATGATAAATGCTACAAAACAAATCATTATATATATAACAACGGATGTAATATTTCTAAGCTAATGGAGTGGCCATTTCGAAAGTCCTGGATGCAATTTCCGGTATGTCAATTGAACAATTGAAATTGAACTTTTAAAAAGAAAGCTGGTAAAAGGATGTGGTCGGACTTTCATTATTTATAGCTACTAACATTGTGACAATGGAAATTTTGGAATACTTTTAATCTTGCCCCCTTACAAATAAACAAAGAATAAGGTCCGAATTGTTATTCCGTGTTTTGTTCCTGTAATAATCCTGTAATAATCCTGTAATAATCCTGTAATAATCCTGTAATAAGACAAAACACGGCTTAACAATTCGGACCTTATTATTTGTTTATTTGTAAGGCGGTTAGTTTTTATCGAGGCATTAATGGATTATTAATGGAGACGAAGACGAGAAGCTCGATGACGCAGTTGTTAACGCGCCCGGTCTGCGATTGCTGACGTTAAGCAACTTTCGCAACAGCCGGTGATCGAATGGGTGGGCGAAAGATTTTCATCTCGAGCTCCTCCGTGCTTCGGAAAGCACGTAAAGCCGTAGGTCCCGTTTGCATTAGCAGTCGTTAATAACCACCGCACCGCACTGGGTCCGCGTGGTGGTTTGTGGCCCGTTCTCCCTATCCATCCATAGGAAAGCCTCACGCCCCAGCAGTTGGGACATAAACAAAGAGCTGCTATGATGACGATGAATATAAAGAATTAAATTAATATTTTTTTCCTATTTACTATGTTATTGTTGTTACACTAAAAATAAGTTTATATTTTTGCATTTTAAACTTCGTTTCATTTATTTGAGAAGTTTTAGCGCTAAATTAGTCACTGTAGTAACTTTAAATATATACTAATCATACTAATCAGCGTGAGAAATCGCACCCCGCTAAATATTCTTTATTTTCTGTACCTATCGGTTTTTTAATTGCAATCCATTTTTTAGGCTTTAGGCTTAGGCTTTTAAAGCGCCACTTAAAGATAGGTATAGGTACCTAACATTCGTATTAAGTCTCAAGGATAAAGTATTTGACGTTTACCTTGCCCTACATGACTTAAAAAAAGTTTTAAGTGAAAAAATGGACTGTAGAATCCATTTTGTCCATGTGTAGACGTAAAGATAAATACTCAGTAGCTTTTCTTTTCATTATCTAGCCGAGCGTATATTTTAAACTGCATCTCAGTGCTGTCTCTCGTTTGAATTGGCTCTTTCTCCTTTCTAACAATAGCGGTTAGATTTCATTCACGAGCTACATTGCTACATTCAGCTCTGTCAGTCTAGTAGCGGTACTACAGTGGAAAATACAACATAAGATAATGAAACAAAAACTCTGCTTGCATCAAGCGCGATAAAACTTGAATAAATTTTATTAATAAACAACAAGATAACAAAATACTTTAGTATATAAATGTATAAATAACTCATGTTTTGCACACATACGTAATTAGGTACATACACTTTGTACCATATAGTTAAGAACTCAGATATAAGTTGAAACATTTTTTTTTAATTTATTGAAGACTAGGACATTTTTTTTATATAGCCTATGTTACTCAGCGCTAATGTAGTATTCTAATGGTGAAAGAATTTTTCAAATCGGTCCAGAAGTTTTTGAGTTTATTCGTTACAAACATACATACAAAAATACAAAGCTTTCCTCTTTATAATATTAGTATAGACAAAAACAAAAACAATTATACACACTATGTTACTAATAAAAACAATTAACAATGTTATTAAGTGTATAACCAACACCGTAATCCACGAGTTAATTATAACTTCTATTATAATAAACATTAATTTTATTATTATTATAATTTATACACTATTATTTGATGTGAATTACATTTTTTAAATGATGCCTTCTTACGCACGACTTATAGACGTCACAAAACTATTAAAACAACCAAATAAAATCAAATCAATCAAAACTTTTATTTCAACACTAGAAACATTGTAACAATATTATCACTTGGAGCCTCCTATTAGACATGAAAATATCTGTAACAGAAGGCTCCGCTCTTCCATAACATAACTTTATAATATTTCTAGTTTTAATTGCTAAAGTACTTAAAAGCTAAAATTATATAATTGCTGTTGGCATAAAATAATATGTGTGTGAGTGTGTGTATGTGTGTTGCTGTGTTTGTGTTTGTGTGTGCGTACATGCATGTGTGAATGCGTGGGAGTGCGTGATGTTTACGATAATATATGAAAGTAGTTTTTTAAATTCGATACAACATAAATTTATTAGTGAAATGTAGGTTGGTATTTCAGGTTACATAATGTGCAGTACAACCGTTAGGTGGCAGATGCAGCTAGTGTGAGTGTACATAATTTGTATTGATATATTTATTTATTTATTTCGCTTTATTTTAAAACATACAGTGACGATTACAGTTAATAAATAGCATACCTACACAATATTATTAATTAATTGGAAAATAATAGTTAATTGGCAAATTCCACAGTAATACAATCCTATCCAGTATCGAGGTATTATTGTCCAATCAGCTGGCTGGTTTTGATTAGGTTTGAGTTGAGTAATCATGGGATTCGCTATTTACATATACAATGAGCTAACAGTGCTATAAAGCGATGGGGTTGTCGTGGTTCGTGATTGCTAAGGAAATTATCGACATTCCAAATATTTTATTATTATGACATCGATTCGAAAGAAGCTAATCAGCTTATTTCACAAAGAGCCGATATCAACCGATAATAATCTTGTATTTTTAACTGACTTCAAAAAAGGAGGATTTTCTATGTTCCACTGTTCGTATTTTTTTTTATATCTGTTCATCGATTTCTCTGTCAATAATGTACAGCGATTTTCAATTTTTTTTTATACTTCGATGGGTGCCTGGAATAAGACCGCAATAGCCATAGTAGCAGTTTTCCGATTAAGCCATTTTCGTATTCTATGGACCCTATTACACCTTGTGATTTTTTTCCAAATTTTATAATGAAAGCTGCCTGATTTAGCAAAATCAGTATGGGCATTGCTTCGTTATTCCTCGATCATCAATCGAATTTTGTTTACCAGAATAATCGTCCTATGTACAATGATAAAAGTTTTTTTCAATCTTCTACAAGTAATGGCCCTTGCGGCTGTGTTCCACGAAATAAACTTGGTAAAAAGATTTACAATAAACATTGCTGTACGAATATTTTAAACTATCACTAGTAATAGTAATTATGGTTTTCTTCCATGAAATTAAAATATGTCGATTGATTTTCAATAGAATTTAATGAGCTTGAGAAAAATAAAAAAGAGCAAATCTTTACCCTAAAGCATGTACTGTATTAGGTATGTACAGTCGGCGGCAGATCAACCTACCACAAACTGTCAAATTTCTTCAATAGACTTTGATGTTTATACCTTAAGCATATGGTTGAAAATGTATTGAAGAAATTTGACAGTTTTGGATAGGTTGAAGTGCAGGCGTCTGTACATATTGATAATAAAAAACTACCAAGAAATATTGTCCTAGAAAATCTCACAAATTTAAATAAATATTATTTTGAATAGAATTATACATCTCAATATTGCAATACCAATTGTTTTTATATCAATTCGATACGATTCGTATTTAGAAAGTTATAATACCTACTTATTAATTTTGTTAACATACTTATGACAAACGAGAACTGAAATTTTGCCATACAAATTCTCATTTCATCAACGTGATCATATTTTGAATATTAATTTAAAGTCGCATTAAGCACTATCAGTGAGCCAAGCACTATTTTTTTTGCGTAAATGTGAAACATTGTATGGAAATAACCTTTCAATCAACTTAGGTACTTCGAAATTTATCTTCGCAGCAATGAAGTATGCCTATGTGCTTATATCGAAAAGGATTTTTTTAGTTACATTTAAATCATATTTTAAGTTGTAACTTACACATAAAGGTATTTCAAAAACCAAATTAAAAAGTACCGATCCTAATCCCACCCAAAATGAAGAAACTCGAAGAACTCTCTCATGGTCACACTACTATTGATACATAGATAAAGTCACTACACAGAATTAATACAAAAATAAATCTATTTCACTATAAAACTTATTGAAATTAGATTCAAGACTAATTAACGTATGGAAAATACTTTAACTTAACACTTTATGAGGATATAGTCCAATAATTTGTTGAAAACCGTTTGATATTCTTTGTGTATTAATAGTTTTATAAAGCCACAAATGGTCTGGTTTTTTTGCTGTGCATATTGTCCATGAATCCCAGCATTATTGCCTTGACCGTTATTAGAATTTAGTATTTCCAAGTCTTATAAATTTGCGAGTCAAAATTCCTATAATGAACCTTTGCCAACGCGGCAACCATCTCTATTTCCAAGTTTTCATATAGAAAACTATAATCTGCTAGGTATCTCGTTAAGAAATAAAGAATAGGTAATTATTTGCAGCCCGACTTAAAGCAAAGTTAATTTTTGTAACACTTTAAACAATGTATAAGCAAAAATAACATTAAAAAATCCTGTATGAGAATACCTACCTCTTTTGTCAATAGATAGTGAAAAAGATAGCTCCATAGCTACCATGAAGCTGTAGATATACAAATAACTGGAGAGGCATGTGTTGAAGCAGCCATGTAATTCACTTGTTTGGTGAATGGTATTTATAGTCAATAAATCAAATCTGCCGATAAATGGTTAAACTAAAATAAAATTACCACTATTTGTCCAGGGTAAACGTGATATTAACGGTAACGATTAAACGGATGTTTATTTTTATTTTTATTAATTCAATTATCATAGTGTGCAAGTGTATTGAGGCACCCTCAATACACATAATTTTGTTATTTACCATGACAGAACATAAAAACGGGGCTCACGTTATGTAGATTTTACCTTGGTATTTAACGCATTTTCATAACTACTCTGGCATTACCCTGTTCCGTGAACTGTATGTAATCTACACCTACAAACTTCTAGGGACCTAGTCATGTGGGCAATACTGGCCCCTATTTAATATTTAAATGTCATAATAATGTCGGCTGTCACTCATGTTTAGTTGTCTAATCAAGTTTTTATATAGATAATCTCACTTATGTCTTATAGTATTAAACCATAAGCACTTAGTAGATTATTTTATAAAAAAAAAAAACACAAATGTTGAAAAAATTTCCACGAGCAGGGTTTGAACCTGCACCCTTCTGACATACCGGGTCAGGTGCTCCTCCAATTGAGCCATCGTGGTTCTAACCAGCCCGCCGAAATTATTCAACACTATTTACCTTTTACTTTGAAAGCCAAAGACGCCCATTCAATGTCAACAACTACCGTCATCAACATCCGATCACAATATTTTTACAAATACTAAAGATCAGTTAAGAAGTAGGCAAGCTATTTATAAATGTTTATATAATTTTTAACGCAAATTTTGTTGCGAACAAATTACAAAAACACAAATGTTGAAAAAATTTCCACGAGCAGGGTTTGAACCTGCACCCTTCTGACATACCGGGTCAGGTGCTCCTCCAATTGAGCCATCGTGGTTCTAACCAGCCCGCCGAAATTATTCAACACTATTTACCTTTTACTTTGAAAGCCAAAGGCGCCCATTCAATGTCAACAACTACCGTATACCTATAGTGTTGAATAATTTCGGCGGGCTGGTTAGAACCACGATGGCTCAATTGGAGGAGCACCTGACCCGGTATGTCAGAAGGGTGCAGGTTCAAACCCTGCTCGTGGAAATTTTTTCAACATTTGTGTTTTTGTAATTTGTTCGCAACAAAATTTGCGTTAAAAATTATATAAACATTTATAAATAGCTTGCCTACTTCTTAACTGATCTTTAGTATTTGTAAAACAATTGTGATCGGATGTTGATGACGGTAGTTGTTGACATTGAATGGGCGCCTTTGGCTTTCAAAGTAAAAGGTAAATAGTGTTGAATAATTTCGGCGGGCTGGTTAGAACCACGATGGCTCAATTGGAGGAGCACCTGACCCGGTATGTCAGAAGGGTGCAGGTTCAAACCCTGCTCGTGGAAATTTTTTCAACATTTGTGTTTTTGTAATTTGTTCGCAACAAAATTTGCGTTAAAAATTATATAAACATTTATAAATAGCTTGCCTACTTCTTAACTGATCTTAAGTATTTGTAAAAATATTGTGATCGGATGTTGATGACGGTAGTTGTTGACATTGAATGGGCGCCTTTGGCTTTTTATTTTTTTTTTTTATTTTAGAAGGAGGCAAACGAGCAGGCGGGTCACCTGATGGAAAGCAATCACCGCCGCCCATGGACACCCGCAAAACCAGAGGAATCACAGATGCGTTGCCGGCCTTTAAGGAAGGAATAGGCTCGTTTCTTGAAGATTCCTAAGTCATATTGGTCCGGAAATACCGCCGCTGAGAGCTGGTTCCACAGCACTGTAGTTCGTGGTAAAAAATTACGTGAGAAACGCACAGTAGTAGATCGCCATCCATCAAGATGGTGTGGATGGAAAGACAGTCGATTGCGTGTAGTGCGGTGAAGGAAATCAGCGGCAGGGATCAAACCGAACAATTCCTCAGAGCACTCCCCATGATAAAGGCGATAAAATATACAGAGAGATGCAACGTCTCTCTGAAGGGCCAGTGGATCGAGCCGACCAGAGGTTACCACGTCGCCGACAACTCGAGCAGCTCTGCGTTGAATGCGGTCAAATGGGAGGAGTTGGTACTGGGGCGCTCCAGCCCAAAGATGGGAACAGTATTCCATATGAGGCCTGACCTGTGCTTTGTAAAGCTGTAAGCGATGGGTCGGCGTGAAATACTGTCCCGCTCTATTGAGCACACCCAACTTTTTCGAAGCTAATTTAGCTTTACCTTCCAAATTCAATTTCAAAGTAAAAGGTAAATAGTGTTGAATAATTTCGGCGGGCTGGTTAGAACCACGATGGCTCAATTGGAGGAGCACCTGACCCGGTATGTCAGAAGGGTGCAGGTTCAAACCCTGCTCGTGGAAATTTTTTCAACATTTGTGTTTTTGTAATTTGTTCGCAACAAAATTTGCGTTAAAAATTATATAAACATTTATAAATAGCTTGCCTACTTCTTAACTGATCTTTAGTATTTGTAAAAATATTGTGATCGGATGTTGATGACGGCAGTTGTTGACATTGAATGGGCGCCTTTGGCTTTCAAAGTAAAAGGTAAATAGTGTTGAATAATTTCGGCGGGCTGGTTAGAACCACGATGGCTCAATTGGAGGAGCACCTGACCCGGTATGTCAGAAGGGTGCAGGTTCAAACCCTGCTCGTGGAAATTTTTTCAACATTTGTGTTTTTGTAATTTGTTCGCAACAAAATTTGCGTTAAAAATTATATAAACATTTATTTTATTAAGTAAAATGATCCATAAATTGAGGTTAAAAATAAATAAAATGAGGTTGATTGCAGAAATTTTCTTTTTTTTTATTAGAACATTTCCTTAGATAAATACATGGCTAACAAGAAGTACCTACATTAATAATAACATAACAATATACATGAGTAAATAAAATACATAAAACAATATATATATACATAAACTTATATCATCATCATCATCATCATCTCAGCCAAAAGACGTCCACTGCTGGACGTCTGCCTCCCCCAAAGATCTCCACAACGACCGGTTTTGTGCTGCTCGCATCCAGCGGCTTCCCGCGACCATATATACTCGTATTATACAGATAACCAAGCATAATAATATAGTACTATTATGATTATTTATAAATAAATTCTACTACATTTTTCATTATATTTTCGTGATGCTCTAATATTAATAAACTTTGTAGTCATTCCAATACAACCATATTCATACGATGCATTCATACAGCATTCGCGAGTACATTTTCCAAGTCAATAATTGAATTCCTGTAACATCATTGCAAAACGCTATTACAGTATGCGCCATACATCCTTCAGATCAACGCACAACGCTGCAATATACTATTGCTGTTTGATTTATTTCGCACTTTTTACCGGAATAAAACCTCAATGGAGTCTTACGGAAACTACTTTCAATGTATGAAGTGGCAATATGTTTTTTACTATTTTTTGGTATTTTCTAAGTGCTAATATGCTTAAGTACACTTTATGTCACTCCAGCAAAAAATAACGCATTGTTTGATATACAAACTGTTATGATACGCCTCGTATTTTAATAATTATTCAAGATTTTCACTAAATCTTTTTTCCTGTAAAATTGTGTTTTGTCGATTGCGGCTTTGTTCCAATAACCCATCGACTTACATTTATTTATTTATTTATTTGCTTGTTGGAAGATTTACAGTCAAATATTAACTACTACTAGACAATGTGAGTTAACCAATGCCATTTACAAATCTCCACATATAGGTATAATTATAATTGAGTAAGTTGTAAGATCAAATTTTTGTAAGTATCTTATCTATAATATTGTATATCTAATGTATATTGTACTTTTACATTAAAATAAAAAACCAAAACAGTTGTGCTTTAAGCTTTACAGCTTATCATCATGATTATTCATGATGCAACTTACGTTTGATCATGTACAATCATGATGCAAAGTTATGACCAACTAATGACTAATTATTAATAACTAAGAAACTAGGAAAAAATCATTAAACTTTCCTAACTGAAGTTGTGCCGGAACAAAACAGGTCTATATCATGGGATAGTTTATTAAATGAGCTACATTATTTATAAATGTGGATTGGTTAACGACTGCTAATGCAAGACATGACGGCTTTACGTGCCTTCCAAAGCAGAGGGCTCGAGATTATAAAAATTTGGTCACCTGATCCTGATCAGGATCATGACAGTGATCGCATGATCACTGGCCTTTGCGAAGGTTGCTTAACTTCAGCAATCGCAGACCAGGCGCGTACACCTACGCCGTCATAAATGACAGTTATCCAATAAAAAAACCGCAATAAAGAATTTTAACTGAATAACGTAAATTCCCTTAAAACGTCTACGGACTAAGTGGGGACATGTTTAATTTATGCGAAAGTGATAAATCCTAGACTGCCGAGGGAGACATTCATGAATAAAGGAATAAGTTAATACTAAAACATATACAAGTTCACCGTCACTAATAATGCTCCGTTGATTCTGGCTTACCATTAATTAATTCCAGTTTATTAACAACGTACAACTGTACCAACCTAACTCCAGAAAATATATGCGCGAATAAATTATTGTTCTAAGTAAAATCTATTAAGTTCATGTAATAACGAGTAAGTATTATTCCGTAACAAGAACTTCAGCGTGAACTTATTCAGCCTATTTGGTACATCGTAATAATATGCTGGAGAAATTTATTTCAGAGATGTCATGGATGGCCCAATACGGTTCACTCTTTATGATCGTATTTAATATACACCGTTCAATTCTTTATGGTTTCTTTGAACTGCAAAATACGTTAGTCGTATTAAACGAAATCTATAAAAGGTAGTGTAAATATTTATGTTGGTAACCACCCATAAGGGGAATGTTCGCGTTGAAGTCGAGACGCCGAAATAAGGAGACCAGTAGGCTTAGCCAAAGTAACATTAAGAAAAACGATAGCGAAGTTCGAAAAGAATAAAATCCCTCCGGAACCTTCGGTCTATTTTCCCGATCGGTCAACTTATAATGTATGGGATTGACATAAGATTGACCACGTGATTTAGCGCCGTTTATGTTAATCCCATACATTTTTTTAGAGGAAGGTGAGCTTATTTGACATACCGCGCTCGTGCACGCACACGTAGACGCCTTGCATGGACACGGATCTCGGAACAGCTTGGAAACCACCCGCCCGATCCTCTAAATGCCACTACACATTTACAGAATACACTAAACATGCACACTAGCTTAGGCCCAAGACACCGCACTCGTAGAACAAGGGTACGACGAACTGGTTCACACGCGCGACATACCGGTACAGATATGTACCTGGGCGCTTCTCTCCACCACCACGGCCCGGTCTACCCGAGCCGAGGTCCGAGCCTTTAGAGGCGCCCTCGGGTTGTTCCGCTGCCCGATCCGATCCGAACCATTCGGAGAATCTAATCTATCTGCGTAATGCTGTTCCCTCTAGAAAACCTCCGAAGGTGATTCGTTTCAGACGGCTTGAGGAATCCTTTAAGTTTCTCGCCGCCCCCAAACAAGCCCGGTGAATCTCGCAATCTCTCTCCATAAAAAAAAAGTTTGGAAAATTTACTGATGTAAATTTGTTGACTTCGATTTTTTATTTTGTGTTTTTACATGTTGTGGTTATCTTTTCTATTTTGTGTGTTTATTTTTAATGGAAAGTGTCCTGCTATGATAGGGCCTTTTCCAATTATATTGACGCTGTAAGGGAGGTGGGGTGATGACATACGGGACTGAGACGTGGTCGCTCACTATGGACCTCATAAAAAGGCTCAATGTCACTCAAATAGCAATGGAGAGGGCTATGCTCGGGGTTTCTCTACGTGATCGAATTAGGTATGAGGAGATCCGCAGAAGAACAAAGGTAACCGAAATAGCCTGAAGAGTTGCTAAGCTCAAGTGGCAGTGGGCAGGGCACATTGCTCGCAGGACAGATGGCCGCTGAGGCGGGATAGTCCTGGAGTAGCGACCGCGTACCGGAAAGCGCAGTGTGGGCAGGCCTCCAACAAGGTGGACCCACGATCTGGTGAAGGTCGCGGGAAGCCGCTACATGCAAGCAGCACAAAATCAGTCGTTGTGCAGAACCTTGGGGGAGGCCTTTGTCCAGCAGTGGACGTCTTTTGGCTGAGATGATGATGATGATGATGTAAGGGAGAAAAGAGCTGGACACTTGCTGAGTTTCTTGCCGGTTCTTCTCAGTCCAAGATCTCCCGCCCAGAGTAGACTTACGAACCGATGGCATAGTAACATTCACAAGAGCTACTTGTAACCTTAACTGAATAAATGATTTTGAATTTTGAATTTAGAATTGAACAGTCCGCAGGCTTGTTACCGAAAAAGCAACCAATTGGTAAATGTACAGACGCCTGCGCATCAACCTATCCAAAACTGTCAATTGGAAAGCTTCTTATTTAAACCAGCTCCAGAGTAAGCTGAAGTGGCGCTCTGTTGTTACTAAGGGTTAGGGTTTTGGTTTGGAAAATTTCTTCAATACATTTTCAACCATATAATCTTTAGGTATAAAGTTGAAAGTCTATTGAAGGGTCTATTGACGGGTGCCGCCTGTGGAGGCTGGTCTGCTCTTGCATACTTATCTTATTTTTAGTATTATTAATTATAGTTGGACTTTGTTTTACCTAAACAATTTTTGACTTTTACTAGAGTACTGTAGTGGTGCTGTATGACATTGTGGAAATTGAAACTTTTACATAATTATCTGATGTAAATTTGTTAACTTACATTTTTTATTTTGTTTTTTTTACATGTTGTGGTTGTCTTATATATATTTTTTGTGTTTATTTGTAATGGAAAGTGTTCTGCTATGATAGGGCATTTTCCAATATTTTTGACGCTGTAAGGGAGAAAAGAGCTGGACACTTGCTGAGTTTCTTGCCGGTTCTTCTCAGTACAAGATCTCCCGCCCAGAGTAGACTTACGAACCGATGGCATAGTGATATTCACAAGAGCTACTTGTAGCCTAAACTGAATAAATGATTTTGAATTTTGAATTTTGAATTTTAAGTTTATTTACTTATGTATCAAACCAATAGATGGCGTTGTGCGGTGCAAACGTGCATCGCGCTATGGTTTCATTTTCCCAATGCCTATATAATTACTAGATTATATTTTTTGAAACCTGCAGTCACATGAGTATATCTACTCATGTGCTGCATTTTTATTAAATAGTCAGATCAGATTAGATTAGATTAGATAATTTCAGTCTGGCACTGGCATACTTTTTTTTACTTACTCTTTTTCCCTGACTGACCAAAACTAGATATTGCCTTGGTGGCCGAGCGGCGACGCCTTATCACAATATTCATTCAATATTATTTTGTAGTCCTTTTAAAACGAGGAACGTGCTCTAGCATACCTTAATAGAGCAATTTCTCATAATTTTGAATTATGATTAAAATTCTGCTAAGTCGCATTAACATCGCTATTGAAAATAGCATAAATAACGCCTTTTGAGACCCGATTTTTTGTGTGCCTACAACAATTACAAAATTACGTCTAACACAGTCAGGGATAATTGAAAATATGTTTTCGTAAATAAATTTTTAATCATCTATTTCTAGTTACGCCTCGGTGGCCGAATGGATAAGCGCTCGACTCGATACCCTAAAATCCCGGGTTCAATTCCCAAATCCCAGAGAAATTGTGTTTCGGATTTTTCAATGCAAAGCCCGGGTTTGTGATCACCAACCCGCATTCGGCAAGCGTGGTGATTAGCCAATACCCATCAATCAACAAGACAACCACAAATACAAGCAATAACTAGGTAGAACATATTGTAGACTTAAAGCTAGGTGTCGTCTCAGAGGCTGCTACGGCATGCAAGTGGATAACATTTTTTGAATAAATATATAATAATATAATATAATATTTTGCTTCAAACTATAAACTCTATCAAGTTGAAATCAACCAGGGGCCCGACCGCCTAACTGATCGCTTTGACTTCGTGTGTGATTTATGACGTCATCTTGTCGTTTCATGCCGCCTATGAAAGCAATATCGATAGCTATAGCCTTTAGTTTTTGATATTGCTTTCATAGGCGGTGCGAGGTGGCAAGATGACGTCATAAACTATACGCGTAGTCAAAGCGATCGGTTAGGCGGTCCGATGGCAGGTTCCAATGCGAATGACTGCAATATTTTTCGCTTAAATCACTGCGGTTCGTCTGCGAAGATATCTGTGTCACATGCTTTGCTATTTAATTAATATTATAGCGATGACTTGACTTCATTGATGGGGACCTAGCTTTGCCCAGCTATGGGACAATTATAGGCTTTTACTTTACCTTACTTTACTTTATTTTTTTATGTACCTATGTTCCCCGATTAATCGCAGACGCTTGGACCGATTTCTAGTTTTGTCGACAAGACTGTAATGATTTGTGCTGTAATGTGATTTGTACTTAGCCGGTGGAATGCAAGTCCCAGACACATCTGCCGCGGGTTCCCGAACTCCACACAAAGTTCCGCTCCGCAAAGTTGGGGTAGTTACCACCTTTTCAGCTCAACTTCCTCGGATTTTGTTTTGTAGCAACACTTCCTCAATACTGCTAGTATATGGGTCAGTCTGCTTGAATCCTTTTACATCATCTACTTTAAATCTACTACTTAACTTAATAATCTACTTTGCTTTAAACGTAAACGTAAGAACATTGAATGTATAACCAGTTTTCAAACTTTTAAGTTAATTATAATTGTATATAGTTTCACTGAAAGTAGGTATATAAATAACACAATAACTCACACAATATTTAACAATTTTTCTAAAACGGCACCTAGCGAAAAAGATATTTGTGAGCCTCACAAGTATCACTACAAGTATAACGTTCAATAATACCTAAACTATAAGTAAGTAACAAACTTTATATTAGGTACCTTTTCAATTAATTTCATTATCAAGTAGGTATTATTAGCAAAATATCCTCTGTCTTCATCCATCTGCGGTGCCCGACAGTGACTGTCCATGACATACATTCTTTGACACTTTTTTGTGAAAACTTATGTGTGACTATAAATCTATCTATTCGAAACGAGTTCGTCACATTTAATGGTTCTGTGGCCTCAGCCAAGCACTGTCCAATCATAAGTAGATAGCCTATATACTGTCCCACTGCTGGGCAAAGGCCTCCATCATTGAAATCAAGTCATCGTTACAATTGATGGGTAATGGCTTCATCACCACGCTTGCCAAATGCGGGTTGGTGATCACAAACCCGGGCTATGCAATTTTTTTTATATTGACACGTCATAGTGACCACATCCTGCTTGATGGTAAGCAGCCGATGCAGTTCAAGATAATGAGAGCACCCCTCACCGTGGAACAAGCACGATAACAAGCGCACCCATTCATGACGGCCTGCATAAATGCCGTTTCACACCCCGCTTAAAAGACCCGGGACTATAGGAACTGGGAAACACATGCGCCGGCAAAGAATTCTAAAGCCGAATGTTCTTACAGAGGAACGACTTGCCGGTAATGATGGTGGTTCCTAAGACCAGCACGTGTAGTCCGGGAGAGGAAAGGAGAGAGGGGTATTAGATTAAAAAGTTCTTCAGAACACTCTCCGTATTAATTCCGGTAGATGACACTGAGAGAAGCAATGTCTTTACGCAGCTGGAGGTCCTCAAGAGAAGCTGTAACCTCAGCATCTCTAATAATGCGTACCGCTCGCCTTTGCAGTCTATCAAGTGCATCGACGAGGTATTTAGCGGAGCCGTCCCATAGATGGGAACAATACTCCATACTCGAGTCTTGTACAGCAAACAGCGCTGCTCGGGAGTGAAAAACCGCCTCACCTTATTGAGAATACCCAACTTACATGCATCGAAAAATCCGAAACACACTTTGTCCGACCTGGGACTTGAACCCGGGACCTTCGGGTGTCGGGCCGAGTGCTCTGCCACTCGGCCACCGAGGCATTCATCAAGTAAATAGCGTTTTTAGAGACTATAAGAGTCAGGAAGGAGCTCTATCGCAGATGTAATTTAATCATGTTTTACTTGCAACTTACACAGGTTACAGTGTAACATAAGTTTTATAGTATGTAAAAATCAAGTAAAATACATTGTAACCAGTTTTATGAGTCAAAGCCAAAGAAAAAATATAGGCACATTCAACACATCCCCTTTGATGGAAGGAGGTTCAGCATTAATGTTGAGCGAGTAGAATACGAGAACAAAACTGCGTTATCAGAATAAGCGTTTGACCTTCCTTGCCGAAGTCAATATCCTGATTATGACCTGAAGTCCTCAACCACTGAGATGCTGGTTATCTTATATCTCTAACTGTCCGAACACAACAATGATGTTATGGCGACATATTTAGATGAGATGGTGATAGCTAGCCAGGCGGACTAAAAACAAGGCCTACCTCCAACTAAAATGACTACAATCATCTACTTAACTTACTCACTTTTATTAGAGTACTGTAGTGGTACTGTATGACATTGTGGAAATTTAAACTTTTACCTGTTGTAAAGTTAACTCAGATTTTTTTTTTGTTTTTTTACATGTGTGGTTGTTGAAAGTGAAAAGCGGAGATTTGGAAAGTGTCCTGCTATGATAGGGAATTTTCCAATATTTTTGACGCTGTAAGGGAGAAAAGAGCTTGACACTTGCTGAGTTTCTTGCCGGTTCTTCTCAGTACAAAATCTCCCGCCCAGAGTAGACTTACGAAACGATGGCATAGTGACATTCACAAGAGCTACTCGTAGCCTAAACTGAATAAATGTTTTTTTTGAATTTCAATTTCAATTAGAATCTTGTACTCGGAATCGAACCCGGGTCCACTAGATCTGGAACCGGTTGGTCCTAACCACTAGACTATAAAGGCGGCTTGCTGGACAACTGCAAAATGGATCAACAATATAATTGTTCCGTGCAGTTAGCGACTACGGTCCAGGAGTGGCATAAGAACTGTGGAGGTAACATGTTTTGAGAACTCAATCACAGGCTTTAATTCCTGCAGGTACGTAGTTCTACTCTTTTAGTACGCTATCTGGAAGCTGCCATTGTTTTGCACGATCGTAGTGCCGACTTTCTAGTCGGTCTTTTGCTTATTCACTACCAACTTATATTTTTTATCATCAGCTTAAAACCCTACAATGGAAAGTTCGTTCATTGCAAAACGATTCATTTCAAAAGGCTGCCAGCTGTAATGAAGGCTGCGTCGGACGTGACGCCTGCAACCCCTCGCTTACCGATACCCGGCTGACCCAGATCGGCAATAATGGTGGAATCAGGCGTAAAGTCTTTTGGGAGGCGAGCTGCATCAAAATGCTAAAATCTATCTCAGTGTGACACAGGGGGAGAGTTTAGAAATTACTATCCTGATACTATAAAAGAATGACATATGATGATGATAATGGGCAAAAGGCTTAATTGAAATCAAGTCTTTGCTACTATTTTGATGGGTATTGGTGTTAGTTAATGATTTTTGTCTGACTGAATGTACTTGTTTCAAATTATGACTTAAGATGGGACTGGCAAATAAGGTGATCTACAAAAAATTACAAACTGAATTTTATTAAATAGCGATTAAATTACAAATTGTGATAATGTGAAGGAATGGAAAATATAATGCGAATAATGGGCAATAATAATTAGTTCCCGTATTTTGGTTTTTAAATCACTTTTGTATGAAATGTAAAGCTCTTCACAAGCTTCAAATGAATCTGTATTAAAAACTCCAACTTTTTTTTTTTTTTTTTAGATGATGGCTTCGTGCGATTAGCACATTTAGCCAGTGTCAAAGTAATTTTTTTACAAGTAATACATAAATAAACAACTTATATAATGATGATGAATGATAATAGAAATGAGAAGTGAGAAATGATATACCCTCCAACCCCTCGAGTATCTCAGTAAAGATGTGGGGCTTTACTAAGTCCTCGGGCAGACTTCTTGAGAGAATTTGAAAAGTGAAGTGCACTGTTTTGTTTCATTTGCCAACACTCATGCGCACTTGCGAACACTTAACGGTTAATAGTCCACCATTATTTAATATTAATATTCGACAAAACACAAATTTTAGAAAATAAAACAAAACCGCAGACATGACAATAACTGCTACTTCCTCAATAGCTTGGTAGATGGCTCTTAACAATTGGTTTCCACACATGCCAAACTTGATTTGACCCACCTGGGAATTTAACCTAGGACCTCCGGTTATCAAGCCGAATGCTTTCCCACTCGGCCACCGAGGCGACATATTCATCAAATGCGTCGTTAACAACCACCAATCCACACGGGGCCCATGGTGGTTTATGGCCCGAACGGTTCATAAACCTATCCATCCATAGGGAAGGCTTGTGTCCCAACTGTGGGGACCTGGAATAAGCTAGTGACGATGCCTAGTCATCACAATTTAAAAAGTATGCCGTCGTAACAATTGACAAGTCCTATTCTCAGTATATTCGAAAAGGTTACATAAAAGTGTGTATAATCGTATTAGACTTCATGTGAAAAAGTGTAAGCCCAAAGAGTAATTGCGCAATTAACCCATTTCAGCCCATAACGCGTACATAAAACGTGCTATTATCCCTTGCACGCAACACGCACAGTGCTTCACGGGTAATATGTTAGCATATTAGTTAGGTACATCAGGAAACAGACTATGAATTTGAGAAATAAAAAATGTAATAATTAATTCAATGTCAGTCAATCAATCAGTTTGCGTAAAAATATGAAACCAAACCAAAGCCTACGACTCGTTGTAATCGAACCCTGATCCGAAACTATGACCCTTATCTGAAACCATGATCTGAAACCGGTGGTTCAAAATACTACCACTAGACCACAGACGTGGTTGAGCATTACGTTCTCAAAATATTCAATTTACTTAGATGATAACAGCTATCCTCTTTTTTGATTTGTACATATTATAATGTCTTATATAATAACTAGCGGCTCGCGGTGTCAACCGCGTGGTTCCCGTTCCCGTGGGAATATCAGGATAAAAAGTATCCTATGTGTTATTCTTGGTTATAAACTATCTGTTCGAGATCGAACACTAAGATTTAATCTTTAGACTGAATAAGCTTAATTGTTTACCCATCGGTGAAAACGGTATTATATAAAAATGTCATTGTAATTGGCTGTTCCGGTTTCACGTCGATATCGGTCGCTTGAGATTTTCGGATAAATAATTAGTTCAGTTTTATTTCAGCCATAGGTGGCTAGTGTGTGTATAATTAGACGGTACTAGGGCTGATCGGTAGCCTAGATCCATAAAATCCCTCTAGTTTCGGTTTTGGTTAGCGATGCGCGGTGCCGCCTCGTTTGGTCCGTGTGAGATAGTGAGTTGTGTTCTGGGGTTGTGCTTTCTGATCTGCGCGTGAGTCGGCAGTGCGACTGCTACTCCGCGAGGTTCCTCACAAGGTGCCTGGGCACCTTCTCCAGCAGCGTGGGATCCGTGAGTGCAGGTCGCAGGTGCAGGTCAGAGAACCTGAGAACTTTAGTTTTAGCATTTAACGCTGCGTATCGCAGCAGCTTCAGACCCTTTGATCGGAGACCTACATGGTCCAGGGGGTCTGAAACACTATCTGTATGCCGAATTTCATCCAAATCCATTCAGTAGTTTTTATGTGAAAGAGTAACAAACATCCAAACAAACTTTCGCGTTTATAATATTAGTAGGATGTACTTCTTATTCAATAGCGTCTCAATAGCATGTCGCTAACCTGATTTTGACATTTTACGCTATCATCATGAGCTCGCTTTTATGCCCCCACTGCTGGGGTACGATCCTTCTCTATATATGGATAGGGTGAATGGCCCATAAACCACCACGCGAGTCCAGCGCGGATTGGTGGTTGTTAAAGACTGCTAATGCAGCCGGGACCAACGGCTTTACGTGCCTTTTGAAGCACGGAGGAGCTCGAGATGATGAATTTTTGGTCAACCATCCGATGACCGGCCTTTGCGAAAGTTGCTTAACCTCAGCACTCGCAGAGCGGGTGCGTTTACCACTGCGCCATCGAGCTCCTCGAAACTATAGGAAAATTTACGACATGTTTAAATAATAGTAGAAAATCAAAACTTTTAATGCCATTTTGTCTCTCAATTCCACCATTAAATATCTTATATCATAATTATGTTATGTGATTCTCGAACGGCGCCATGATCGTCACGCGTCCTCCAATCACAAGCCGTTGATAAACCGGCGGGTTAACGGCAGCAGTTAACTGGTGTTTACGATCATACACACACTATCGGTTATTTGATGTCTGTTATTAACATTTTAATGAGTACAGCCTTACTTATATTGTAGATGTACTTACAATTAAAGTTTTATCGTAGATAACTTTCCTATTCAGCTTATTAACAGTTAATTGTGTTTTGTTAAAACTATCGTCGTTTAATTTCTTTTTAATTGTTGAAGCATGTCGCAGTTTTCCGTTTGCCGTCATTTGTACTTCTTCTTGTATTGTCCTCTTTAGGTCTTTTGTATGGTGTACAATAAAGAGTATTTTCATTTCATTTTCATTTCAATTCAATTCATTTCATTTTATTTCATTTCAGTTTTCGCCTCTGTGGTCTAGTGGTTAAGACCACCGGTTTAGACCCAAAGGTCCCGGGTTTGATTGCCAGCAGGGGGTACATGTTTGTGTACTCGGTTTGGTTGGTGGTAGGGCTTGTTTGTCCGCCTGGCTAGCTACCACCACCTTATCTAATTATGTCGCCATAACATCAATGTTTGTAGCATTGTTGTATTCCGGCAGCTAGAGATAAGATAATTTTTAATTATTAAGTATCCATAATTATCAGTGATAGGAATAGGTAGTGCCTATTCACCTAAAGTTCGAAGAACAGAGACATAAATCGGGGACTTCCTTACGACAATTTTTTTTTCTGGGACAACTTTGTCCCAGCCACAGTTTATTAAAAATAATGTTAATTGGAATAAGTAGGTACTAACCCGAACTTTACAATTTATATTTTCGGAATATTAGAAAAATTTAAATTCTAATAAAATATGCATTTCAAACAAACTATCGGTCATAAAATTGTTGAATGGAATCTTTGTAGGTATATATATCGCAGTAAGATAAAGTGAAGCATTCAGTGCTATGTGTAATTCTATATGTCATTAGCAGTAATAAGAATAGGTAGTGCTTTTTCGGGGAACATAGACAAAAGTGAAGACTTCCTTAAGACCACTTTTTTTCGGGGCATTGTTCTAGTTTTACGGATATCACTTAATTGCATTCAAAATTTATATTATCAGAGCAGAATAGGTACAGGTCGCATCAAATAAAATGGCCGCTGAGTGTGGATCTGCGCAGTGCGCGATTTATCGGCAAAATTGGTGGGAGGGGTGGTGCGGCGGGGGAACGCTTTGTCTTTGCGCGCGCGTTATTAATTCGTCACTTGTCAACATGCGCAAACACATCCCCTCCACAGCCTCTCAGCTTTTTTCTGATGAGAACTGTAGACTATATTTAACTAAACTTTATTTAAACAAAAGACTTCTTATAATTTGGGATATCTGCTACTTAGCATTATAAATTGGTAAATGAAAAATAAAACAGTGAATACTGTTTAAACAAATTTATTTTATTTTAATGTCTATAATAATATAAATTTTAGAACTAAAAATTACAGACAAATGAGGCAATTTAAATTTACTACAAAATAACTCTTATGTTTACAACCACTACACAAATATTGCAAATAGATTACGATTGCAACTTAATTTCTAGACTTGTTGAATTTCAGAAGTGCTGACTTTAACTCAAGCTGAACGTCTTAATGTCGAAAAGTTATTTTAAATCAAATCATAATGTTAAAAACATTTGAAGCAAAACAGTTAGATCACGATCGGTTTTGACTGAACGAAACGAGTTAATATGATGGTTTAGTCATTTTGATTCGTTTCGTCAAGTTCAATATCATAATAAAAGTTTTCTAATTCTAAAGTTTTACTATCATCATGTAAGTTAACATACAAAATCATTATTTGTTCGATATTTTCAATTTTCAGGCGATTTCGTTTGACATTTTAAACCCATTTGTAAGTAGAGAATGAACTCTCAACATCGACTGAGGTCAAAGGCACGTACATATTATAATACGGTTGATTTTCCTTTTCTGTTCTTATTGTATCACATAATATCGCTAATTTATAGTACACACAGGTAGGTAGTAGTAGCACAGATCTCCAAACAGAAGCACGGCCTCACCTAAAATAAAAAATATTTTTTAATTTAACGTCTTAAAGAACTTAAGCCGTCGTCATCCTTCAACCACCTGGTATTATTCTAGATATTCTGAATTTCCTGACATAAGTTATATAGCCACATTGCATTGATTTTTACGCAAAGCGACACATATTTACTACGCGCCGTCGATTGTCGATTAGTAAATAAATAAAGTGGAACTATTTAGAAGGGCGGGTAGTGTACTTTACTTAAGAAGTGGTAGACTGACACCTATCAAGATGTGTCTATCAGTACTAATATGCCCTCTAAGGCCCGTAATACAGAATAACACTCAAGACAAGAATGAATTTAGTTTCAAAATGCCTTTCAGGAACAAAAGGGTTCGAAGATTTTAGTATGGAAGGTGGCCTATGGAATCGGGCGCCATTTTGATTTTTTACGAAAATGCTGTCGCCGTCTAAAATCTATGTGAATCGATAAAAGGCAACCAGGTGATCAAACAATGTAAATAACATTATGCGATATATGTATATATATATATATATATATATATATATATATATATATATATATTATTGGTGACTGCGTGTTTAATTATTCTAAACAAATCAAAGTAAAATAATAAATAATGTTGACTTACCGAATTATCCGATGGAGAAAAACAGGCACAATCTTATTGCAGCAAATCGTAATCCGTTAATTCAAGCTAGTCGTGATATGCAGATACTTACAATAAACCAGAAAACTCGCGAGTGTCAAAAATTATTATCCCCCCCCTAACCGGCCGTCGGTCCCGTGAGGTATAAGTGCGTCCGAGTGAAAACCAAATCGCCAATTTGTTTGAAATGCATGTTTTATTAGAGTTTAAATTATTTTAATATTCCAAAAATATAAATTGTAAAGTTCGGGTTAGTACTACCTACTTATTCCAATTAACATTATTTTTAATAAACTGCTGCTGGGACAAAGTTGTCCCAGAAAAAAAAATTGTCGTAAGGAAGTCTCCGATTTATGTCTCTGTTCTTCGAACTTTAGGTGAATAGGCACTACCTATTCCTATCACTGATAATTATATACAAAATATATATATATAAATATATTTAAATATATATATATATATATATATATATATATATATATATATATATATATATATATATAATTATAATATTATCAATGTTATTTATAGTAAAGATTATTATTAATGTTTCAGTAGTAAGCGTATTATAATCGTTCGGCTACCGACGACTCTTTAAATATTTACATATCACACAAGAGAATAAATAGGTAGCCTAGGTGAAGCCTCCTCATAGCTCATAAGTACGATCAGCAACGAAAGACAATGAACACTTTATTATTAGGTTTTATAAAATTATATTTTTCATACTAACGTTTTTTTTAATTTTCTTAGCATCTATTTATGTTAACACTGTAAAAATTGTTTATTTCACTAGCTAAATATAGCAGACATAAAGACCCTTAAAAGCTACAATGAAACAAAAGGTCAATTCCGCGAACAAAAAAGAAGTCAATTTAAAAAAAAACTTGGGCGAATAAGACACAAAATGAATAAATTGTTATTACTGAAGCCTAAGTAACATAGTCCTAATTAAAGGTGTATAATAATATTAACAACTGCATGCATATATTCACCTATGCCTTTGAAAATTCCAGGTTGCACGTATCACAGGAAACAGATCCACAGGAAGGGAATTTCCACTCCTTACCTGGCCGCATAATATATGATGACGAAACGCGCTTTGGAGGCGGTATGTTGTTGTTTGTATATCATAACCACGTTATTATCAACCTTACTATTATTATTATCAACATTAAAAATTAATGCTATAAATCCTTGATCGTCAAAACATGTCGGGGTTTAACAAAAGTGATGTCTATACTAATATTATAAAGCATTGTATTATTTAACCGACTTTAAAAAAGGAGGAAGTTACTCAATTCGACTCTTCTTTTTTGTTGGAAAGGAGATATTCCAAGGGTGGTACAAGGTATAAGGAAACCAGGATCTGATGATGGCGTCCCAGAGAAATCGAGGGGAACCTTCGAAAATCGTAGGGGCGACTAGTGCGTTTGTTAATGTTTTCTTTAAGTATTTTAAAGCACTACTATTTAATGAAGGTCTGGAGTCGATTTGATGATGGACCCGAAAGACAGTCGAGGGAACTCCTCAACGATTTACAGCAATTACATGGTATTTGGGCTTGATTAATTTGTATTGATGAGAACTTTACACCTAGATGAGTTGTGACTGTCATTAGGGGTCTAACGACGAAGACGAAGGACAGTCAAGGGAACTCCTCAACGTTTTACAGTAGCTACCTTGTATTTGGTCTTAATTAATTTCTATTGATAATAACTTTGCACCCATATGAGTTATAAGTGCCAATACAGGTCTGATGATGGAGACCATAGACAGTCGAGGGAATCCCTCAACGATTTACAGCAGTTACCTTTTGTTGGGCTTACTTCATACGGTTCAATATGCCAAAATGTTTAGTTCGTACAAAAATAATACCTAATTAAGATTGAAGTTTTACATAGGAATACCACTACCTACTAGGCCGTCGTTTCCTTATCCGAGAAGCATCCTTGTTAGCTCTACGTCTACTCATCACTAAAAATCGTAAAATTAAATAGTTTTAAGCAAAACAAAAACGACTTCAAAAAACAGGAAAAATAAAGTAAAAACAGCTCTAAAAAGCAAGAAATAATATTGAAATCATATTATTAATTACCTAGGTACGCATGTCAGTTTTAAAAAATGTCTACTGAAGTCGGGTGGGGGCTTTTACAATAAAAAAGTGGAGATAATGGAACAACTATAAAAGTTTAAATGAAACAAAATTGTCCCCCAGCCGACCACCAACCACCCGACTTCAATAGACATTTTTTTAAACTGACAAGCGTATCTAGGTAATTAATAATATGATTTCAATATTATTTCTTGCTTTTTAGAGCTGTTTTTACTTTATGTTTTCTGTTTTTTGAAGTCGGTTTTTTTGTATTTTTGTTTGTAACGAATAAACTCAAAAACTACTGGACCGATTTAAAAAATTCTTTCATCATTAGAATGCTACATTAGCGTCGAGTAACATAGGCTATATTTATTATTGTTTGTTTTGTTGTCATAGAAACTGTCAAAGCGGTAAGAAGTCCACCGGGTCAGCTAGTTATTTATAAAATAAAGAGTTAAGTTTAAGTAAAATAACAAAATATGATTTAGCATGTTATCACGGGTTATTTGTTTGTTGCCTGGCTATGTTTCGGGGTTATATAATCCTAAGATTCTGTATATCTAGATCTTAAGTATGACCTCTTGGGAGGTGGGACGGCTGACTGCAAGGATGGGATTCCACAACATTCTCTTAAACTGAGAGACCCAACACATCGAAGTGAAAACCTAGAGAGTTGTCAGATATCGTGGTTTTGACATGCGCGCTTTGGTAGACCAATTATATTTACCCGATACCATCCGAACCCCTCTAAGATGCCGTTCCCTCTAGAAAACCCCTGACGGTGCCTCGTTTCACACGGCTTGAGGACCCTTGAAGTCTCTCGCCGCCCCCAAAAAATCCCAGTGAAGCTAAAAATGCCGTTTAAGTTTAAACTCCCTCCAAAAAAATAAAAAAGTATTTATAATAGCTAACTCGGCCAAGAGACTTATATAGCTTGTGCCGTCAGCACAATATTCATAGCACGTAATGTTCGTGATATTTAATAGAGATAATTAATAACGTGATTTAATAAAGAGACATTTTATGTAAATTAAGCAAAACTCATTAGTTCCTGTTTCGTGACTTTCTACAACCAACTAATCTCCCCCGCCAATTTCTTTGTTTATAGATTAATATATATACTTGTATTTTTAGTTATTAAAACTAGTCAGAAATTATACTCCGATACATTAACCAGTTGTGTTATTATTTAACTTTGGAGCCTGCCACAATTGGTGACCCCGACAAAAGTCACGCCTGGAAGAATCGCCCGACGAAAGTCACGCCCGGAAGAATCGCCCGACATAGTCACGCCCGGAAGAAGAACAACTACACACTGGTACGAATTAAATAACATTTCTGGCTCATTTTCCACAATGGCTCCCACACTACCAACGTGCATCAGGAACAGTCTTCTCACAGAAACTCCGGAGATAGCAACAATTTCCATTGGCGACCGCGAGATGGCTGACAAAATTCTAGAGAACTCCTGGCTTAACTCAAGTTCAAGGTCGTCACAAGTAGACATCGTTACGCAATTAACATCGCAAATAGCTCAAATGCAGTTGGAAATTGCAAGTTTGCGTAGCGAGCACAGCCGACGTAGTTCATTTCAGCGTAGGCGCTACGACCGACCGCGATCTAGGTCAAGAGGCCAGTCATTGTCAAGGTCCGCATCGAATGAAGTATGTTTTTATCAACGGCATTTTAAAAACCGCGCGCATAAGTGCATACAACCGTGCGCTTGGGAAGCTGGCAAGCAGTCGGAAAACTAACTACAGTACGGACACCGGCGGAAATCTGTACTGTTAATCCTTCAAACCGCCTTACCGTCAGAGATACTGATAATGACATAAGGTTTTTGGTTGATACAGGAGCAAATATTTCGGTTATCAAGAGACCACATAATATTACAGAGCAAGTTGACAGTTATAATTTATACGCAGCTAATGGCACCCCTATCAAGACAAACGGTGAAAAGACGCTTTTGCTCAACATAGGGTTACGACGCCCCTACCGCTGGACTTTTATTATCGCAGACGTAAATATGTCAATATTGGGCGCAGATTTTTTGGAACATCACAAACTTTTGGTAGATATTCATGGCATGAAATTGATTGATAAGCTAACACAATTATCAACTCCAGCCACTGTTTCTCGAGCGGAAGGATATAGCAGCGTCACTACTATTAACTCCCGCCTTCCGGATAGCGTTAGGCGGATCATTGAGAAGTACGCAGACGTGACCCGCCCGACAGCATTTAAGTGCAAACCAAAGCATGGAGTGCAACATCATATTGTAACGGAAGGCCCTCCAGTATATGCTCGTGCGCGACCTCTACCCCCGGATAAATACCGGGTGGCCAAGAAAGAATTCCAAACAATGATGGAGATGGGAATATGTAGACCATCCAATAGCCCCTGGGCCAGTCCTCTGCATATAGTGAAGAAAAAGAATGGCGACTGGCGACCGTGCGATGATTATCGCATGCTTAATAAAGCCACAGTTCCAGACAGATATCCATTGCCAAGGTTAACAGATTTCACGTACGTCGCACAAGGAAAGTGTTTATTTAGCAAAATTGATATTAAAAAAGCTTTTCATTGCATTGAGGTTGCAGACGTAGAAAAAACAGCGATAATTACTCCATTTGGACTATTTGAGTTTCCCAGAATGCCGTTTGGTCTATGTAATGCTGCACAGACATTTCAAAGGTTTATGAATTCAATATTTGGCGACTTAGACTTCGTGTTTGCCTACGTAGATGACTTACTAATCTGTTCTACAGAATCAACGCATGAAGAACACTTGGAGATTATATTTAAGCGACTTCAAGAGAACAGCATTACAATAAACTTGGAAAAGTGCGAATTTTGGAAGAAAGAATTGGATTTTTTGGGCTACCACATTTCAAGCAAGGGTATCAGCCCCACAAGTGAGAAAGTGCAGGCGACCAAAGATTTTCCTAAACCTTCAAAAAAATTCAAAATTCAAAATTCAAAATCATTTATTCAGTTTAGGCTACAAATAGCTCTTATGAACGTCATTTTAAGCCAAGCCACCTAAAACCATTAAGGAGCTTAGAAGATTTTTGGGCATGGTCAATTTTTATCGAGGAAGCTTACGTTTAGCTGCCCAACATCAAGTTCCTCTCAACAACTATTTAAAGCAAACAAAGAAAAACGACAATTCTATTATTCAATGGACGAAGGAAGCGGAATCGGCATTTTCGAGTTGCAAACAAAACATTCTGGATGCCGCAATTTGGCGCTTCTCCGACAGCTGAACTTGCCTTATTGACTGATGCGAGTTTAAAATGTATGGGCGCCGTGCTTCATCAAAAATGTAAACAAGGTTGGAAGCCGCTAGGATTTTACTCAAAAGCATTTACTACAGCTCAGATGAAGTATTCAACCTACGACCGGGAGCTGCTAGGAATATTCGCAGCAGTCCGATATTTTCAACGACTACTAGAAGGTCGGCAATTTATTATTTACACGGGTCATAAACCGTTGGTTCATTCATTTTCAAAAAAGCCGTCACTAAATGACACACCACGTAGAGTGAGATACTTGGAATACATTTCGCAATTCTCTACCGATATACGTCACATTAGCGGTCACGACAACGTAGTTGCAGATGCACTCTCAAGGACAGTTGATGAAATAACTATACCGTCCAACATAGATTACAAAGAGTTGTCAATTAAACAGAAGTTAGATCCCAAACTCCAAGAACTTATTAAAAATCCGAGATTAAAAATGATTTTGGCCACATCAAATAAACACGGAATACCGGTGTATTGCGACGTTTCTACGGGTAAAACAAGACCGTTCTTACCTCAGGAATTTAGAAAGACCGCATTTGAGGGAATACATTGTTTAAACCATCCCGGAAAAAATACATCGAGAAAAATGATTAATACAAAGTTCATTTGGCCTAACATGAATACGGATATAAACAAATGGTGTGAGTCATGTTTACAATATCAACGCTCAAAGGTGCTTAGACATACAAATTCGCCACTCGGAAAGTTTATGCCTGCTCAACGTTTTGCTCACGTTCATTTAGACATTGTAGGACCGTTATCTGTATCTCAGAATAAAAGATATTTAATCACGATGATTGACCGATGCACTTCATGGCCCGAAGTTTTTCCAGTTGAAGTCATTACAGCCGAATCAGTCGCACGTCACGTGTACGGAGGATGGATATCGCGATTTGGATGTCCTGAGAAGATCACAACCGATCAGGGGAGACAGTTTGAGTCAAACCTTTTCAAAGAATTAGCCAAGCTAATGGGTATTCATAAGATACGAACTACTCCATATAATCCCAAGGCGAATGGCATGGTGGAACGTTTACATCGAACGCTAAAGACAGCATTGATCGCAAGAGGCAATACAACCAACTGGATGGAAGAGTTACCAACCGTTTTATTGGGACTTCGTGCTTGTTTTCGTCAAGATACTGGTTTCAGTGCCGCCGAATTGGTATATGGCGCCACGATTAAACTACCAGGAGAATTTTTCGGTTGCGAACAACAGGAAACGTTTAACGATTTCGTTACCAATCTGAGAGAAAATATTACAAAAGCAATATCTATTCCCAAAAGAGAGAGCTCGAATAACAATACTTTCATTCATCCTCACTTGTCAAAATGTTCACATGTGTACGTGAGATGTGATCGTTTGCGTCCTTGTCTCAGTCCTCCATACGATGGTCCGTATCAAGTCATTGACAGAAGTGATAAAAATTTCGTAATATTGCAAGGCGACAAACGCGTAAGAATCTCTATAGACAGAATCAAACCAGCGTTCGTACTGAAAGCCGATCAAGAACCACTGACAAAGCAGATAGTAAGCACACGACCAGATAAGAACGTTGTCACACGAGCTGGTCGTTTCTCTCGACAACCTGTAAGATTCGCTTTATAATCACGTTCCCAAGAGTGTTATAAGTCGCACCTATCATATTATGTCACACATTTACGTTCAGAATAAAGAAGTATTATCGGCGCTAGCAGACAGAACAAGACGCGGAATCAGCATTATTCATTTACGCGCAGTCTGCAAGGTTGCAATTACTATTACTATACCACTAAGTTATTGTTCGTAATTTTAATTAGGGTTCTATGCATTGTTTTTATTAATGTTATTTTGTAATTTATATATAATTATTATTATTTATTTTTTTTTTTTTCTAAGGGGGAAGTAATGTGCCGTCAGCACAATATTCATAGCACGTAATGTTCGTGATATTTAATAGAGATAATTAATAACGTGATTTAATATAGAGACATTTTATGTAAATTAAGCAAAACTCATTAGTTCCTGTTTCGTGACTTTCTACAATCAACTAATCTCCCCCGCCAATTTCTTTGTTTATAGATTAATATATATACTTGTATTTTTAGTTATTAAAACTAGTCAGAAATTATACTCCGATACATTAACCAGTTGTGTTATTATTTAACTTCGGAGCCTGAAACATAGCTAAAGTGTTCAGCTACTTTTGCTGCTGACTGTACGTCCCGGCTGACTCGCATTGCAGCCTTCCGTTAATTTCAGGTTCCATGATGTTTGTTGGCCTAACAGCCGGCAATTATGGGTCGCGGCGCAAACGCTACGGCGCGCTACGATGCGCCATATTTCATGTTCTCCTAACATCCATCTCATTTGCTATGTCGACGGGTGAATTTGTTAATCTACTTTTTTCGTATTCCCGGAAATTCATGTGTTTTGCTGGTTGCTAATTGCGAGTTTTATTTGAAAATTTAATATGTTATCGAAAAATTTATGAGATAAGATAAGATACATTTTTTTGCCATAAAGTTTAAACTGTTTTGAAGCCTACGAGAAGAGTTAACATGTTCCCGGTAGCATAGCGGTCAGTGTAGCCGCCCGGATTGCGGAAGACCCAGGTTCGATTCCTAGCTAGATCGAGTGGGCGTTTAATTTTTTCACTGTATTTTATAAATTTTATAAATATTTAATAAATAGTTAACATGTTACCAAACATGATTAATATTTATAAATACATTGAATATTGATAGTTTACGCAGACGGGGACAATCATCCACGGAATAGAGAAATTAACTGTTCTGTGCAATCATCAACAAAGCGGCTGCCGTGGCTAGCTCAATTAAATCCGCACTCTCTTTGGTTGGTTGGTGATTGTCCGCCTGCGACATCTATCAATATTCAATGAATTTATAAGTACTCATTCAATATAGATTTTATTATTTATGTATAGGTATCGGATAAGGAAATATTTCACGTTGCATTCAACATTGCTCAAATGGAATTTTGGAATCGTAGAGCTTGTTTTTTTCTTTTCAGTTTTTTCTCTTTGCAGTTATTTTTTATGTTAGTCCGGTTTTTAAGAGTATATAATTGTTTTTATATAGTTGTTTTTTTGAGATTTGTGTGTGATTTGTGTGTGGATACAAATTATTAACAAGTAGTAATCAACCTATAATAATATCTGAAACTTATAATACTCGTCTTTTTAATAAAGCGCACGAAAGAAAAGAAGGAAGAAATGGGAAAGAAAGAGAGGTGAGTAGAGTGTTCTCATATACTGGCCTGCAAAAATAAGTACTACACTTTTAATATTTATTTATTTTCTAAACTATAGAAGTTAGAGATTTTTAAATAAAAAACGTTTTGCAGCAATTTTTATCAGCTTTCTTTAAAACTAAAGTAAATTATACATTAGTAACATTTTCCTTTTTGTTTCGAAAGTATATCTTGTGTACTTAAAAAGTTATTGCAATTTTAAAAGTGTGATACTTAATTTTGCAGGCCAGTGTAGTTATAATTGCGTTTTCTCGATCTATTCCAATCCAATACCACGAAACTAATACCAATCAACAATATTACCATGCCTATAATACGGGTTAATTAATTTACTTAGATTAGGTATCGCTTCTTAATTTTCACTTTTGCATTATATTATTATGTGAATAAATGTTATTTTATAAGTTTAATGTATTGACGACCTCCTTGGTCGAGTGGTTTGTACACCGGTTTTCATGGTGTCACCATCTCTGATGTCCCGGGTTCGATCTTCGGTCGGGTCAATTTAGAAATTATTGTTTCTCTAAATTGTCTCGGGTCTGGGTGTTTTCTATGTATAATAAGTATGTATTTAAGTATTTTAAGTATGTTTATCCGTTGTCTAGTAACCATTTAACGAGTTTCATAATGAAGCTTCTCTTGGGCTAGATAATTGGTGTGAGTGTAGAAAAGTTTATTTATATATTTATTTTATTTAGAAAAAGTTTTTTATACAGAAATAAAAAAAAATATATATTTATTTTGTACCTAAGCTTTTTTGCTAAAGCTGTTCTGAGACCTGGTATGTGTTGTGTTATTATTCGAGCGAATATACAGGATGCGTCGCTTGTGTAGCCCCGTCACGTGCTGGCTCAGATCATTAAAATGACGGTTACAAATGCCGATACGATCAACTCGACCGTACGAATGGGGCGGGGGGCTAAAACGACACATTTTTATGTCGATCACAAAAACCCTCTTACTCATAAATAACCAATTGTTTTTTTAAAGAAAAACTATTTTTAACAGAAAAAGCATTTTGTTTATTTATTGGTCAAAGTCAATGACAAGAATTATTATTCAATTAACCTTAAAAATAGTAACACTTTTGAATCGTTCAACCATTTTGTGCCTAGGTACTACCCATTCAGGACGTCTTTCTGTTAGCTGTGGTGAAGAATGAGCACAAGAAACTGCACAGCTTTTAAAGAAGACGACATTCACCATAAAAAGTATGTCGTTGGATATGTCAAAACACGATGGTTAGTAGACGTTTTAAAGTTGCAGAATCGAAACCTTTTAACCTAATCATCGATTACCCTTAGCAGCATTTTATCGTCCCCCAAAATCGCTTATCCGATTTGTTTGAGGTGGGAATCGGAAAAGTGTCTCTTGTAGGACGCCTTGTCAGCCCCCGGCGCGGCGCCGCGCCGCTCATGCCCGGAGACCCGCAGACTCCGCTCGAACTGGGGCGGACACTGTCGCCGACAAAATCAGTTGAAAATCTTTAAGGCGACACACTTTGAAAAAATACATCAACTTTCATCGGTTCAGGTTTTCAGGTTTCAGGTTGTAGGAGTATGACAAGACCTACTAATCTGAAATTTTGATAAAGGTAACTTCATGCCTTTGTCTTTAAGACCCTTGCTCAAAAACACGTTTGCACAAATTTTTACTTTTCTTTTTTTTTGGATTTCGGAAGACCCAGGTTCGATTCCTGGCTGGGTTAGGTAGGCGTTTAATTTTTTCACTGTATTTTATAATTTTTATAAATATATGATTGTGCAATTTTCACTCGATCGTAATCTTTACAACACCTCTAAAAATCATTAATGCTAAAATTACAATGAAATTACTTAATCTATATGTTTTGAAATCACTCAAATATATTGATATCATGAATATTCGTAATTTAGTTGCTGCATATTTTGATAACTAAAACCAGTAATTTTATAAAAATTGTTTTTTAGATTCTGTTATACGTAGCGCCTGTGACAATTGAGACCGCAAATTAAGCAGAATCTAAAAAAATAATTTTATAAGATTACTGGTTTTAGTTATCAAAATATGCAGCAACTAAATTACGAATATTGATATTACCAATATATTTGAGTGATTTCAAAACATCGATTAAGCAATTTCATTGTAATGAAACCACTTTTACGGATCTAATCGCGTTTATTTTACACATTATTTATTTAATGTTTATCCTGACGTTCCGAACCCACCACCACCTTTGTCCCAGGGACACGGACCCTGCAAAGGGTAAAAAATGCGTAAAAGCGTAAAAGTTGTTTCATTTCAATGTGTAGTCTTCGCGTAACCTTTAGAAAACAATTTCATTGTAATTTTAGCATTAATGATTTTTAGAGGTGTTTTTTCGTAAAGAATTACGATCAAATCAAAATTGCACAATCGTATTTTTGAGCAAGAGTTTGAAAGACAAAGGCATGAAGTTATCTTCAAAATTTTAGATTCGTTGGTCTTGTCATACTCCTACAACTTTCGATGAAAGTTCATGTATTTTTTCAAAGTGTCGTCTTAAAATAAACACTTAAAAAATTATAGAATAAAATAAAAACACATGCATGTTACCAAAGAAATAAGTCGTACAACGGGCGTTTTTATCAATAAATGCGATATCTTCCAGGCAACCTAGGGATGGAGAGGATTGATATAAAATAAGATGAAGGCGTTGCAAAAAAGTGTAAGTACAGTAATAATATATTACTTAAATAAAAATACACATAAACACACATACATATACATACATACAACAATATAAATAAGTCAAACATGATATATTATTATCACTCTATTTATTTTTTTACATATTAATTTACATTTTTAAATATTTTCTAAAAAACAAAACAAACATTTATAAATATAAAAAATAGGGGTCCACCGGCATTATTATTATTATTAGTCACAGTGAGGGCTAATTAGCCACTGCTGTGCAAAGGCCTTCCTAATTTCTTTCACTTATTGCGGTCCTGAGGTAATTGAGTCTAATTTTGGTTAAATACATATATCCAGTTCGTTTCGCAGTAAAAAACAAATGAACGTATGACTGATTTTATGCGATTTGGCACTTTACATAGTGAACAAAACTTGTAATGCCACTGTTCAGGTTACAGAAGGTTCTTGGTTCATTCTTGGGGCAAGGTATAAACTATTACAATAAAATACCAAATACTGTACTAGATTTACCTTTAGATAAGTTTAAAAAACATGTGAAGTCTTTATTACTTATAAAAGGTTATTATACAGTCAAAGAATATTAAGATGATAAAACAGCCTGGGTATAATAAAAATCACATATTATATTTGAATCAATTTAATCAAATTAATTTATATAATTTTTATACAGAAATGATAGCCTTTATCAGCAGTGTCCTGTAGGACATTATTACTTATATATATTACTATTATTATTAGTACTATTATTACTATTATTTGTACTGTTATCTGTAGATAAGAAACAGCGTTGCGTTAAATAATCATTGAGTTTTTATTTAGAGTATCTTGAGTGTGTCATGCTCTCTTTATTGTCTCTGTGGTGGTGGCGTGTGCGTCGGGTCGTTAAGTTCCCTAAAATATGGTTGAGCGAAGCGATGGCTGATTCATATGTCATGCTCGTGAACGGGTGCCTGTGGAGGCTGGTCTGCTCTTGCATACTTATATTATTTTTAGTATATTTAACTATAGTTTGACTTTGTTGTACTTAAACAATTTTTGATTTTTACTAGAGTACTGTAGTGGTACTGTATGACATTGTGGAAATTGAAACTTTTACATAATTATCTGATGTAAATTTGCTAACTTAGATTTTTTTTTGTTTTTTTTTTACATGTTGTCTTCTATATATTTTTTGTGTTTATTTCTAATGGAAAGTGTCCTACTATGATAGGGCATTTTCCAATATTTTTGACGCTGTAAGGGAGAAAAGAGCTGGACACTTGCTGAGTTTCTTGCCGGTTCTTCTCAGTACAAGATCTCCCGCCCAGAGTAGACTTACGAACCGATGGCATAGTGACATTCACAAGAGCTACTTGTAGCCTAAACTGAATAAATTATTTTGAATTTTGAACTTTAAAACGCATTAAATTAGTAATACGTAAACGTTTTTTTATGTTATTTAAAAGGCTTCCCCTATCTCCATCCAACTCTTTTGATTTTCAACAGCTGTCTCCGGCCAGTCGGGGAAGAATCTAGATCGTTGCGCCAACGCTTACTATCTATTTTATTTTATCACTATTTCTGTTATTTTCTGTTGATTGTCTAAATGATGAAAATCTCGATGTCGGTGATAAATAGCATTATTTGTAAACCTAAGAAGTTTCTAAAAGCTATTTGACATAACTTGTGTAACTTGATAAATATGTAAAATAATAAATAATTTAAAAAAAATAATGTTATGTCGTACGCTTTACCCGACTCAAGCTTGACCACATTCCAAACAGAAATAATAAAGTTTTTCGTGATAACGTAATAACATAATATTAGTGGACGATTTTCCGGGTTATTAAGCAGCTAACCAAAGGAAGCAGGGGTGTGCGTGACTGTACTACAGCACGCGCGTACTCTACAAATACAACCACACACAAATTACTTAATTCTAGTGCTTTTAAAGGTAACATTAAAATGACAAAATGGGTATAATTAGCTGACCTATCATCAAATATTTTTAATGCAACATGACTAGAAATAATAATGGCTTAATTTATTTTTTGGTAGATCTAGGTACTAATGTTTTGTACCGTGATTGTCACCTCCTTTGTGCTCGAAGTTTGGTCCCCAAGGGTTAGTGAGTATCCCCTCCGTCTCACCCTCCCAGCTGGGACTTCTTCCTGGCTGCTAACTTTGGGCTTCTCTCCTTGTCAGTGGGATGTGGAAAGGCGGACAAGTGGGTCCCACATAACTGTGGGGCTCTTCAAAGCCCCGGTAGTCTGGCTTAACCTGGGTCAAAGAAACAGAATAATATTTGAAATTTGTTTTTATGTTTCTTATGAAATAAAACTATCTTGTTATGTAAATGCAATTCCCCGATGTATTGCCTTGCTAAATTTGGTGACAAGAAAATGCTATTTAAATATACAATATTCTAAGCAGGTGATTAAAAGGTTAACAACTCTTACGTTTTTTGTTACAATATTAATGTTTTTTCACGCGTAAAACGACCCGTAAATGTATTCCAACTCTTCAATTTGTTTTCTCTTTAATCGTGTACTTGGACAGAATGGCTTCGGCACAACGTTTTACATATTGATATAATGCCAAGCAAGTCACGCGCGCTTATCGCTCGGAGCGCTTATTCGCTTAATTGTTCTACGGCCACTCGGGAAATCCTCCACAAATTTTGTTAGTAACGCAATTTGTCGACAATACAGAAATTAACTACGGAAAATACTGTGGAAAATATGTACAGGCGTTGTCATTTGATAGGTTATTGTTGTTATATTTAGAACAGCGGCACTGTTTCAATCAGCGAATGCAGCTACCCCCACCAAAATGCATAACGACACTAGCGGCATCTAGTTCGGATAGTAAATAGCACTATAGAAGTTTTTGCTTTTGCAGTACACATTTCTTGCGGAGTGGATAACAGATGGCGTTGATAGTTTAAAACTGACTTTTTTAGTATAATAGTGACGGTTTGATTTTGAACGTGCGCTTTTATAAAAAAACAAACTTTGCGTACAAAATATTCTTTTCCAAAACCCTACATCGTTCATCACGCTAAATGGTAACACACGAAACGGTTTTGTCGTTAATTACATTACAACTGAAAGGGTGTGCCGTGTAAAATTAAAGGTTTTCAACATTGCGTGTGCCAAGAGCAAAATACAACTTTAAACAAAATTTTCAAAATCAAACCTTATCGTTGAAGACATAAGGTCGAGCATGACTGTCCTGCTACGGTTGCAAAGTAGAATCACATAAGTTATGCCGGCAAATCATAATTCATATCAAACAGCCCACTAATTTCGACTTTCATGTTAAAGACTTCACATATTATTAATATGATTTAATTTTTAATTTAACTCGTTTCAAAATAATACGGTCATAATTGCAGACATTAGCGTTCGTCTATTCAACAAAAATTTCAGGGGAAAATAATGCTAATTGAAAAAGTAGGTAACTGTCCCCGATCGGACTCAAACCCACGACCTTTCGTATTTCGTGCGTGTGCTTTTTAGAATTGCTTATGTCATCATCATCATCATCAGCCTATACTAGTCCACTGCTGTAGAAGCCTATGTTCTCCAAGTGCACGCCACCGAGCACGATCCGCGGCCAATCTCATCCAGCTCTTGCCCACCTTGTGAACTTGGAACATTTTTTGCTTACTATAATTTCGCAGGTGCCTAGGTGTCTACTAACTCACTAGATCTCTATTTTTTTTTTACTAATTGTTTAAGCATAAAGTAAGAAAAGATTAAAAAAACAATATTTTATTGAGTTTTTATTGAAATTGAGTTACTTGTTAGTAATAAACATGGTAAGAATCCCGTTAAAATCTAAGCAAGAGACCATGAAGTTTAAACAATTAAAACTTGTTCAATTAGTAAATGCTGTCATGTTAATGACGAATATAAAATTTTCAGCTGATACCTAATTCTGGATACCCTGAGCAGAAGCTCAGTTTTTAGCAGTTAGCTTTTATAAAATAATTCTATTCTATTTCTTTTCTATTAGCGATATGTCAATTGTAAAGGGATGGCGGAGCAGTAGGTAAGTACCAGCAACGTTAATGCGTAAAAAGTTAAATAATGACCTATTCTCCCTATCCATCCATAGGGAAGGCTAGTGCCCCAGCAGTGGGGACATAAAATGAGCTGGTAATGACGATGACGATATTCCTTTGAAAAAAATAGAGCTTAGTCATATATAAAAGCTAGAATAAACGATGTTTAATTAAAGTTGCCGCGTTTCATGTGGCATAGCACAAAAATATATGAATATGATTGCGGAAACATCCATTTACCTACACTGCGATAGTGATCTTTGCGTAAAACATGAAAGTTGAAATACGCAGTTAATTTATTCATACTGAGCTCATTACGGCTGCTTTTATACAGCCCGTAGAAAAACATCAAACGTTATGATAAAAACAGCTTGCAATGAAAACGTTTCAGTTCTGGTTTCATGCTTTAAGTATTTTGTTTTAGTTCCAAAGTTTTAACAGTTAAAAGTCATATCAGAAGTTTTAGTTTAAAGTAAAGTTTTGGTTATAAGTTATATTAGAAGAGCATTTAGTTAGGTTAAAAGAAACTTTATTCTCATAATAACACTTCCTACTAGTGTAACTTATTCACGTTATTTCGGATTAATATTTGCCTTGCATGATTAATATATTGCCTTGTAAATGTAAATGATTTATTTCACAAGTAAACATACAAATTTACAATATACAATCCTCCATACTAGGCGTAGCCCGTCCTATGGGGGAAGTAGACGATTTGTAACAGCGTGTTGTAGTTTACGGCCAAAGTACAAACAGTAGTTATTCTAATATAGTAAAATAAAAAATAAAAAAATAAAATAAAAAAGAAATATATAAAAATACACAACATTCATATTCATATTGTGACGTCACAATATGAATTTAAACTAGATTAAACATATTATTCATAAATAGTTGTTGTGTGAGTTTTCTAACTGCAAGTTCAGACTGCATTCTTAGCGTCCCCGGACGGTTTTGGAAGCGGCGATAAACTTAAAGGGTTCCTTAAGCCGTGTTATCGATACATCGTCAGAGGTTTTTTAGATCATCACGCACTAGTTCCCTACTAGATTCGAGGGGGAGGGGGGATCCGAGGGGTTCGTATCGGAACGAGAGCGGAACAACCCAAGGGCGCTTCTAAAGGCTTACCTCGGCTCTCGTAGACCGGAAATGAAATGAAATGAAATATGAAATGAAATATAAATGAAATGAAATGAAATGAAATATATGAAATGAAATGAAATATAATTTATTCACATAAAATAGAGACATTAGGATGGAGTGTGGTAGGTATAGTACGTCTATCTTGCCAACGCAGGGCATGTGAAATGTAGGTGAAGTGAATTTAACATGCATGAGACAACATAGTAAATATAAAATGTTAACTATATTATTAAATTGACATAACTTAATTGATGTTAGATTATAACATTAATAATTATTGCCATATTACCTATTACCTATTATTTAATGTCTATTATTATTACATTCACATAACTCGATTGATATTAGATTAGGTATATTATTATATTACATTTTAAATGTCAATTTTACAATTTAAATAATCATTGACCGAGTAAAAACATTTATTTTTTAACCATTTTAAAAGCTTTTTCCTAAATATAAGTACATTAAGCTCAGTTAAGGAATGTGGCAGCTTATTATACATCTTTATACAACTAGGAAAACAATTTCTCTTAAAGAATTGGGTTTGCATTTTGGGTAACAATAACTTTCCACGATACCTTCTACTTCTACACGAATCTTGATCTTTTTGAGTAAATAAATATTGGTGTTTTTTTACAAAAACGCAACACTCTAATATATATAAAGAGGGGAGAGTAAGTAAGTTCAATTTTGGGAATAATTGCTTACATGACGTCATAGGTGGCACGTCGCAGATAGCACTTATACATTGTTTTTGGGATATGAAGGCTCTGTTTAAGTCCGTTGAGTTTCCCCAAAGTAATATCCCGTATTTGAGATTTGAAGCCACGTATCCGTGGTAGGCAACCAAGGCAGCCTTTTGATTTATATGTGTCGTTAATAGCCACAGTGCATAAGCAAATCTGTTTATTTTGGAGCATAATTTTTGGATATGCTGTTTCCATGAGCATTGACTGTCTATTGTTATGCCTAAGAAAACGATTTCGTCTGATCTCATAATGGGTTCATTATTAATAAGGACGGTCAAGTTATCATATTTAGCTTTTCTATTGTAAAACTGCATGTACTTAGTTTTTGGAATGTTAATGTATAACCTGTTCGCTGTGAGCCATTTTTCAATATTATTAATTGTATTGTTTATGTCACTATTATAGTTTAAGTTAGGTTTCTTAGTATTACTACAGATATATCGTCAGCAAACAAGTTACATTGATGAGTAGTCACGTAGGGTAGATCATTAATCTATACTAATATATAAAGCTGAAGAGTTTGTTTGTTTGTTTGTTTGTTTGTTTGTTTGAACGCGCTAATCTCAGGAACTACTGGTTCGAATTGAATAATTCTTTTTGTGTTGGATAGTCCATTTATCGAGGAAGGCTTTAGGCTATATAACATCACGCTGCGACCAATAGGAGCGAAGCATCAGTGAAAAATGTTGCAAAAACGGGAAAAGAGCCTAAAAAATTAAAAATGCTGCCGAAAGTCACTATTCCACGCGGACGAAGTCGCGAGCACAGCTAGTATAAATAATAAACAACAATGGCCCTAGTATAGTACCTTGCGGGACAACGACATTATATTTAGTTATTAGAGATTTTGAAGTAGTTTCCTCTTTATCTTCGTTAACATGTTTTATCTCTACATATTGTGAACGATTTCGGAGGTAGCTTTCCAACCATTTCAGCGCATTACCCCTAAGACCATATTTCTCGCATTTGGTTAAAAGTATGTCATGAGAGACAAAATCAAAAGCCTTGCTCATGTCGAAAAATACAGCTGTTGTGTCTATATTCCTATCAATGTTATCGGTCACATTTTTTATCAGGTTAAAAGCTGCTAACGAAGTCGATTTATCCTTTCGAAAACCATTCTGCTCCTCCATCAGAATATTATATTTTTCTAAGAACGTATATATCCTAACATGCATAGCTTTTTCAAAAACTTTAGCAAGTACAGGTATTAATGCGATAGGTCTGTAATTGTTCATTATGTCTGTTTCACCTTTTTTATGTATAGGTTTTATTATGGACAACTTTAGGGCTTCAGGAAACGTACCTTCAGTCATTGAGAGGTTTACTAGATAACTTAATACGTCAGAAAGAATAAGAGCACAATACTTCAAAATGCTTGTGGGAAATTCATCATAGCCGACTGATGTTGTATTATTAAGGGATCTTATTATTTTAAAAATTTCATCGTGTGTAGTTGGATATAGAAAAATACATGTGTCTAAGGTTCGAATATTAATATGAGATGTCAAATTTGTATCAGGCAATTGATTTGTAATATCAATAAAGAATCTATTAAAATAATTGCAAATTTCAGTAGGATTTGTGATGGTTGTATTATTGAAAGTTATTTTGTTTATATAATTAATAGATAATTCAGATTTTTCATATGATTTAATAAGATTCCATGTCGTTTTACAAACATTTTTGTTTTTCTGTAGTTGGGCCTCATTCATTAGTTTTCTTGACTTATTAATACATTTCTTTAGAATGGAGGAATATTTTCGATATTGAAGTTTACTGGATTGAGATTTTTTTTTATAATATGTGAAGCGTAATTTTCTCTTTGTTACGCAAGACCTTCTTATACTAGCTGTTAGCCAATTTGTTACTCTAAATTTATTTTTTAACTTAATTTTACAAAGCGGGAAGCATAATTTTAAGAATAAAGTCAATGTCTCGTGAAACAAATTGAAAGAGGTGTTTAGGTCAGCAGTGTTATACACCTCTGACCAACACAGGCTAGATATACTTTCAGCGAATTTTACCATATTTTCTGTGTTAAAGTCTCTTTTATAAATATACCGCACTTTGTTTCGTTTTTGTTTATCTTTTATTGGAATCGTAATAGTTTGACATGTATCATGATCTGATAGTCCAAGAGGATGTGTTTTACCAATTGCTGCTGGAACATTACTGACTATTTGATCCAAACAAGATCCCGCTGTAGGTTCTTTAATATGTATGAGAGTTCCATAGTTTTCGTTTATTCTTATATACTCTGCTTGAATATTGTTTTCTTTTAAGATATTTATATTAAAATCACCGGCAATTATAATTTTTGTATTCCTTTTATGTCTCATATTTGAAAGCAAAATCTCGAAGCGGTTGAGAAATATATGAGGGTTTGATTTAGGAGTTCGATAAATGCAAATAAATATGCATTTTATTTCAGGGATTTCAACGCCACAGCATTCAAATGAAAACTCAAGTGCTAGTTCTTTAAGAATAGAGACCTTTTTAAAGGTAAAGTAATCTTTACAAAGAATACATACACCACCACGTCGCTGTTTAGGTCTAGAGTAAAAATCGGCGAGGCAAAAGCCATTAAAATGAAGGTTCTTTTCCTCTCCCGATCGAATGAAAGTCTCACTTAAGCAAATAACTTCTATATGATGGCCATCTTTGTATAATTCTTCCAGTGCGATTTGTAACATGTCTCTTTTACTGAATACTTCTGCGATATTTTGATGCAATAAAACTAAAGTGTTATTGAAATCATTTTCGAAAAAACAATTCCTGACTTGTATTAGTTGTAGGGGGAGTAGTTATTGCATCATTACCAACTATGCGCACATGAGAAACGGGTATAGGAGGCAGTGAATTGGAATATTTAGGTAAGTGTTTTCTAAACGGGACTCTTCGAAAGAAATCAAGTAAAGTTGTTTGTATTTTAGTTTTTGTGCGATTATTTTACCCAAAATGTTGTTAGTAGTAACTTGAAGTGTTGCATTACAATTTTGCTTTCGATGCATATGGGCTAAATTTTTGTTGGATTTATGATTTACATTGCTATTTTTATAAAATGGTAGGAACTTTTCGTAATAGAGTCAATGAAGAAGTTTATCTTTTTAGTAATGTTAGGTATATAATTTTCTATGGTAGGGCTAACATTTAGGTATGTGCAATCTTTAAAATTATTGTTAGAAATTATTATTATATATTTATTATTATTATTTAATTACAAAATAAAAATATAAATATTAACATTTATATTTTTATTTTTATTTTGTAGTACATTCAATCCGGGTCATAGAGGTGGGGTGAAGCGCCCAGGTACATGTCTGTATACTAATTCATCATTAGCTCATTTTTATGTCCCCACTGCTGGGGCACGAACCTTCCCTATGGATGGATAGGGCGAACATCCGCGTGGTCAGAGCCTTGTTCTGCGAGTGCGGTGTCTTGGGCCTATGCGAGAGTGTATGTTCAGTGTATCATTGAATGTGTAGTAGCACTTTGAGAATCGGGCGGGGGCAACCAATTAGTGCTTCGGCTTACACACCTCTTCTCGGTAACGTGATGTATTACTATAGTGCGTGATTAACGCTCATTTATACTTCATCGTATATAACAGTGTCATGAAATTTGATAATTAATAACTGCATTAATCAGGTACCGCTAATGTAACTGAGTGGGTTGTTTAGCCCTTAATCACTGCCACGTTTACAACTACATTATTAAGTTATGTTTTAAATTACTTTATTTAAAGTAGAGTATTTAGAAAGAAACGAAAATTTCATCCAAATCGGTCCAACCGTTTAGAAGGAGTTCAGTAACATACACACGCACAGAAGATTTATATAAATCATTCAGAAAGTTAATATTCAGTGTATACCAACAGTGGGGACCTGTGCAATGCACGGTCGAAGCCCTAGGGCTTGGACCGCGCTGGTTTCCCAAACCATTTGCTTCCTAGCCGTCATTCCGTAACAATTCAATGAAAATCTATGTTATTTTTTGGCGGCGGAAACTGTGTCGTACTCTGTGGTTTTTTTTCGTATCGAACACTTGTGTCACTACCCTAACTAAACTAAAACTAAACGAAATAGGTATTAATAGTTTAAACTGTGACTGTGAATGTACTGTGTGGTGCTGAGGATAAAATAATTGCACCACCTTATTACTTCCCGTGGGTGTAGTAAAAGGAGGCTAAAAACCATTCCAGAGGATGGGCAGCAGCGTCTCTTTGTGATTATTCTCACCATACTGCGTTCGCCAACCCGCCTGCCAAGCGTGGCGTTTATGGCATATTCCCCTTAATCTTGGGGGAGGCCTTGGACGTCTTTTGGTAGAGATGATGATGAGTTTTAACTATCAGTTTAGTCCTTGTCTACTGACCCTGATAGGTAGGGTATGGCAGATACGGGTCCGGCTGTCTTTTCAGGGGTAACACGGGTGTTCGGATCTTAAGCCCCCTGCTGGTTATGGCCTTCGCGGGGCGGGCGTCTCTGGCAGGGCCCGTACATGGGTTGGACTCGTGGTGGCTACGTGGTTAACTGTAGAGGCGGGAATGTTCGTTTGTCTGTCGCTCGGTGGGGCCCAAGGCGAAGGAATTTGCGGGGCACGTGAGTTGTCCATAGTTGGTTGCTCTGCTCAGTGGTTTCCATTGAGTAGGCTTCCAAAATCTCCTCTCTAGTCTGGATAACTAGTAGAGGCGCCCACCAGATGCAATGTCTCCGGCTAATCCAGCCGTGTAGGATTGAGGAACTGACGAGGTACCTGAATGGGTACTGAGTAGTGAGCGGGCTTACAACTCCGCCACTAAAGAGGACATTTGGTAGTCGACTTATGAGTTGACGACCCAAGCAGTGACAACTGCGAATTGCTGCGAACTTACAGCTCCAATAACCTATCTGATTATTAGGTAGTGGACTATAGTGTCCACGGGGCAACTCGCTCGAAACACTAGTCTTTAGAGTTCCGGATGAAGAATGCGCTTCGGCGAGTCCTGATCTGGCGTTATGACCTGACGCAGCTGATGGTCTCTGGCACGAGTTAGTTTCCTTGCGCAAAGTTGTCTGACACCTACTTTATGACCTGATGGTTGTTGATGGGTGTCAGCATAAACTTTAAAGGCGTATATAGCAGGGTTATCGGTTGAATAGTTATAGTATCGGCGGTGGCAACCCTGCGCGCATCCGCATTCAACCGTATCACCGGATGAGTCAAAGGCTTATTCCGGAGCTCCCGTTTCATTTTCAACGGCCGCAATCATCGTCGATCAACGCTCTTTGACGAGTGTAAATATGATCGCATCAGATTAACAGTTAATGTGGATTGCGTGAATGTAATTTTATACTTATATGTGAATGTAATTTTATACATTAAGATGTTATTAGTTATTGTAAAGCTTTCCCTTCACAAACAGAATACTCGTCGCATCTGTGATCTGGTGGCTAAAACACCGGTTCAGGGTTCGATTCTTAGAGTGACGAAGTAAATATTATTGTACTCGGGTTTGGTGGTTGGTAACGCTTGTTCTTAGCGTGCTAAACGACATAACAAACATTGTTAGTAGCATTGATATTACCGATGACATACAGGTAGGTTGGTAGGTAGATTAGGATGACTCAGTAGTTAAGTGTTATGATAGCTCAATGGTTACGGAATTGCGGTATAAAATAATTAATAAAAAAATAAACTTACTCTAAATACTGATCGGATTCCTAATCAATTCTAGGCTTAGCGCTTCGCTGCTCGACCACCATTGCGTTTACAAATCTGTGATTGGTTTTCTTTTTGAACCGTCTTATAACCGAAGGAATGTAAAAGTAAACACAAGTGCATAATATATTTTAGCTAGCAACCGTATCCCGTGGTTCCCGGGAAGTTCGGCAAAATCCTTTCACAGCGGACGTTTTCACACTGCTTGCCCAACTTTAAGTTTGTATGTAGACGCTATGGCAGCGTATTGTATTTCATTTCTTGAAACAACTTAAGGTTTATAGTCTAGGTACTAGCTGACCGGCGGACTTCGTACCGCTTTGACAGTTTCAGTGACAACAAAACAAACAAATCATTCGTCCGCTTAAGAACACCCGTATCCCACGACGAACCCCTATAGCAGCGCCACCTATCGGGTCCAATTATAAATCTAAACCATTCTCAAATCCACTTGAACACACACAGAAAATTTCATCCAAATCGGTCCAGCCGTTTAGAAGGAGTTCAGTAATATACACACGCACAAAAGATTTCTAAATATAAAGATTTATTATCAAATCATTCAGAAAGTAAATATTCAGTGTATACCAACACAGTTATGAAGCGTTGGTTTTGACGTAAATCTAGGGTCAGACTACACAATACTGTAGGTAAGTAATAAATCTATATAATAGGTTGGGGAAAAATATTTCTTCGCATTTTTTAAGATTTTTTTTTTAAATTTATTTTATTTACATTTAACTAAAGTATGTAGGTGCCATTTTGCTTGATAACTTGTTGCCATCTTGTAGGTAGGGACATGATCCCATTGCTATAGAAATTTTGGGCTTTCTGAGCAAAATACCGCGACAAGTGGTTTTGGTACTCCTCTCGTGATGTTAACCTGACACTGCCTAAAGAATTTTGAAGAGACCGAAACAGGTGGAAATCTGAAGGTGCAAGGTCAAGACTATACAGCGGATGCATTAACACCTCCCAGCCAAACTCTCTTAATTTTTGCTGAGTGGCTAAAGATGTGCGAAGTCTAGCGTTATCATGATGAAAAACCATACCCCTTATTTTGACTAATTCCGACCGCTTTCTCTCAACTTCTTGCTTTAATCTCATAAATTGTTCGCAGTAGAGTTCAGAATCCATCGATTCTGCATGGTGGTAACAGCTCATAATGAATAATGCCCTTCCAATCTTACCACACATACAGCATCATCTTGTTGCGAGTTAACCCGAGTTTCGCCACAGTCTGTGAAGCCCGACCCCGGCCCGGCCCGGCCCGGCCTTTGACTACGACCTTTTTTGCACGTTCTTGTCGTACTGATCCACTTTTCATCACCAGTTATCAGCTTCTTCAAAAATGGTTCGGTTTCATTAGGTCGTAATAAAGAATCACAAACGAGTACACGGTTCATTAGGTTTCTTTCAGTGAGCTCGTGAGGTACTCAAATATCGAGCTTTTTTGCGTACCCAGTTTTTACCAATTGCGCCAAAACTGTTTTGTGGTCTTCAGTTACGTCTCGATACGTACGTTTCGATGCCTTAGACAGATTGCAGCGTCGCGCTGTACGCATTATCGGCAATGCAGAGGTCACTAATACTCTCGAACCCCTACAATTGCGTAGAGATATAGCGTCACTCAGCGTTTTCTATCGCTTGTACCACGGCGAGTGCTCTGAAGAACTCTTTGACCTTATCCCACCTTCTCCCTTCCTCCATAGAAGTACACGTGCTGCTCTCCGGAGTCATCGCTTTACTGTCACACATATCCCATCGCGCACAAAGAAATTTGGTGACTCGTTTCTTTGTCGCACCTCCAAAAGATGGAATAGTCTACCAGCACACGTTTTTCCTCCTTCCTATGATATTGGGTCCTTCAAACGAGGCGTGAAGAAGCACCTTGTGGGCCGGCAGAGTGAGGTTGACTGATGCTGCGTTGTTTTCACGCTGCACCAGTTGTCTTCGCGTCTGGACTCCATTTCCACTTTACATCAGGTGGTATGGAGTCATTTGCCGTGCTAAGTATAAAAAAAAAAAAAAAAAGTCGTAACTACTGATATGCCGATCTTGCTCCACTTTTTCAAAAATGGCATCCATTTTATCCGTAATAGGGCGACCAGGGCGACGTGCATCTTTGACATCAAAATTTCCGGATTGAAAACGCTTAAACCTAATATATGCTACTCTCACAGACACTGCACTAGGTCCATAAACATCTCATTTTTTTTTCGCGGCTTGCGTTGCAAATTTACCTTTTTTGTAGTAAAATTTTAAAATTTATCGAATTTCTTCATTAGATTCACTCATCTTGCATTAAGAAAACAAATGAAAATCATACATATTCCTAATTTGAATTTGGATTTTTTTTTTAATTTAAACTTTTAGTGATACCAAAACCAGCCAGATACAAATAGTATAACCAAAGAGATTTTATTACAAGTTCATACATACTATATGCGAAAAGACTTTTTCCCCAACCTAATATTAATACGTGAAGCAAAAACTTTGTACACCTTTTTACGAAAATTCTGCTGACGGAGGAGTATGAAATTTCGCACACTTAAAGTTTATATAGAGAAGGAGTACAGAATGTTAATATTTTTTAAAATTATGCATAAAAAATACTTTAAAACAATAAAAGAAACATTACACACACTACCATGTATTTGACACACACGCATATATTATCTTCATTTTCAAAAATGGAAGAGGAGCGGCCGAAATCTGTCAATGCCAATCCAAAATCCAACCTCGCATTCTATTTTTTTAAATTTTTCATTGCTTAGTATACAAGCCTTAATAAAATTACGGTCGAATTTCGACCACTGGGCGACCACTAGTATTCAGTAATACAAGTTAAGTTAGTAGTAGCACAAAATAAACTGCAGGAGGTCAACTTCATACAAACGCGTTAAGCCACGCTCACATAGACAACCTCTGTCTCACAACAACAAAGGTCTGTGTGCGTTGCTTGAGCACGGTACGTGTTAAGCTTACCTTCTAAGTCTTCTATTGTATGGTAGTAGTTACATTATGAATCACATACGCGCTCGTGGAGGCCCGAACCTCGTCAATTACGCTTCAAACGTAACAGTCGCACTTCCATACCTCACCGCGAGGGTCGTTCGCACCTCCAATAACAGTAAATATCCGAACGCTGCCCAGGCGGTGTGAACAGCAATATCCGGAAAGCCTCCAGAAAATACCTTAATTTAAGGTTGTCAACTAAAGTTTGTTTTAGACTTTACGTTGTATTATTTACCAGCTTAGGATAGAGATGGGTGGAAGGAGAGAAGGGAAGCCTTAGCGCTGCAGTGGGAAAGTAATGGCTGATAATAATATTACAGACTCATAATAACAGCATGTATAAGTAGACACACAATAATAATAATATGTAGGTAAGTGACTCCGCTCTATCGATGATAAGCGGAAGTCGAGTCCAAATACGAAGACAGTTAGAGGTGCAGGATCGTGGATTTATCTCACAAGTCGACTTCACTTTGCCAACCCGCAAGTTGCTACTTGTGTTAAGGACCCCATGTTGTAGTAGAAGGGAATACATACGTGAGAGTAATTCGTAATAAGTGGTAATAGTTTTTTTGTAAAAAAAGTTTTCTCTGATCTAAAATAAAAGGAATGATCCCGCGGAGAGGTTCCATCATAGCTCAAACGGACTATGGCAAATGCAATGGAACTAAACTAAGGTTTTTTTTAAATTATAACAATAGAATTAATCTTAGATACTTGATTAATCGACTATTACCGCATGTGAGAATCAAACCTTCGCAATTAGAGTGACTGCTCTGCGATACTCTTACAGTTTCTTGTCAGCCTTTCTCGTTTGAAGGTCAAAGTCAAGTTTTAGTTTATAGTTATTTGGTAATGGCCTATTTTGAATAAATTATTTGACTCAAATTGTTAAAAAAAATTAAAACTGGACGAGAACACAAAAAAAATAACAAAGAATTATAAAAAAACTGGGTAGTGTGTATAATATTCTGTCCGAATCGTCAACCCTACGTTAATTTGGCTAGAAGAAGGCGCGCTCTTACTCCATATAGCGCTTGAATGTGCCATTCAAAAGCCTTTCACACAAGTATGACCCTTATTTCTCATTCAATAAGGTCGCCCAAATCCCTTTATACGCCGTAAAGTGAAAACAGCGCTTTGGCTAAGCGATCAACGTCACTTTTAGAATAATAAATGGAATTAGGAAACCGCTAGCTGTAAGTGAAAACAACTTAGTGTGTGCCAAATTGTCGCTAATTAAAGAAAAGATCATTAAATATTTACTAATAATAATGATCATACAAACATACATACATACATACATACATACATACATTTGTCCACTACCTAGAAGAACACTCCATCATTCACGATCGCCAATACGGGTTTCGGCCGAAGCGGTCAACGGGTGATCTTCTAGCGTACGTCGCACATCTCTGGGGTGAGGCTATTGACAGCTAGCTAGCAGTCAGCCCACTGTCACAGTAGATCTGACATGTGATGAAAGTAGAAATAGCAACAACTTTGTAAAGGTTGCTGGCTGTAGCAAAAACAAACTTAAAAAATATATAAAAATTAATAAATATATTACAAAAACACAAAAGTTAGTTAAAAAACATAAATTTTTCATCAAAAATGTAAAATTGAATAGAGAAAGATTATACCTAATAGACAAATTATATACTTATTCATCACAGCTGCATAACAAAAATTTGCAATATAAAAAAGACACACAACTTTTACAAAATAGTATAGAACAATTACAGGACTCTCTTCTTTCCATTACCAAAAAATATGAACTTTCACAAGGACAAATAAAAGAACACATGTTGGCTATGAATGAGCTGGTAGAAACGTGTAATGAAAACAATGATAGATTTAATTCATTTACTTGTAACCACACTTGTAAATGTAAGCAATTACCAGGTCGTTTATCGGTGACATGTGATTCTTCCTCTCCATTAAAATTAATTAATACTGATTTACCTAAAGGTTCCCTTAGCCAGTGTAAAATTATAAATACACCACACTTAGTAAAAAATATCAATCAAGAGGATTTAAATTTAGATAATAAGAGTGACACTGTTATATTTAGCGATGAATTTGGTAAAAACATGGGCCGCTTGTTATTTGACTTAGGACATTCAATTACCAATTACTGTATGCCTGGTGCTTCTTATCAAGATATTTTAACAAAAGCAATTGATTATAAATATAAACCTAATAGTACTGTATTAATTTTTGTTGGAAATAGGGGTAAATTGAACAAATCAAGTTTGATTAAGAGTTTAAATAAGTTAAATAATTCAAATGTAGGGAAAATTATACTGTTTACTTTACCCTATTGTAATAGCTTGACACATGAGGAAAATACTACTAGATATAAGCTTAATTTGACATTACATACATTTTGCAACAATGAAAATTTGCATTTAATTAACACTAACAATTATGTTAGTAATTTTTATTTGACAAAAGATAGTTATTATCTGCCAATTTATTTCAAGCGACAAATAGCTTCATCGCTATCATATTTTTTCCACATCTCAGCGAAAAACTTGGCTAAACAAGTTGCTCCTATTGAGCAATGTTTAATAGACATAAATGTCAGTAGTGTTTCTACTGACATTCCAATCAATAATTTAAATTAAATCATAAGACAAAAGAGGAATTCTCTTGCAACATGTTTGGTAATATTTTAAATAAATGTAAAATTAATTCTAAGAAAAGCCCGTCCCAACCTACAATTATTAAAAATGTTCACTCGATTAATATAGTTCACCAGAACATTCAAGGGATGACAGGCAAAGATCTGGAGATTGAATTGTTCATGAACGATAATAAAGTTGATATTTTATGTATTACTGAACACTGGCTTAAAGATCATCAGTTCATGTTCAATTTTAATAATCATTTGGTAGGTAGTTCGTTCAGTCGAGTAAATTCAATTCATGGTGGCTCCTTAATTATAGTTAATAAGAAATTAAAATTAAAGGAACGAAAAGACATAGTGAGCCTCTCGGTTGAGCGAACAATAGAAATAGCTTGTGTGGAGCTGGAGCGACTTGTTGTATTAAGTGTATACAGGCCTCCGTCAGCATTGTATGATTATTTTGAAAAAGTAATGGATGAAGCATTATATAAAATCCGCAATGTAGGTAAAAAGATAGTTATTTGCGGTGATTTTAATATTAATTTGTTAGAAAAGTCTACAGGTTCTATCAAAATTAAAAATTTATTTCAATCGTATAATTTAAATAATTTATTTATGGAGCCAACTAGAATAACTGCCACTTCGGCCACTTGTATTGATAACATATATACCGATCTAGTACCACTGTCTAAACTCATTATTAATAAACTGGACTCTGATCATTGTGGCCAAATGGTCAGCCTTCCACATCAGTGTAAGCAAGTGAAGAAACAGAATATCACTGTTGTACCAAAAACTGCAGGCCGTCTGGAACGGTTTAAAAACAATCTTTATGATAATATATGTTTTTTAAAGTATAATGATAACCCAAATGAATTTTATAATAATTTCTTTCATAAATATTGTACAGAATTTAATAAAACTTTTATTCCAAAAAGGATCTCGGTTAGTGGTACTGTTACTTTTAGTGAATGGGCTACAATTGGTATCCACAAAAGTAGAAAGCGACTTTATGAGCTATATGATGAACGCAACTATAACACCAGTGAAGATTTTAAATTGTATGTCAAAAATTATTCTAAGTTATTTAAAATAGTATGTCGATTAGCAAAGGCAAAGTTCCTGAGTTCAAAGATTAAGCTAAATGATAACAAAATAAAAATGACATGGAATATTATAAATAGTGAAACTGGAAATGTCAAAAGTCGTAACAATGAGTACAAATTGAGCTACGAAAATCAAACCTTAACTTCCGATGCTGATGTTGCTGCGGCATTTGAGAAGTTTTTTACTGATATTCCAGTTTCAACTACAAAGGCTTTAGACTCCTCCCCCACTGTAGCTGAAGCGGTTCTAAAGGAAAATGTCAAACCTAGTGAAAACTATTTTAGTTTTCAAAAAATTGATTTTAGAGATATAATTAAAACTTTTAATACTCTTAATAAAAAGAAGACTGCTGATCTGTGGGGTAATTCCGTCGACGTCACTAAATCCGTTATTGAGACAATAGCTCCAGTTTTAGCTTGCATATTTAATGAATGCATTGACTGTGGTGTTTTTCCTGACCTAATGAAGCACAGTAAAGTAATCCCATTATTCAAATCAGGTAGCACATGTGACCCCTCTAACTTTAGACCAATTTCTGTGTTACCCACATTTAATAAAATATTTGAAAAGATAATTCTAGACCAAATTCAAGTTCATTTTTATAGAAATAAACTTTTACATTCTAGACAATATGGTTTCACTAGGGGTCGCTCGACTACTGACGCTGGTGTTGAGCTTATTCTTCAAATATTTAATGCCTGGGAGGATTCTCACGATGCCGTATGGGTTTTTTGTGATTTATCCAAGGCCTTTGATTGTGTTTTACATGAAACCCTGGTCAGGAAGCTCTACCACTATGGAATTAAAGATGCATCACTGAATCTTCTTATCTCATATTTGAGTGATAGGGTTCAGAGGGTTGATGTTAACGGTAAAAGATCTCCGGGATCGGTGGTTACAATGGGTGTTCCACAGGGTTCAATTCTTGGTTCTTTCTTATTTTTAATTTATATTAACGACTTGCCTTACTTTGTAAAAGACAAACATGAGATAGTATTGTTTGCAGATGATACCTCACTTTTATTCAAAGTGAAACGACGACAGCCGATTGATGACGATGTGAACAATGCTGTCACAAAGATAGTTCATTGGTTTAGTGTTAACAATTTGCTATTAAATGAACAAAAAACCAAATGTATAAGATTTGTATTACCCAACGTTAAGGAGGTAAAAACCAGTGTAAAAATTAAAGATAAGAATGTGGACCTTGTGGACACCACAGTGTTTCTAGGCATTACGTTGGATGCAAAGCTACAGTGGGGCCCACATATAGATAAATTGTCGAGTAGACTGAGCTCTGCGGCTTATGCAGTAATGAAAATTCGTCAGATCACTGACATTGAAACAGCTAGACTTGTTTACTTTAGTTATTTCCATAGCGTAATGTCGTACGGCATTTTACTGTGGGGCAATGCTGCCGATATTCAAACTATCTTTGTGCTGCAGAAGCGGGCTATTCGAGCAATTTATAATCTAAAAGCTGGTAATTCTCTTAGGGAGAGATTTAAAGATATTAATATAATGACAGTTGCATCACAATATATTTACGAGAACCTAATGTATGTATATAAAAATATTGAAACTTTTTCTAAAAACAGTGATATTCACAATGTAAACACTAGAAATAAAAACAAACTAGCAGTACCTAATACTAGGCTCCACAAAGTAAATAATTAATTTAGAGGCCTGTGTGTACGTTTTTACAATAAAGTTCCAAGTAATATCCAAAAACTAGATATTAATAAATTTAAAATCGCTATTAAAGAAAAGCTTTATAAAAAAGCTTATTATAAAGTGTCTGATTACATTGAAGACAAAACAGCATGGGCTTAAAATGCTCCAATCTATTTCTAATCCAATATATTGTTAAGGTTTTTTAAACTTGTATAACTTGGTAACGTAACGGCATATAATTTTGTAAATGTCGTTACATAATGAATTAAAGCTGTGGAGTTTCTTGCGCCCATTCTTCTCCACAGCTAAAAAATAGACGTCCTGAATGGGTAGTAGGTAAAAAAATTATGGACGATTCAAAAGCACTTTTCTAAAGTTTATTTGAATAAAGAATATTTGACTTTGACTTTGACTTTGACAAGCGTGGTGAGTCGGTGGCTTTTAGCCTCGACATAGCCAAGGCATTTGATCGGGTCTGGCACAAAGCTCTTCTCTCCAAGCTCCCGGCATACGGTCTGCCTGCACAGTTCTGCAACTGGGTCGCTGGCTTCCTGCACGAGCGTAGAATTCGTGTCCTGTCTGATGGATGCGCTTCGCGGCTCATGTCAGTGAACGCTGGCGTCCCTCAGGGTTCCGTTCTGTCACCCACGTTGTTTCTTCTGCATATCAATGATATGCTTCCACTTGGAAATATTCATTGCTATGCAGATGATAGTACAGTGCACGGTGGGTATAACGGTCACCCTGCGGCTGGGCGAGTCGAAACTGAAGAGAAACGAGTGAATCTTGTCATTGAGCTCAATCGGGTATTGGACCTCATATCTAATTGGGGCTCCAATAATCTTGTTGAGTTTAATACCAAGAAAACACAGGTATGTGCGTTTACGGCCAAGAAGTCACCATTCCTTCCCCTTCCAACTCTTCAGGGCACATCTCTAAGCCTGCAGAGCAATATCAACATGCTCGGTATGACGATTCGCTGTGATCTGAATCAAAAGGACTACATCGAAGCCGTGATCAAAACTGCCTCACGAGAACTCGGTGTCCTGAACAGAGTGCGGCGATTCTTTACGCCTGACCAGTTGTGTCTTTTGTACAAGACTCAGGTACGGTCTTGCGTGGAGTATTGCTCGCACATCTGGGACGGTTCCGCAAAGTACCTTCTCGATGCCTTAGTTAGACAGATTGCAGCGTCGCGCTGTACGCATTATCGGCAATGCAGAGGTCACTAATACTCTCGAACCCCTACAATTGCGTAGAGATATAGCGTCACTCAGCGTTTTCTATCGCTTGTACCACGGCGAGTGCTCTGAAGAACTCTTTGACCTTATCCCACCTTCTCCCTTCCTCCATAGAAGTACACGTGCTGCTCTCCGGAGTCATCGCTTTACTGTCACACATATCCCATCGCGCACAAAGAAATTTGGTGACTCGTTTCTTTGTCGCACCTCCAAAAGATGGAATAGTCTATCAGCACACGTTTTTCCTCCTTCCTATGATATTGGGTCTTTCAAACGAGGCGTGAAGAAGCACCTTGTGGGCCGGCAGAGTGAGGTTGACTGATGCTGCGTTGTTTTCACGCTGCACCAGTTGTCTTCGCGTCTGGACTCCATTTCCACTTAACATCAGGTAGTATGGAGTCATTTGCCGTGCTAAGAATTAAAAAAAAAAAAAAAAAAAAAACTTACTCTCACGTCCTTCTTCTCTAAGACTCTTGAACAACTTTTACTATGGGACAAAATCTGAAATCGCGTAAAAAAAAGTCAGCTGTTTCATGCGAAGCCAATAACTAAAATAAAAAAAAATAAGTCTACCCCTATTCGAAAGAAGGACTACTAAGAATTTACTCAAAATTGGTGATTTTGATGCTATCATAAAAATCACCAATTTTGAATGAACTCGCCGATAGTGATCTCGACTCCACATTTAGCATACCCAAAGTAGAGCTCTGATGCCACCGCATAGATCATCATCATCATCATCATCAGCCTACACACGTCCACTGGTCGACATAGGCCTCTCCAAGTGCACGCCACTAAGCACGATCCGCGGCTACTCTCATCCAGTTCTTGCCAGCCACCTTGCGAAGATCGTCGTTCCACCTAGTCTGAGGGCGTCCTACGCTACGATACGCGGTCTCCACTCAAAAACTCGTTTACGCCATCGGTTATCGGTTCTGCGGCTAATATGACCGGCTCATTGCCACTTCAGCTTGCTAATCCTGTGGGCTATGTCGACGACTTTGGTTCTCTGTCGCATCACCTCGTTCCGGATCCGATCCCTCAGAGAAACTCCAAGCATAGTAGCCCTTCCAGAGCTCGCTGAGCGACTTTAAATTTGTGGACCAGGCCTACCGTGAGTGTCCACGTTTCGGCTCCATATGTCATGACTGATAAATTAATAATGTACGTAATATGCTAAGGAAACGACATTCCTTTTCATAATAGTATGGGATTGAACTCTCCATATAATTTATTTTAGTTTCCTTACCTATAACATATTAAAAAGTGTTATAAACTAAATGCATAAAATGCAATATAGGTTTTTTTATACTGACATAAGCTGGCTGAGGTGAAAAATTCAAAATAAAATGCCACCATTTTTAATAAACAGTCAATAGTAATTTAAAACTAAGATCGTTCTAACCTAAATCAAAAAGAGAAAATATACCAAAAGAGAGATTGAATCCTAAAAGCATCTAAAAGTAAAACATTCTGCTTTTTACTGAGAAACAAAATATTTTTATACATTTATATTTATTTTAAAGTGGCGTATGCGGTATCCGTTCGTTCCACTTTGTAGAAATAACTATTTTTTCGCGTAAATACCCGTTAGTGTATTTCAGTTTGAGCCCGACCACGACCCAACAAAGTGGATGATTGTGAAACGGGGAAGTTTCGGAAATAACCTTTAACAACAAAGTTAGGCACAACAGCTGCAGAATCACAACATTGTCTTGGTGCAGTTTCACTTGGCTCCAATCCTCTTATGTTATTTATATTACTTTATTGCCTCGGTGGCAGAGTGGGAGGTACTCGACCCGATAACCGGAAGTTCATTTCCCAGGTCGTAAGTTTGTTTTGGAGTTTTGTTGATTAAACGTTTGGACGATTTATTTGACTTTGAGTGTGAGAAACATTTTACTTTGATTTAAACTAAGACCTTTTAATTGTAGTTTCAATGATGAGGAAGTATCTTAAATACAATGATGTTAATTGTGTGATAGCTTTTCTGGTAAATGTCTGATAGCATTTCTGATAAGTGTTTGACAAATGATATGAGATAAATGAGTGATAGCTATCTTAATAAGTGGCTGATAACTTCCTGGTGAGTTTTTGTTAGCCATCCTGATACGTGTCTAATAGTCTTCCCGATAAGAGTTTAATAACCTTTCGATATGAGTCTGTTAGCCATTCTGATAAGTGTCTTACAGCAATCCTGTTAAGTATCTAATTGCCTTCCAGATAAATGTGTGATAGCCTTCTTTAAGACTAAAAAATGCATCAAAAACCAACCAATGAATCAAACAACTGCTCCACCAAACACCGAAAACCCAAACACACTTTGAAAACTATAAACCCAGCAGAATCGTCGTCACAATGCCCATCGCACGCACAATGGCGCTGATCAAACGACTGAATACAGAGCCAAAAGCATTTTATATCTGCCAACGACCACAATAAAAGCGACAGCCAATTTTGTCACAACTCATTGAGTCTTATCTTGACCACGAAACGTCTACCACAAGCCGAAAACTAACGCAACGAACGCCACAAAGAAAGTTCGCACGAGATCCATTGAACTTTTTGTATAGAAACTTCTTGGTTAGCCCCAAACAAAAGCAGCCATATCATCTGTTTAATGCGATAGCGTTGTAACCTTTGTGATGAGAGTAGGTCGGGAAAGGAAAAACGGTCATAACTAGGCAACAATTGTGGACATAATGTCGTATTCTTATTTTCGTTTCTTAATAGGAAAGAAAATAACTTTTTAGGGTGAAACGTGGAGGGGCGGTTTATGAATGGCCCAGTGACGTGTACCGATTGTAGTCCGTCCTCGTTGATGATAGATAAATCTGATTCAGTTCGTGTAGACTTATTACTGTCAGTGCGAAATGAGACAGGCTCGTTCTCCTCGCAAGATGGAAAATCGTTTTTCGACCGTTTTCTTTTTGTATAGACACAACAGGTTAGGGACAGTTATGTCTTAGGTGTGGAAAAATGTGGACAATGACTAACCCATAACTATGTGTGTAGCATGTTATACGCTGAGCTACTAAATTAATATAGATATATAATATCTTATCTTAGTGGGGCCTGCTGAGGTTTTAATCTCACAGTAGCACTTCGACCCATCGGGATCTTTTGTGCAAAAAATATATATATTGTGCTAGGTACTGACAGTACTTGTAGGGATATGTCCCTACAAGTTACCGTTACTATTATTAAGATAAAAAAATTCAAATTGTGATTTGTAAAAAAAATATTATTTTGTAACTTTCAATCGTAATGTTAAAAGACTGTACACTAGTAACACTAATACCGACAGATAGTAAAATCTCTAAACTCAAAACAATAATAGCTTTAGTTATTATTCTAAGCCGCTAGACTTGTCATGTTGTAAAGCATAAGCATTTGTTTACGGTTCGAAAAGTATTCAACATGAAACTAAAAAATATGTAAAGTCATTGTATTAGGCTTTTGTCTTTGTCTTTCTTTTTTTAAAATTACGAAAGTAGATTCGTACATTTCAATGTGTAGTAGTGCTCGCGTAAACTTCACAAAACAATAACATATGTACAGTTAGCAAATAAACTGTAAGGGTGGGTTCTATCTATTCGTGTCATCAAATCCCCTACGCGTACAGAAATCAGGGTTGTCAGTTGTCGCGTCAATCGTCGTGAACAGTGTCATGAATCCGTCAGCCCTGAGGAATGAATTCACTGGCATTTGGCATTTGATAGTTGGCTGTGGCCTTACCATTGGTTTACCGAGTGATAAACTACTGAGTGAAATTATTGTTGTGGGCAGGCCTTTAACAAGGTGGACCGAGACGATCTGGTGTTGCAAATAGCCGCTGAATGCGAGCAGCACAAAACCGGTCTTTGTGGAGATTCTTGGAGGAGGGCTTTGTACAACAGTGGACGTCATTCGGCTGAGATGATGATGATGAAAATGCTGAGTGCGAGTTTTTTCAGTATTCGATAAAATTAACGAATACGAGAGTTTGTATGTCATTGCAGCAGTATCAGTTAGTGACAAAAGAGGTGAGTTGCAATTTTGTTAGATTCTCGTTTTCGCTAAATTCAAAATCATTAATTCCGTTTAGGCTACAAATCAGTTTTTATTAATGTCGCTATGCCATCGATTCGTAAGTCCACACAGGGCGGGAGTACCTTGTACTGAGAGGAACTGGCAAGAAACTCAGCAAGGGCATATGCATTATGGAATGATGGATATAACTCGCACTTAGGAATCAGGAATCTCAAACGACAGCTTTCATCTTTTCCACGATAAATGACACAAAGGCCAATTTTATTTTCCTAGAGTAATTATTAACGGAATTCTTAACACAAATAATAAACATGGTATAAGAATCCCATTCATAATTACTCTGGTACAAGTGACCATGACAGTATAAATAGTTTTATTTTCCTATTCAAAGCAGTCACTATACTGAGTATAGTGTAGGGTATAGGAAAATAAATGGCGCGCTTTAAATCTACCCACAGGGCTCTATTAGAGTGCCTCTTTCAAGTTTTGTTTACCTTTCTAATTCAACCAATGAGGTTTGTAACGTGAGTACCTACCCAATTGTGATTGGTTACTTTTAATTAGTTCGTTTCAAGTAGCGTCGTGTCATAAGGGACTAAGGCTGCCATTCCACTAAAGATGTACGAGTTACCTAAGCGATGCGCAAAGACAAAATCCAGCAATAGTATAATTACGTTTTACTGCGCCTGAGCGAGGCGAGGCAGATAAAGCGCCTATAATTTAACCACCTCTATGGTCTAGTGGTTAAGACCACCGGTTTAGACCCAGAGGTCCCGGGTTCGATTCCCAGGGGGTACATGTTTGTGTACTCGGTTTGATTGGTGGTAGGGCTTGTTTGTCCGCCTGGCTACCTACCACTATCTTATATATGTCGCCATAACATCAATGTTTGTAGCATTGTTGTGTTCCGGCAGCTAGAGATAAGATAGCCAGTGTAGATTCCGGGTGAAGTGCGTTTCCATCATTGGCCTTATCATCACTTAACATCAGGTGAGATCAAGGCACTGTGCTTACCCGTAAAAAATACAATTCTCAGCTCAGCTTAGCTACCTCGAACAGCTCTAATGGAAAGTCACCCCATTAATTGTCACAAGCGAGTACCAATAGTAGGGCCGCCAGCAGCGAGTTTGTAATGAGTAACATCAGTGCCGCTGCTACTGGCCGCGGTCGGAGCGGATTCACTGTGGATTTATCTTCGTCACTTGTCCGCAAACGCTTTGTTATTCGACAATTGGGTCAGTTCTAGTTTCAATAGTTTAATTAGAAACTGGGCAGGGCAATCTATATCAAACGCCATTGTTCATAATAGAAGTAATTAATTACTATTAAACAAAAGTCTGGTCTAGTTCTAGAACTTTACCATCTGCACCAACTATTACCATACTGTAAAGGCATTAAGTAGCTGAGTGTGGTCTAATATCTCTCCTATTTATATTCTCATCGGAGCTGTTACTATGTTCCACTTAGCATATAGTTTTAGAATTAATAATGAACATTTAATACGGGTCTACTTGCTTTTCTTATGGAGACTAAGTTGTGGGTAGTCACAAAATTAATTTGTAACATACTACCGTTAAATATTTTAAGAGGTGCATTCCGTTTATGCAGAACTACAATAACTCAAGTTTGATTAAAGCGTATCCAAGACATAAAAGAATATTTTCAACAATATAATTTTTGTTTAACTTAAATTAAAAAATGTATTTTTATGGATACAAATAAATAATGTGGATTAAACAAATAGCCGTCTATTGCTTTAAAGCGACACAGAATAATCAACTGTTGAGTTAACAAACATTAAAATGAAATGTTGAACTATAAATCTGATTCTGCTGAAAAGAATTTTTATATGCGTCTCTCGCAACGGTTAGGACGGTCGACAGAGTCCATAATCCAATGAGCTACGGCGTCTGTTACGCTGCATTTCGACCCGCTGCAGTCGAGGCACTTAACATTCTAAACACCTTGCTGAGATTCATGAGCTTTAAAGGTAGCGTCTGCGCTCTTTACAGTACTTTTATTTTTCTTTATAAATCACCATGTTATAGTTGAATCGTTTTTATCTCTGACTATTCTAATTTATTCTCTTAAATTCACTTTTTCTGAACTAGAACAAGATGGTTCTCGGAAGTTTTAGATGTATTTAATTTGTATTTTAAAACGTTATGCAAGCCGCCCTTAGCCTTCATCGTATTTGATGTAGCTGGAGACTAATTTTACCCTGAATCTTAAACTTCAACAGGCTATCGTAACTCGAAAAGTGGTCGCCCAGTGGTCGAAGTTCGACCGTGATTTTATTAAAGCTGCACGGATTGTATCCTAAGCAAAGAAAAATTTAAAAAGTGAGTTTGGATTGGCATTGACAGAATTCGGCCGCTGCTCAGCTCCATTTTTGAATTTTTTTAAAAGTGTGCGCAATGTTTGTTTTATTGATTTAATGTATTTTTATGCATTATTGAAAAAAATATTAACATTTGGATGACCTTCTCTATATAAACTACAAGTGTGCGAAATTTCAAATTCTTTCGTCCGCGCAATTTTCGTAAAAAAGGGGTACAAAGTTTTTGCTTCACGTATTATTATATAGATTAGAGGAAGGACACTCCTTACCTATTAATGGATACAGTAGTCTTTATATTAAAAAATCCTCTGTTCATCACAAAATGATCCTTCCAAGATTCACCCTAATCAAACCTAAACGCATCTCTCAAGTAACTTTAATGGAGCTACACTAAAAATAAGCGTTTCTAACTTTTTAGCCATTCCCCAAATTACTATCGCTTGAAAGTGATCCCGAAACGAAGTCCATAATCCGTTGAGATATAGCCGCTCATTACTCGGGATGCCAGGCGTTCTGTGGACGCTTAACATTCTAAACACCGCCCAAGATTCATGCGCGCCACGTGGAAGGTATCGGTGCGATGTCTTGGGCCACGGTTCCTCAAACTGTGATTGTACCATCGATAAAAGTTGGCTTTTTTTCTTTTTTTTAATTTAGATAACATCCCATGCATTGTTTTGGTTTCAAAGTAAGTAGCTAAAGCACTCGTTTTATGGAAACCAGAATCAACAATGGTACAACAACCACCCAGACACGACACAATATCAGTCGTCAGTTTTGACACCTTTGACAGTTAAAAATCAATTTTGTTTGCATGTGGCGATAGTAGTTCACTGCTCCGACCGTTAAAATTGTCACATTCCTGCTTTTGTAAAAGTTTTTTGTAGTTATGTTTTTAATTTATTGTTTCATTAATTAATTCTTTATTTTACATGGAATTTAATATTAGTTCAGTTAAAAGAATAAAGTTTTTTTTGAGAAGCAGCCTGGGTACAGATACAGCCACGGATCCCTGCACAGATAAGTCGCCCTATGGCTTGGAAGACATCTCACCTGATCAAAACGGGGGCAAATCGGGGGCCCTCCGTTAAAACTTTAATAAAACTTGTTTTTAAACTTAAATTTTGTTTTAGGCGAAGCTATATGAAAGACGAAAGACGTAAACGAAGTACAAATATTAAAACGTGAGTTTTCAGTATTATTACAGTAAAATTAAAATAGAACACTTTCTTAGTTTCACTTGCATTAATTTTACACAAGTCTAATGCACAACATCGTCAGCCTATAAACGTCCTACGGCTGGGCTCAGACATTTTCATATTTAAAGCACATTAGGCGTTCGGGCCAATAATAACCATAATCATGCATGAATTTTATGCACAAAAGAACGTAGTAAATAAAAAAGACATTTTTATAAAGGTGATCTTATCTTTACGTGTGCCTTTTTTATTTTATTTTATATAAATAAATAAATGACAGAATACGATTGAGATTTATTTTAGTGAGTCACAAATCCTTTGCAGTTCGTGTTCGACTAATCCACAGAATTGAGGATTGAGAGCCCCTGCCTTGTGATTTGCCTGAAGGATCTGCTCCACTTGTTCGATGGCAAAGTGAGAGGTAGGATCAGGGAATGATCGCTTTTAGATATCCATTGACAAATTCTACATTAACAATATTCAAATTGACTTAAAACTATGTTTATTCATAACATTTTGAGGATCATTGTTTTGTACTCGTATTTGTACTAAATATTTGACTGTTACGCGGTAATTCTAAAACGTAAAAACTTGAAACGATATACCGTCTCTGGTAGTTTACCCATTAGACCACTTCAGTTCACGTTTTGAAATAGGAGGGTAATTCTCAAATACTTCAGAAATATTTAATAAACTTTTCGATGTAGGTAGTAGGTATGTGTAGCCATCGGGTACTGGAGCCTCACACGCTGCGCAAACCAATTATTTTTGACCGCCTCTGTGGTCCAGTGGTTAAGCCCACCGGTCCCAGTCCCAGAGGCCCCGGGTTCGATTCCTAGTTTATGTACTCGGTTTGGTTGGTGGTAGGGCTTGTTTGTCCACCATCTTATCCTAATATGTCGCCATAACATTAATGTTTGTAGCATTGTTGTATTCCAGCAGCTAGAGATAAGATAGCCAGTACCTCAGTAGTTGAGGATCCCGGGTGAAGTGCGCTTCTATTATTGGCCTCATCATCACTTAACAATAGGTGAGATAAAGACACAATGCTTACTCGTAAGATATATGTTGACAAATGTTGTCCTTCCATTTTGGTGACGTTTAATTCACAACATCAGCAGTGAGCTGAGACAACACATTTTTTTTTGTTTATAGTTTCTATATTTCACTCGCTCAATATTAACACTGTAGCTATGGCCCCGGTTGCCAGCTAGCAGCGATATTAACAACATGTAAGCGAAGGCTAACGCCCTACAATGCAGCCATTTACATATTGCAGCAAACAGAAGGAGAGCCCTATTACTTTTATTACAGACTGTAAAGGATACTTAATTAGCTACTGGCGTTGTATAATGAGGCTCCAATGTTAATTACACGACGGCACACTAACAGTGTGCACACGAAATAATGGAGGAGAGAAGAATTAAAGAGAGAACACGTTGTCCCATACAAAATTTAAAGTTTAAAATCTTTTATAAGATACAATTTTACTAGAAAAGAAAAACAACCAGCCTCAGGATACTCGAGTGGATATCGAACCCGCGACCTTTGGAAAACACGTTGAATTTTTTTAGTAGTTTGTGATTTACGCTGCAACTCAGTGGTCTGGGGCCTTGGTAGCTCTAGTACAGTCAAAGTCAGAGCATTGGTGCGGTTATCCAGACCAAATATGGTGCTGCGGCTCAAAGACCAAATGGGTTCGCCAAAAGGTCAAAAATGGCGGCGCGGGCGATGTTATGCTATTTAGTGAACTGTAATTTTTGTTGGCATTACACTAGGCTAGGGGAGGTTGAACTGCGAGGGATGGCGATATGAATAAGGGGGTGAGCAGTTCAAGGAGGTGGGAAAGGAACATTCTTTTGAACAGCGACAGCGGCCGACGACGCGTGGGCGGCAGGCGAGCGAGCAGTGGTTACCGGCACGAGGTTGGTGGCCGGCAGACGCACTTTGCTGGAGAACGGTCTTGGAACACCAGCGCGTGGTCTCTCGCAGGTGTCACACTCCTCCTGCGGATATTTGCATGGCCGAAATGGAAATTCCCAATGGAGGCGCGGCGCGAGTATCTCTTTCAAACGTCGTCAGAGCACGGCGCGGGCATCCTTTTCAAACGTCGTCAATGCACGGCGCGGGCATCCTTTCAAACGTGTCGTGTCGTTCGTTCGGCCGTGGGTTTGATTCCCACTCTAGCTTCCTAAGGCTGGTTGTTTTTTTTATAGTAAATTTTTTTCTTGTAACTATATGTAGCAAAATTCCAAATAATAGAAATATTAAAATCTTTTGTTGAATAACCCAATTACATAATTAAATTTTCAATGCCTAAGAAAAATACCAAGTTTCAGTGACTTATAATAACAGATAATATTTGCAGAAGTAATTGCTATTCATGTAAAATTTTCCATAAATATTTAACTTTTGATTTGAAATTAGTATGCATTAATTTCGAACTAAAGTAGACAAGAGACTTTTTTTGTACAATAGGTACAAGATGCAGCAATATAACTATCATTATGATATCTTATCTTATCTTATCCTAATTAGGTCTGCTGAGGTTTCCTTCTCGCAGTAGCTCGATCGGGATCTTTTGTGCAACCCCATCCTTTTACTCTTCTTCCTCTACAAAGATAGATGCCATAAGTTTGGCAACGTCTTTAAGGGCGAAGACTCTGAAGTCCTCTGGTTTCAGAGAAGCCGATCCCAGGAGTCCCATTATGTTCCCAGCCACGCAGTCACACAGTCGGTGCTGCATTGACTCTGTTTCTTATCCGCACAAGCCATCCGCTGATAGATGCATTCTGTGAAGGAAGCGGGCTCTCGTACCTTAACTTACTAGTCAAATAGTTTCTCCGAGGCGCTTGTTTTGGATCGAACGGCTACATTAAAAAAATATTATATATATTTATTTATTTATATTTAGTCAATAGTCCCACTGCAGGGCAAAAGCCTCCCTTCCCTTCTTCCAACATTCTCAGTCTGAAGCTTTCTGGGACCAATCCTTATAAAAAAATATAAATATACACCGAGACATTTTAGTGGTTGTTTTCCCACAGGTGGGTAGATCAAACCATGAAACAACTGAACAACTTTTCCCAAGAAACATAGGTCAAAAAACGAGATAATTTTTTAAATTTCCCATACAAACCATGCTTGGTCAATAGAGACTTAAATGTCTCGGTGTATATGTTAAAAACACACATTTAAATTACATATTTAAGATACTTTGACAGCAGCCTATAAATGTTCTAACAAACATTTAAAAGGATATTCCAATATTAAAAGAAAAAAATTAAAACAGCCTACGGATTACCCACGCTCAGAGCTAAAACAAAACCTGTTTCTATCCCAAACTATATCTGTTTAATTTAGGTTTTTAAACAAAAACCATTTGAAGTGGCGCTAAAGCCTTTTTGTTCGCAACAACGAAAAATTGCAAGCGCGAATGCTTTTAATTAAAAAACCACAAACCGTGAAATTTTCATTTTAATTCCAACGCTAACAGCGTTTTGCTTCCATTTTTGTTGGTAATGCGTGCGATACTAGGATATTACTGATTTTTTGACGTACATAGGTACTTAATTTCATTTATTTACTAAGGTACACCATCGATAATATCTTTTCACATAGTAATAATATGTGTATGTACTTACGAAATATAGTCTAAAGATATGCCTTTACCGGCGTATACAGCATTAAAAATTAAGTAGCAACCAATATTAATATAAGATTATTAAACTAAGACTAACATAATATCATAAATAATTCACGAATATAAATCTTACTAATTTAATCTTTGTTGCTTGTTACAGTGTAAGATTTCAGGTTATTATTAATTATTGAATTCTTTACCGGTGATGTTTAAATCAAATGCACTTTTATTTGTAAAAATACTTCTGCTTGAACTCCATAATGCTATATTTATGCGAATTATCACAAAATGAATTTATAAGCTGACGTATTATAAATTAAAACAGCACCTGCACTTCATAATTAAATATTATGTTGTTGTTATTTAGTAGTGGATTAAAAATCTACTGGACACATTGTGGACGGAAAGTAAGTATAGTTATAGTAAGGAAGTACTTCTTGGTCCTCAATTCTAAGGTTTGTGGTTGTGCACCCCTCTCAGAATCGTTGTAAAGAGGCTTTAGAGGAAATTTACTCGCGCGTGACCGGGACTCGGTAGGCTGATAGCAATCAATCACATATCAAGTTGTGAATTGATAAACTTCAATGATTTATTTTAAAAACCAGCTTAATTTTTTCTTTTTTTTAAATGCCATAGTACGGTTTCCGTAAGTTTACGTGAACAGTACCTATTCTTTGAAATGAAACACTTTATAGGAATTGCTCGAGGGTCCCATATGTTTTTAACTAGCTGACCCGCGGATTTCGTACCGCTTTGATAGTTTCTATGATAACAAAACAAACAAGTCGTTATATAGTTTACGCGTGCAAGCGTATCAAACTAACAAACACACAAACAAACTCACTTTTTTAAAATTAATAGGTACCCTATATCTTTGATTATACTCATAAGAATATTCTCAAGAGTTTGTCACATATGTGTACAAACTTTTTTGATGATCGGTTATATAGTTTACGCGTGAAAGCGCGTCGCTAGTTAGACTGACTGGGCAGCGTTCGGTAAGCTACGAAATATCTTCTCGTCCAACATACCACAGTGTCTCGAGACGAAAGTCTTTGAACAGTGTGTGTTGCCAGAGATGACATATGGGACTGAGACGTGGTCGGTCACTATGGGCCTCATTAGATGGCTTAAGGTCACTCAAAGAGCAATGGAGAGAGCTATGCTCGGGGTTTATTTGCGTGATCGAATCAGAAATGAGAAGATCCGCAGAAGAACAAAGGTTACCGACATAGCCTGAAGAGTTGCTAAGCTCAAGTGGCAGTGGGCAGGGCACATCGCTCGCAGGACTGATGGCCGCTGGGGCGGAACAGTCCTTGTGAGTAGCGATTGCGTACCGGAAAGCAAAGTGTAGGCAGGCCTCCAACAAGGTGGACCGACGATCTGGTAAAGGTCGCAGGTAGCCGCTGGATGCGAGCAGCACAAAACCGGTCGTTGTGGAGATCCTTGGGGGAGGCCTTTGTCCAGCAGTGGACGTCTTTTGGCTGAGATGATGATGATGATGAAAGCGTATCAAACAACACACAAATAAACTCACTTTTGCATTTATAATGTTAGTTAGGATTAACGAGGTTTCTTATAATGTTTACAAGAAAAAAAACTGGCTAAAACAACAACGCTGTCAACATTATTTATATAACGACTCAGATTTATTAAGATGGTGGTAGCCAGCCTTACTGGCCGTACCTTCAATCAAAGTTAAACTGTAACACAATATTATTGCCATCCCTTTCTACGCACAAATTAAATGCACTGTTTCGCAACAGCTAAATCGCTTGTTAACAGTTACCGTTCATCACGCGTTAGTTAACCACAAAGCCAACATTAATAAACTGGCAGCATAAAATGATCTGCAGCCAGCGTAGATTTACGGCGGTCGTCAGAGGGCTGATATAAAACAGAGGTGGAGTTTTCAAAGTTAGGGGCGTGCCGCAAGCCTGAGCGGCGCGTGTAGCGGAGCGGGCGGCGGCGGCGGACGGAGGGAAGTATCGTGCGGCTTTGAAATACGCTATTCTTTGACCGCTGATTATTCTCAATAATGGCAACGTAATCTGTGACGATTAAACTATTCAAAGTAATTGCAATTTACAGCTATGAATGCAACAAAATTTTGATTATTGTTGGTATAAAAAAACACTACAGTTTCGCTGCTATTTATTAATTTCTAATCTCGTTTTTAAAATATATTGCATAAAATACGAATTGCCATCATCATCGGACCGTATCAGTCCACTGCTGCACATAGACCTCTCATAATGCATGCAACTGAGCCCTATCTTCAGATCACTGTTAGAACTGCCTTCGAGTCAATAAAAATCGTTGGCCTCAAGCTTTTTCGCTCGCTGAAGCTAAGCTCGCTAAGCTTAAAGTCGTGGCGCTTAGGCTGCGTTTCCACCAGAGCTGTGAGAGGTAGCTATGCTGTGCCTAAGATTACTTCCTCTTCTTCGTGAAATCGGGTAATTCTGTTGGTGGATCTAGTGGAAACGCAGCCTTAGTCCGCTGTACGCCGCGCCGCCCACCCCGCTTCCGCTTGTCGCTCTTAAAGCCGTGACCCGGCCTTTATGACGTCGCCGAACGGTCCCACGTGCCACTGCGCGTTTAATTAACGCCGCTTTAGCATTACTTATACCACTATTTGAGCAACCGTAAACCCCAAATATGAAGATGAAGGGCCTCGGGTGTGACCCACATGTCAGTAGCCTAATGCGAAAATGAGTGCTCTATCTTTAAAATTATTATTTTAAATAAATAAACAATAAACAGCCTATATACCTTACTGTTACCTGACGACCTCCTTGGTCGAGTGGCTTGCGCACCGGTTATCATGGTGTTCCCATCTCTCAGGTCCCGGGTTCGATCCCCGGTCGGATCAATTTAGAAATACCTGTTTTTTTACATTGTTTCGGGTCTGGGTGTTTCCTATGTATAATAAGTATGTATTTAAGTATATAAAATATGCTTATCCGTTGCCTATTTAACCATTTATCCATTTAAGGAAGCGTTTCTTGGGGCTAGATAATTGGTGTGGGTGTGGGAAACATTTATTTATTATTTATTATTTACTATTCTACTGCTAAGCATTTATTTTATTTATTTAATTGAAATCAAGTAATAAAAAAAACAACTATACATTGTTGAGCCAGCAGTTTCGTAGCTCGCAGCCGTAGCTTCGTAGCGAAAGCTGTAGCAGCAGTGCTACGACTACGAACTAACTAGTTACTGAGCGCAATGTCGCTGCATCAACACTTCCTTATTTTATTGACTGTTGTTATATTTGTATTTTTTTTTTATAATTAAGTATCTTACGGGTAAGCACTTGGCCTCATCTCACCTGATGTTAAGTTATAAAAAAAAAAAATATTTCAGACTTTACATCCATATTATATTAGTGTGTTAGTAACAATTTTTCTTATAAAGTATATTAGTTGGTTAGTGTGGATAAATATTATTTTAACAATATTATTTTATTTGGCCAGTTACTATTTCTATCCAGTGTTGTTGGATAGAACAGTCAGGACGAGCAGTAATTGTTTTCAGAACGCTGTTGCTGCTGGCCCTCATGCGTCGCAGTAGGGATGCGGCTTTTTTGCGCATAATCGCGTGGAATCCGTCAATCCGTGCGTCCGCGAACATTCCCGAGGCGCTGCAGAACCGCGGCAGCCGCGCTCTGAAAGCGTTGTTATACTGCACGCGTATAACTCACCCACAGACCACTCGAGTAAAACGATTGACAAAATGCCCTAAAAAGGGTAACTTTGACCTCCGCTGTACATCGAGTAAACCTGCGTGCAAGCATGTTGCCCCTTACCGCCAGCGCCCTACGCTCTCTCTCAATATCCTCGTCATCATAAGAGTTATGACAAGACCAATGGTCGTAGCGCACTTCACCCGGAATCCTTAACTACTGGCTATCTTTACCTCAGGGACAGTCTGTATATCCCTGAGGTAAAGATAGCCAGTATGTAAATAATCAAAAAGTGATATACATACTTTAAAAATAATAACCTTATATTCACCGAATAAAGTAGATACATACACTATTGCCGTTATACTTAGATTGTTATGACAACATGTATCTTAGTACGAACATTAGTCCACGGTACGAACATAACTCTTCCGGGCCACGTCACTGTAACGACAAATACAGAGTTGCCATAACCACTGACGGACGGCCGGCCGCACAGATACGCGGATTGCATCGCGGCTGGCGCTGATTAATCGCCCATTACGAGAGCCGCGGTAAATCTGGGGTCTTGTAGCTACAGCTGTCACAGACGTCAGCTAGTCAGCCGGACAGACTGACAGCAATCAGTCAGTCAGCTTTTTAGACAGTCAGTCAGTTAGTCAGCCAGTCAGTCAGCCAATCAACCATCCTGCCACCTAGCTAGACAGTCAGCCAGTCAGGCAGTCAGTCAGTCAGTCATTCAATCAGTCAGTTAGTCATTCAGTAATTCAGTCAGTTAATCTGTCAGTCAGTTGACAACGCAATTATTGTTACGTGTAGGTGGAGCAGTGTTAGGCTACGTACGACCCCTGCGCTCTAGCACAAGCGCGACTTTGCCAATTGTTATTCTAAACTGATTCTGAACATCTTTTACAATGGGATTGCCTAGTGCGAGTTTTATTTGCCACTCCATCACGTTATTGTACGGTAAGTGTTCTTTATGATTTGCTTAATTTTAATTATTAGTTTTTTTATATATTTATTTCCTACACTTTTATTCGAAACACTATAGTTTCTAGTGCTTTTGAAAAATTACAACAATGGTTGCCCACAAAATCTTCTATTTTACATTATCATTTGGCATGAAAGTCGGTGATGATATTGATCAGGTTCTATGATCTTCGTATACGCGTGATATTATAAAACTGGCTCATCGACCCGCACATACATTGGTACGCATAAGTACATTGTGTCGTGCAAAGCGTCATTATTGGCCATTCACGTCAGCCGGGCCGTCGCGATACAAACCAATTATAATTGTAATATCAATTAATTGGCAATAACAATTGATTGCTATTCAATTGGTATTAGTTTATTACATTGTCATCAAAGATAAGTGAACAATCAACCAAATAGATGAATTAGATATTATGATACGAGTATGATGACAATTAAGACACAGTTTTTTATGTTTAATTTGGTGACGGAAATATACTTTTAAAATATTTTATATTAATGTACCTATTTATCTTATATCATCATCTCAGCCAAAGACGTCCACTGCTGGACAAAGGCCTCCCCCAAGGATATGAGGGGTATTTGCCGTAATCGCCACGCTTGGCAGGCGGGTTGGCGATCGCAGTAGGTTGAGGGTAACCTCAGAGAGATGCTGCTGCCCATCCTCTGGAATGGTCCCTTAGTCGGCTTTTACGACACCCACAGGAAGAGATGGGGTGGTGCAATTCTTTATCCCCGGCACCACACAGGGAATTTATTATTTATCTTATATATTTATGTGAAATTAAGTGTTTTTCTGTAAGTAATGTGCCACTAGGATACTCATTTTTATTGTAAATTGTATTGAAAAACCAAATAAATCTATACTAATATTATAAAGCTGAAGAGTTTGTTTGTTTGTTGGTTTGTTTGAACGCGCTAATCTCAGGAAGACTTCCTAAAAAATCCTTTTAATTTAGCTTCAGTGCAGCAATTAGCACTTGAAAATAAAAAGTAAAAATTTACTATTTATTTTATTATTTTATTTATTTTTATTTATTGTGACAAAAACGACATAAATCAATAACATTAACTATAGCGTTGTGTTATCAAATTTGTGGTATTTCATCTGCAAAGATAAATCTGCATAGCCATCGGTTGCAATTATCGTTGGATAGATGGAACTGTGCCGATATTAGCACTCTAAAAAATTAAAAAAGCAGTGACAAAATTCAGCGCTCACGTCAGCCTTCCCGGTAGCATAGCGGTCAGTGCAGCCGCCCGGATTGCGGAAGACCCAGGTTCGATTCCAGCCTGGGTCGGGTTAGACGTTTAATTTTTTTCACTGTATTTTATAAATATTTAATTTAGCTTCAGTGCAGCAATTAGCACTTGAAAATAAAAAGTAAAATTCGTGCAAATCTATTATACTATGGTACTAAACTGGTCAGCGTCTTCCGCTGCCGACTGTACCCCGTTAACGATTCCTTGAGAACTGACTCACAACTCCAAGAAACTCAATTATCACCGACGTTTTTGAGGGCTCTTCAATTTGAAGTCAATTCGAGTTCGCTGCGCATCGGCAGCTTGCCAATTAGGAGTCCCTAGAAACGAGTTATGCAGTTAATAAACTGAAAACTTGCCAATTGAGAACAATGGAGTTTTAGTAGTTTTGGCGAAAATTTAAGTTTTAATACCCGCCTGTTGCAGTGTAAAGGATATTACTCCTTTACACTGCAACTGGAAGTCTTTTGTGAATACGCAATACACATCGTCGATACTTTAAATGAAAGCACTGGTATTTGTAAGAAATAAATTATTTTACAGGTACTCCGGCGCTTAGTTTTAAGAATTTTTAAACGCCTTTAAAGTAAGATAGCAATGCAATATCACTTGCTGAGTTCTTTTCGATTCTTAGTACAAGATCTCTCCCCGTTGACTTACGACCGTTCGTATTTAGCTCTTATGAAAGTTGCTACGACATACGGATTATTTAAGACAGTTTTTTTTATTAAATTATGGAATACTTTAAAATAAAAGTAATGCCCGATTCCATTTATTACCTAAAATAGGTAAATTTTTATTATCATGTACCTTGAAACTTTACTCTTGGTGTATTTTTGTGTAGGTAGCTTGTAGGTAGCGACTAACGATTTGCCCGATATCCATATCCGTATACGTATCCGCCGATATCCGAGGGATAAAATATAAATTTATCTGAGCAACAGCCCTGTCTTGACGACGGTCGCCGTAAGGTCATACGGTTGTGAACTCTACGCTCGAGCACTTAGTCTCATTTCTGTACATCTGTCATTGACGAGACGAAGTGCTAATCAGATATACGAGAATTTGAGAGGAGTGATCTATCTGATGCGTCAGTAACTATCACAGTTCTATTCACAATTGACACGTTGAAGAGCAAGATGGCGCAGTGGTTAACTTGCAAAGGCTGAATCGAGTAACGTTCGCTAAGGCCGGTCATCGGATAGGTGTTCAAAAATTTCCACCAGTTCGCTTTAGGCCTGCGTGGTGGTTTATGGCCAGTGTTGTTTCTATTCATAAGGGAAGGCTTGTGCTCCATAATGAGCTGGTGACGAATTTTTATGGCAAAAATCTCGTTTATGACGAGGATACAAATGTTGCTTTCGTTAATTTGTTCGAATGGCGAATCATACTCGAACTATCAGTGACGTCATCAAAAGGAATAGTTGCTACCACTAAACCCACACACCAAATAAGATCCGTGACTAAACCCAATACGATAAATACACCTGCCATGTGTTTCTCTGAGCTGTCATAGCTCCGACAGATGGCACTAAAACCCAATTCCATCATGTCCGAATCTAATATCTACCTATACAATTTAAGCATCATATTCCCTTGCAATAAATCTCATATTCGCTCCGAGAGTGACCGTAAACCCCCACATTACGTAAACGTTGTTCTGGCCTCTTTGTAAATGTCAGCGCTTTTACGGCCCCTCTCCAGCGTTATATCGTGAGACATCGGAGCTGGATTGTTTTTATTACCAGATGATGTAACAAATGACCTAGGCCCGCCGAACGGTTATAAGCAACAGTGAAAAATTATGGGCCAAAGTAATAAAGTCCGCGCTATGTGTAAATCGGGACTAATGGCTACGAAATAGAGCACCATGTTCTGTACTTAAATAAGTAGTTTTGGTTGCTTATCAAGATATCGTAATTATGAGTAAATACAGTTGACGCCTCGGCGACCGAATGGCAAAACGTTCGGCTTAGTACCCGGGTTCAGTTCTCAGGTTGGCCAAAGTATGTTTCAAATCTGTCAATGCATAGCCCGGATTGTTGATCAAAGCAATACTCCTCAATTGTAGCAATGTCTTAAAATTAATGAAAGATCCCATTGCCTAACAGTGGAACAACATACGAGTACCTATATAGGTTTTTTACTCAACTTTTATTTACAGTAAACATTAACTATTTACACATTTATCCATGTAGCAAGTCGTGAGCCCAGCATTTGAAATAGGTGAAAGTTTTAAAAATAGAAAAATATTTATTACATTTGGAGTCTTCTAGATATTTAAACGCTCCCCATCAAGCATGACTGTTTTCTTCATAATCTGCTGTTGATAAGGAAGCTTGCGTTACCATTGTCTAAGCGAGCCTGTAACTGGCCTTTGCCAAAAGAGCTTACTACATCCATACTACGTAAAATACGCCTTAAGCGACCGAACTACCGATTACTACAATTAAAAAAATCAAACGTAACACTCTAGGTATATAGATCTACTCGCGTTCAGTTTATATTTTATTAATCACGACGACGGACGTTTTCCACTATTTGCATGGTCTGTCTGCAGCAAAAAGGTAAGCAAAAGATATTTAAAAAAGTTTTATGGTAAGAAAGCAATGATGTAAAAGTCTCTACCCTTGCCCATGTAGGAGGCCTCGGCAGTGGATTAAGGGATGTGTGGATGACACGGACATCATGAAGCAGTCAGGACGAACGACTACTTCAAGCAGTGTCTGCTCCGGTCAGCAGCTCTGTGAAAAGGCAGCTTTATCACGACTACTCAAGTCAAACGGTCCGTGTATTGATCACTGGCTAACTGCCACAGTAGTTGAGGATCCTGGGTGAAGTGTACTTTAGCCATTGGGTTTATCATCACTTAACAGGTGAGATAAAGCACTGTAATCACACGTAAAAATAACAAAAAAAAAACTGCTCGAGCGATCCGTGTATATGCACCCTAAGCTGAAGGAATTGACATGCTGTAACTGTTTTATGACGTCACAAATATAGCTGAAAAATATGTTGTCTGTCTCCTATTTACATTAAACCTCTTTAAAAAGAACTAGAACCAGTTTGTACGGAGGGACCAGTCGCTGTGCTACGTGTTCAGCTCGTCGGACCCAGGGCAATGCCAAAATGCCGCCATAACTTGCTGAATTGGAACTATTTCAAAACTTATATCGAGTTTCATTCAGACGCTATCTATTACAAGGCCAATGTTTCCGAGGCTTTTTCAAACGCGAACCGTAACTTTTAACTTTATATTCTTTTCTAGATTGTACGCGAACGATGTTTTTATAATATATACTTGTACGCCCACTGTAGAACTGTAACTGTAGAATCAAGGGTAACATTTACAGCAGCTCCAAATTCTTCGGTAGCTTCTATTAACGGTGTCCCTAGCGACCTAGACCTCCCTAGTCTGTCTAGCTCCGAGATCATGCCGTAGGCTTACAAAGTCTAAATAAAAGATTAAAAGCTGTTGCCGTATCAATGGATTCAAAAGTAACTCCAGTTTTATGTACAGTTTTTTTTGTTTTATAATAAGCAAAGCATATCTCGTGAATTTAATATCACAATATCCTGACAATGTTTGAACTAACTTTTGGTTACAATATTAGTACTAATATCTTTGTTGCTTTATGTATATTAGTGTCTGGAGATCTTTTACATAATAATTGATAATCGTTGCTTAAACCAACTAAACCTCTAAAAACACTATTGGATTATTTCAAAAGTGTTAAAAAAATCCAGCGGGATTCAAACCGCACCCTTTGACAATCCGGATCAAGTGCGCTTCCAATTATTCTTATTTTTCTAATTTTTGAAATATCATTTTGTACCAAGCGATTTCTCAAAATTAGGAGTTTACCAAAAAGTATTAAAGTATGATAGGTCCTAGATGTGATCATCACACTACTGTGTGACGTATGATATGGTGTCGATCTTTCTAATAACAATAAAAAAAGAAATAATCATACAAAGAGCAATATCATAAAGCATCGGCTGTTTTGGATAAGTACAATTCTGTATCCTTTCTCCAACGACTATAATAAGGTTTAAACGGCGAGACGACATCAGCCGGGCCTGGCCAATCTTGAGATACGCCGGAGATTTGTTGGTGCGTAAACACAATAACACTTTTATCGCTGCGACGGACCGTGGACGGCCATTGCACGCTTACCCTACGACGACGTTTGGGTAGGGTGACCATAATCGTTTGGGTAGGGTGACCATAATTGTTTTTATTTTGTTTTGTTTCGTGGTAGAATTCTGGCAAGAATACAACTGGGTAGTGGCCACACTTATACTTATTTCTACCGCTGAACAGTGATAGGTTAGTGGATGAATTCAAAAGATTTTTCACGGTGAACCTAGATTTGTTACTTGGCTTGCAAAAATAGCACAGGTACAACAGACGCAAAAACAAGGAAAGGGGGAAAGAATGTTAAATTTAGTGACAGCTGTCAAACTGATTTGCTTTTCAATCTAACAAACAGCATTGTATAACATTGTACAGACTATAAAGTGGATACATCGCTTCTTACATATTTTACGATTTAACTATACTCACAGAAAACTTATTGAATTGAAGATTTCCAAGTTCTCTTTATAATAATTTAGTGAGGAAATCGTTCTTTAAATTTATTATTAAGTATAAGGTTGACACAACTTAAATGTTAATTAGCCAACTAGTCACATACTTTACCCACACAAAATTACGTCTATACTATAACCGTAACCGCAAAACCAGCGACTTAGCAGTGTGTGATGGAGTCGTTACCGTAAACAGGAAGGCTTTAACTAAGCCCGCCAGCTGCCGTAAAACTACATCCGCCGTTGAAAAGACTCTCGCGGAGAATGACGCGCCGTATGGGACTTCCGGGGCTGCATGAGGCCGTTATAATCGGCATTGTGCTGGAATGTAGGATGAGATTAGAGGAACAGAAATGTTATGCTGCTTTTTCATGTGTAAAGTATCAGTTTCATTTATAAGCGAAAAAAAGTTTTGGTTCATTATTTAAAAACAATGCTTTATAATTATATTTAATACAATCGAATAAATATAAAAAGTAAAAAGCATGACCTCGTGATTAAGGTGGCGCATTGGAAATTTACGTGGCGGGGATCTTGATTTTTTCCAACAATTACAAAACATATGAAAATGATATTTGATGACATGATTTTTCATTTAATTGACTTCAGTTTGCTAGTTGCAAAAACACGATTTGTCAATTTTTATAACAGAGAAAAAAATATCAAAGTAACCTCTTTTAAAACATAGACTTGCATTTTACAGGCCGATTAAAGCATCTAAATTTTCTTAGTAGATTAGTCTTAACACACACTTCATTATTGTAGTTCCTTTTTTTTAAATAATTTGTAGTTTTAATTTGAAGGAAAAAAAACAGTTTTTCTTATGGTACGGGGCGCAAACGCTCCATATGAGATTTATTGTTTAGCGATGCGTCGCCTTAGCGTTTACGCCAACACCCTTTTGGAAATAAACACTTTATTCTAATGTATGCCCAACTCGATCTGCAGATACCTTACTCTAAACGTAATATTATGTAGAATATAACTTTACCTTTTTAATTATTGTTATCATGTGGTACATCGTTTATTTCGAGTCTCCGGTGTATCGGGGAAGTTGTGACTGGCAATAAAGAACATACTTAGTAAAAAATTATGACAGTTCTTAAATGTGCTCAAAAAATCATGAATTAGCAACACCCTAAAACCGGGTAAAAGCGCCGCCCGCCGCAGCGTGGTCACCGCGCCACAGACCGCCGGTCATTCGCAAGCCAGGACCCTAATCTCCAAGATTTATTTCTGCGAAGCCTCACATCGAGGGGCGAATGCATACCTGATTTATCCCCACCCTGGATAGAAGCCAAAAAAATGAGGTGCCCCGATAAATCCGCGATTTTCATATTTCTTTCACATTTTATAGGAATTTAGTGAACCATTCCATTTTATGTGGAAAGACATATTTTTATGATTATAACCCTAGATAATACTACAATTGCATTGTTTCAGTGCATAGCGTGTTTGAGCTACGGTCGTGAAAGCTGGACAACTTTTACAATACCTTTTACGTGATTGGGTACCAAAGTTATATTTCTCAAGCTAAGCATTTAGCTGCACATACGGGTTTCAACTTGCAAGTTAAACTACCTTTGCATTGTTAGGTCACTGGATCGGTGATTAAATTTACATATTTGTGGCTCTTCTGTGCTTCGGTAGGTACCTACGTTAAGTCGGTCCGGGTTGTTCTTGTATGTTGACAGTCGTTGAACCCCATCAACTAACGTGGTGGATTAACACGCGATCTCCCCATGTGCTACGTCCATGTAGGAAAACCTTTTTTTATATTTACAGGTAAGCACAGTGCCTTGATCTCACCTGATGTTAAGTGATGATAAGGCCAATTGGTGGAAGCGCACTTCACCCGGAATCCTCAACTAGTGAGGCACTGGCTATCTTATCTCTAGCTGCCGGAACACAACAATGCTACAAACAACAAACATTGATGTTAAGGCGACACGTTTAGATAAGATGGTGATAGCTAGCCAGGCGGACAACCAAATCGTACCACCAACCAAACCGAGTACACAAACATGTACCCTCCGCTGGGAAACGAACGCGGGACCTCTGGGTCTAAGCCGGTGGTCTTAACCACTAGGCCACAAGGGCGGAGAAATGGCCATTTGGGACTACTGAAAAACATACTCTTCAAAGTTTGACATAAATTATATTTTAAACTTCGAAAGCCACCCTTACTAACAATTTATAAATTAAAGAATCTTCTCAATAAATTATTGGCCAAACATGCCTAGCTCAGCCATATCAGTTCAAGATGTTTAAGACAAACTTCTCTTGTTCTCAACGCTTCATTCACTTAAGTACTCAAAAGAATATTCGAATATCTTTAAGGCTACTAAAGCGTACGCCGAGTGCCAATAAAATTCCCAGTCACCTTAGCTCTTTGAGCACAAACGTCAGGCGATGTAGAGTGGAGCATGCAGACAAATAGAATCACGTAGAACAATCGAAGGAACTGCCATAGTGTAGTTTGAATAGTAAGTTATCTTCACATAACAAATTACTCCACCAAATAAGATCATTTCATTTATTTTATAACAAGTGTCACAAGTGTCAAAAGAGCCTTTTTCTTCTACAATGTGAAAGCGCTTTGTCTCCATCGCCTATGATAAGTAATGATAAGGCCAAAGATAGAAGCGTACTTGTCCCGAAATTCTTACTGTCCTCAACTCGTCCTACTGCTGGAGTTGGGCCTTTCTATATGAACAATATCACGGAAGGAGATCAAGCTGATCCAATGTAAGTAGTATGGCTGCCGAAGCATTTATTTGCGAAACCCGCATTTGCAAAACAGTAACCCGAACTGCATGTGCTACGCTTATGTAATGATGTGTACACTTACTTTGAATTAAGATTTATCATACTTCATACTAATATTATAAAGAGGAAAGCTTTGTATTTTTGTATGTTATTACACACAGAAAAGACGTTACAGAAATGGGAAGGGGATTAGGTATTTCTATACTAATATTATAAAGAGGAAAGCTTTGTATGTATGTTTGCAACGAGTAAACTCAAAAACACCACCATTAGAATGCTACATTAGCGTTGAGTAACATAGGCTATATTTATTATTGTTTGTTTTGTTGTCATAGAAACTGTCAAAGCGGTACGAAGTCCGCCGGGTTAGCTAGTTATTTATAAAATAAAGAGTTAAGTTTAGAAAAGCAAAATAATAAAATATGATTTAGCATGTTATCACGGGTTATTAGTTTGTTGCCTGGCTATGTTTCGGGATTATATGCCCGTGCGAAGCCGGGGCGGGCCGCTACCCGCTAGTATTAAAATAAAAAAAATACATTTCTTTCGACCACATTGGATCATACAGGCAATTCAATACAAAACATTATAAAATTAAATTCAAATCTTAAAAGTACAATCTTTTTATTAAGCTTTATGTTATTCATTTGTCTCTTTTTTACGATTTTGTGTGCCTAAATAAATAAAAGAACGCGCCAGCCGCGCCGCTTCGAGATCCAGCCCTAAGTGAGCTATAAAACCTCGCAAGGTCCGAAGATGACCTACCGTTCAAGTTGTCCTATAGAGTTGCGCAGGGTTTTGTAGTCTAACAATGCTCCATTTCAGGGATTAGCCCTGCCGATGCCGCCACAAGCGCGGTCCCAGTGACAGCGGTTTAAGAATGCGAAGTCAAATACAATCGAGCGAAAGAACAGGCGATAAAGAATTGCCATCTTTATATTAATTTCTTTTCTAGTTCGTAAAAGCAAGCTCAAGTATGGTTTGTTCAAGCTAGGTAGCGGGAGCTACAAAACTTTGGAAAATCCTATAGGTGTTGTTTTTCCACCAAGACTTGAAGATCTACCATCTCTTCGTCAAGCTTTTTGTGGGCTGGGTGATGAAGGCGAGAAAAGTCCTATATAACGGGTGTCGCTATGCCCGGATGTATGCATAAGACAGCATTTTACCTGGTCAAAAATAAAGATCCCTCTTAGCCCGTTAGTCATGTCCCAACAACACATTCTACTCCACCACGAGCTCTTTATGTCCCCATTACTGCTGGAGCTTGTGCTCCAGCTTGTGCTCCTCCTTGTGGGCCTTCCCCATAAATGGACAAGGAGAACTGGCCATAAATCACCACGAGGGCCCAGTGCGGATTGGTGGCTGTTAACGCATGCTAATATAGCCAGGAGCAACAACATATTTATGGTCACCCATCCGATGAATGGCCATTGCGAAAGTTGCTTAACTTTAGCAATCGCAGACCGGGTGTATTAACCACTACGCCATTGAGCTCCTCCACATACTCATACATTGCTTCATTTCTACTCATATTGGTATTTTTAAATAAGTATGTGAGTATGGAATTAAAAATGAAAAATATTTATTTCGCCATCTTAAGAGCGTTTACGCCGCTCACTAGCGCCACCCATGAAAAAAAAAACATATCTAGTAATTAGAGATAGAAAATCAAATTATGCTCAACAAACTATCTGAATGAAGTAATTTAGCATTTTTACGTCACCTAATGAACACCTCACATGTTATGGTTTAGTTAAATAAGACGTTACGGCCACTTTTAACTATAACGCCATATTTAACAAAACCATAACATGTGAGGTGTTCATTAGGTGACGGAAAAATGCTAAATTACTTCATTCAGATAGATTGTTGAGCATAATTTGATTTTCTATCTCTAATTACTAGATATGTTTCTTTTTCATTAGTGGCGCTAGTGTGCGGCGTAAACGCTCTTAAACATTTACAATTTTATTAGATTGGTTGGAACCTGCTTTTGAGCAAAAGTTTTGCTTGTAGGTAAGTGACTCTGCTCCACCTGTGGTTAGGCAGGTGCGGAGTCCAGAAGCTCAGACAACTATTTACACTATTGTTTAACTGCATAGTTCCAAGTTGCCAGCTCCCGATCAGGCCACAGCCCAAAGTCAGGCATCGTCTTAATACTTCATGGAGAAGCACGCCCTCCATTACGTTACGCCGACTGTTCGCGTTCAGACTAAGTCTTGTTTATGGCTGCGGCCGCTGGATGCGACTGTACCGCACACAGTTGGGTGAATTCGCGAGCTTTATCTATAGCACGCTTAATCAGCTAAGAGTCTGATCCTGATTTGAGATTTCGAATTGTACAGTCACGTAAACAACACGTGAACAGTGTAAATCTTAATGCAATGGAATAAGAGCCAAAACTAGTCGAAAGTGTTGACATGTTAATGCTCGTGACTGTACTCTATAAACGTATTTTATGTACTCTATAACGTATGATTTTATCGTATAATGTTTTATTTAACAACGCCCGAACAAAATACACTACATCACTAGCAGGTAGTTGAGCGTAGAATAGTTCAGATTATATTCGATTGGGTGATAGTGACTAGCGGCCCGCCCTGGCTTCGCACGGGTGTACTTCTTTTTAATATAGCCCATGTTACTCAGCGCTAATGTAGCATTCTAATGGTAAAAGATTTTTTTAAATCGGTCCAGTAGTTTTGAGTTTATTCGTTGCAAACATACATACATACATACATAGGTACACAAAGCTTTCCTCTTTATAATATTAGTATAGAAATACCTAATCCCCTTCCCATTTCTGTAATGTCATTTCTGTGTGTAATGACTGTGTAAGAAAGTTGAGTTCTAGAATAAATATGAGTTGTTTAAGGGAGATTGGTTTATTGCCACGTTATTACTATAGTGTTTATTCACTAGACTACAGATTATGGTTAGGGGATGACCTCCGTAAGACAACCCATTTCAATCGACTAGGTGTTTGTATGATGGAAACTCTAAAATTATCGTATTAGGGTACATCTATAAAACACTTATAGGGGTGCTAAAACACCATACACGCTAAGTAGGCTGGTCACGGGCGGAACTATCTCGGCACATTCTTTCGCAGCAGCTCGCTCACGGTAAAGGGTCAGCCAATATCCGTGCAACTAACAACTGAAATAGATAGCAAAGTTTCAACGCAGACTTTGAAGTTCAGTTTCGGTTTTTTTGTTAAACCTGAAAACAATCAACCGCAGGTAGGTCTCGAAGCCTCAATTTAGGCAAGGGCATTTTCAATGAGAAAGACGAGCGTATTATTTAACCATCTAGAAATATCAAACTTAAAAGATATGACAACATTACTTAAAAACTTTTTGCGATATCTAAAAAACTGTTTACATTTTTTTTAAGGTTTCAAAGTTCTTAAATTAATGCAGACAAGACAAGTCATTCGATTTATAAGACACATCGCGCAATAAATACAGTTTCTGTTTTTTCTTGTCATTTTCGTTGTGTTGGTAAATATATTGAAAAAGAGCACTTGAAAATGTTTGTATTTATAACAGTTATGTCTCACAATACAAACAAATTTCACGGAACCCCGAGAGGAACTGAATTAGGTCATGAAACAATACGTAACAACGTCTAAAGTAAATAAATTGACAAAATTCCTTTGATAATGTACTGTTGTACTTTGAATTCAGGTTCCACTTGAATTTTCAAGCTTTGTTGTTGAGTTTAATATAATCTTTCTGCCTCAGAAATGTTATGATTGGTGTATTCTGGTCTCTAGAGGAACACAGTAATTCAGGATCGGCGTAAAAGGTATTCGATCGGCAGATCGGTATTCAGCAAAATCTCAGGATACCATGAAAAGACACATATCAGCTAAAGCCTTTTCTTCCCAGCAGTGGGACGTGTAAAGCTTAACGTGGGCTGACTACTACTACTTTTTAGTACATACATACCTACTTGTATAAGCAAAAGCCATTTTGTCTCAATACTAACTTTATATTGGACTTTATACCGTCTGATATTGATAATAATATACCACGTAATATCCGGAACGACATCGGGTACGTTTAGCGTCTTGTCTATGCTTTATTGCATTTCTCATTTTGTACCGAAGTGTTTCCTTATCCGAGATTTCAGTCGAGATGTTGGTTGGAATACTTTATCGTATTTTCTAGAAACTACAGATAACTTAGAGCTACATGTAAACGTGTCTTGATTGACATACTATATTCTCCGAGGCGTTCCTAAGCCTATGAACCTATATTACTCGTAAACAAATACAGTAGAAAAAAAGAGTAAAATAGATTATTGGTTGTTCAATGACAATCCCTTTGTCAACGGTACTGGCCGCTGGTGCTCCGGATATTGTTTAGCAACCATTGTTGCTCTGCCATCCCCTCCAGGAACCCTCTTGTGCGGTCACTATAGCTTTAGGAACCATGTTTCTCTTAGCTCCTAAAATCCAGTTGGTCACAGCTGGACAACTCTATCTCCTTCCAGAAAAAGGTATGGATTAAACAACTTCTCGTATTCTACACAAACATCTGCCCACACACCTGAAGTTGCTATGCTTTTAATTATTTAATTGATACCTCTTGATCGACCTCATCTTGAGAACGCTCTCGCTGGTGTCTGTGAGACAGGCTGACGCTTAGCTCAGGCACCGATCTCTCAGAATCTTTATCAGTAACAAAACATTGTTTTTATATCTTACAGTGTAAGAATAAACGTACACTGTAAGAGAAGAAGAAAAGGTCAATCACAAGACTGTAAGAAAAATAAAGAATTACCTACTTGCTTACTTCATCATCATGATCATCAGCCTACACCATTCCACCGCTCGCTGGGCAAGGGTCACTCCTCTTTCATATTTCATCATCATCAGCTCATTTTATGTCCCCACTGCTGGGGCACGAGCTTTCTCTATGGATAGATAGGGAGAACGGGCCATAAACCACCACGTGGGTCCAGTGCGGGTTGGTGGTTGTTAACGACTGCTAATGCAGCCGACACCAACTGCTTTACGTGCCTTCCGAAGCACAGAAGAGATCAAGATGATAATTTTTGGTCACCCATCTGGTGACCGGTCTTTGCGAAAGCTGCTTAGCCTCAGCACTCGCAGACCAGGCGCGTTAACCACTGCACCATCGAGCTCCTCTTTTCTCTCTTTTCTTACTTACACCTAAAGTTGACGTTTTTTGACTCAACCTATTATATACGTAACTTTTTACGAAAGTGCTTTTTTATCTTTGCCTCTCAGCGAAGTGTCCGGCGCACTCGCGCAATATCCCGCGGGCGGCCGTCACGTGCCGGCCAATATCCGGCCGGCCATTGCTAATGGACGCTCTCTAGACGCGGCGACCGACGGTTACAACCCAGTATATTTACGAGCTAAGGCTCGTTTAACACGTACCAAAACCACACCAGAGAAATGAGTGGGCTTACAACTCCACCACCAAAGAGGACATTTGGTACTCGACTTTAGAGTTGACGACCCGAGCAGTGGAATCTGCGAGTTGTACTCTTAGTGCAACGAGAAGTGAGCGAGCTTACAGCTCCGGTAACTTATCTGAATATTAGGTAGTGGACTATACGTGTCCACGGGGCAACTAGCTCGAGACACTAGTCTTAAAAGTACCGGGTGAAGGATGCGTACCGGCGTGTTCTGATCTGGCGTCATGACCTGACGTAGATGGTCCCTTGTGGTGCGTAAGGATGTCTGACACCTAATTTTATAACCGTAAGGTAGGTGGGGGGTGTCGGTATAAACTTTAAAGTAGTGTGTAGCAGGGTGTACCACAACCACACCACGCCATCGCGACAAAAGGTGGTCAAGCCGTGGTTACGTGTGAATAGTGTCACTGCGGCTTCTTGCGGTTGCGTTGTGTTCTACAAAATGTTTTTGATATGGCCGGCCACTGTTGCGGAGTCTCTGGTGGCTGCGTTGTGGTTGCGATGTGGCTACGATGTAATCGGTATCAAACACGCGGTTAATAATGACGGCAAAATGTGGTCCGTGTGTATTCAACTATTAATTTTCATACAAATTAGCACCCGCCCACGTGGTGTGGTTGTGGTACATGTGAAACAAGCCTAAAGCCGTAGCTTCGCCTTAATGTTGAGCGAGTTAAATATGGAAACGTAACTGGGTTGTCTCGAAATCGTAAGTTTAGCTTAATACAGGTATTTTGCTTTTAGTTGATAAGGCGCTCTGCAGACTGAGCAACTTTGATCTCCGTATTGTGGCATACGCAACTCGCGACTAGCTGTTTCTACATATATAACACAAAGAATCTGTGCAGACATAACAACTCTAGTTACGAGTTTTGATGATCGAAAACTGTTTTCAGTTGCTGCACTTGATATAAATATCAGTTTCAAATTGCCGCAATTAGCAAGTTGCGGGTTCCCCCAACTAGCGAATACTGGCTGTTGATCAAGGATATGAAAAGTTTATTTAGAATTCCATCAACATTGAACTGGGCCTTTTAATAATCGCAACCGGCAACCTTTAAGGGAAACTTTTAAAAAAAATATAGTTTATTTATTTAGTTATTTCTTTGAGGACGGCCAAAAAAATACAAAAAAAAATGCATGTTTCGGCGAAAAATAGGTACTATTTATATCATAGTTCTTTAACAAAGTTAATTAAGTTTCTGCAACAAAAGTTGCTCTGTCTGCAAACCGCCGAACGGGTGACTACATATTATACGAGTATTGTACTGTAAAGCTTTGATTCAATCAGCGGTGGCCGCCAATTCGAAAAACTAGTCTACAATTTCATATTAAAGTTAAGTGATTTATTGGTATATTTATCTCGTTTACTGAAACAATAAACTATGATTTCGGTAATATATAGGAATACCTACGCCAAAAGACAAGACAAGTAAAAAATCAATATTAAACTCATTACTTTATCCTAGTGTTATATGTATATCTGGCAACCTATACACAACTCAAACAAAACGTCGCAAACGTCGCAAAATGGTATACCTAGTATATATATACTTAGGAGTTTGCGTTACGACGACGTTAATTAATAGTAGAAAACGCCCTAAAATAAAAGTACAATTCTTAAGTTTCTGCGCCTTTCAATATCAGCCTACATCCATCCACTGCTGAACTGAACTGTTTTTTTTTCTTTCCAATTAAAACTACAAATAAGTTTAAAAATTTACTAGAATATTGAAGTGTGTGTTAAGACTAATCTACTAAGAAAATTTAGATGCTTTAATCGGTCTGGTTTGCCTTTAAAATTAGTGTTCTTTTTCGTGCTCAGTGGCGAGCACTTGGAGAGGCCTATGTCCAGCAGTGGACGTGTGTAGGATGATGATGATGATGATGATGATGATGATGTTTTAAAAGAAGTTACTTTAGTATTTTTTCTCTGTTATAAAAGTTAACAAATCGTGTTTCTGCAACTAGCAAAATGAAGTCAATTAAATGAAAAATCGTGTCATCAAATATCACTTTCATATGTTTTGTAATTGTTGGGAAAAATCAAGATCCCCGCCACATAAATTTCCAATTCGTCGCCTTAATAATAATATGTTAGGCTAATTTAGGTCCGCGTCTCAGCACTATAGCATTCACTAACTTAGATTACAATACAGCTTAATTAGATCATTGAAACAATAAAATTACTTTGTTATTATTATGCTTCAGGGAGCATTCGTATGTATTGCAAACGTGTGTGCACTCACGTTCCTTAAGCGGTGGAAACGCCTTTGTTTTGCAGATAATACACTGGACAGCAAAAATAACGGGTCATTTAGAAAAACCGCGATATCTCCCAAAGTTATTTGCATAGATCCCTCGTATAAATAATATGTTACAGGCAAATTTGTGACGCTTATTATACATATCAAAAGAGGTTGCATTTGAACAAGTTACAGCTTCTAAAAAAAATAATCCAATTTTTGAAAAATACCAAAATTCAAATTTTTGTAATAGAAATATTTCTCGCTTTTGTTTCAAACCGAGCTGTCATCATAAACAGTGTTTTTGGCTGGTCACAGTATTTTGTGCATCAACCATGCACCAACATGTCGTTATCTACTGAAGAATGTACACGAATTATCACCATGATACAAGAAGGAAGGAGTCAACGGAGTACTGCTAGAACAGTAGGTGTATCTTTACCCACGCTCCAAAGAGTACTCCAGCGATTTCAAGAGACCGGCATGAATATCAGGAGACCAGGGAATGGCAGGCCAATGTGTACAAGTACACGAGAATACCGATTCATCGTGAGCATTATGTTAAGAAATCGATATCTCACGGCTTTTCAGGTCCGAAATAGCCTTCAAGAAATTCACCACAACAATGTAAGCTCTGACACGATCCGGCGGCGACTTCAGGAAGCTGATATAAAGCCTTATAGGCCAGCACATGGCCCTAAATTGCTCAGAGAACATCGAGTTACCAGGTTGCGGTTTGCTCGAGAACACGTCCGATGGACAGATGAAGATTGGTCCAGGGTTATGTTTTCCGATGAGTCAAGATTTTGTTTATTCGCACACGATGGGAGACGAAGAGTATATAGGCGACCAAATGAACGTTATCGTCAAGCGTGTTTTGAGGAAAAGGTGCCATTTGGTGGAGGATCAATAATGGTTTGGGCTGGGATATCTTCAGAGGATCGTACGGAGTTAGTAATTATAGAAAACGGTTCTCTGACAGCTCCCAGATATGTAGAGGAGATTTTAAATGAGCATGCTGGTCCTTTCTTGGTAAATATGGGCGCAAATTCCATTTTTATGGATGATAATGCGCGACCACATACAGCACATTTGGTCAACGCGTATATTCAAGACGTCGGTATCACCCGCATGGAGTGGCTAACTCGCAGCCCAGACTTAAATCCCATAGAGCATTTATTGGACGAGCTCGGGAGATGCGTTAAACAACGCTCTCCAGCTGCAGCTAACTTACGTGAGTTAAGAAGTACGCTAGTAAAAGAATGGTCAAACATAGACCAAAACCGTATTAGAAATTTGATTTACAGCATGCCACATCGTCTTAATGAAGCGATACGTGCTCGTGGAGTAAATACAAGATATTAAATTTACAGAAAAGCTTTCAATTTGCAGATTAACTGTGTTGTATATTTTTGTTGTCAAAAGTTAGAAGTGTATTTTTTTTGTATTTTATAGTACTTAAATAAAATTATACAGTTTACAAACGTGTTATGTAATTTCTTTTATGTATAAGTCAGTCATCTATAACATACTACAGTTTCACTAGTTTGTGTTGTGTAGTTAAGAAACTATCACACTTTTTATAAGTGACCCGGAATTTTTGCGGCCCAGTGTATTTAACTTGGCTGGAACACTCAGGGCAATTGAATTGCTCTCTCCATCGCTGGACGTCTTTACGACCGGTAAATGGAAAATACTGCCAATTTTACGACAAATATTACTATCTACATTGCTAGTACTTTTAACATCTAAAAGCATTAATGTAATAACATATTATTTACCTTTACATACTCATCATGATCAGCTCATTGTATGTCACTGCTGGGGCACGAGCCTTCCCTATGGATGGATAGGAAGATCGGGCCATAAACCACCACGCGGGCCCAGTGCGGATTGGTGGTTGTTAACGACTGCTAATGCAGCCGGGACTAACGGCTCAACGTGCCTTCCGAAGCACGGAAGTGCTCGATATGGTAAATTTTTGGTCACCCATCCGATAACCGGCCTATAAAAAAGTTGCTTAGCTTCAGTAATCGCTGACCGAGCGCGTTATACACTGCGCAATTAAGCTCCTGAATGAAATGCATATTCTTAATTTTGTAGTAGTCTTACACAAATTTTGGTAAGACCCTAAGGGCGCTACCCGTTTAGTACTTGAAAACTATACAAGCAAAAAAAGCTAAAAACATACTCACTCTATCATATTCATAAGAAGTCTCGTATTTTAAAATAGGGTTTAGCGCCGTAATCACAATCACTTTTTTGTTTTCACAAGAGGAGTAATACACCTTCATATAACCCCATTGTAAGTAAAAATAAGCCATAACATAATAAACTTGACTGAGATACTGTTGAGTGTGGGGTACTGCATTCTCCCTATCCCCTATAGAAGGCACGTGCCCATCAGTGGGGACATCAAATGAGCTGGTGATATATATGTGTGATGCTCTCATCACACAGCCTGGCCTTCGCTTTATATCAAATAAAAAAGTATTTACATTTTATCCAGTAAGTATCTCTATAGTTACTGGTTAAAATGTAAATACTTTTTAATTTGACAATAATGCAAGCTATAGTTTTAACGCTACGACTTAATTAAGATGGTGGACACATAGATCCCAAGATCTATGTGTCCTAGACCGGCGACTTAAGCATTAGACCACAGAGAATAATGGTATGCCCCGCAGATTGAAACAACTAAGACCAATACAAATAAAATAAGGAAATAATATTGACCCTTGGTCAACTGGCCCCGTACTTGAATCTTAACAAATCCCATTCGTTTGACATCCGACCTCTATATACCCCAAGGGCGCTTTTCGCTTTCACAAAAAGTGTCATACAAAATCCATACAAATATGCAAAGGGAAGTGCCATCTTTGTAGAACGATCCCGTTCCTCCGGGACCCGAGACACATAAGGATATGATCCCTATAAAAATGAAAGAAAATAACATACGCCTATACGAGTATTCTCTCGATCGTTGCCCTGAGGGACTGGGGCAATGTTCAGTGTGGGATACTGTTACTGCATTCGCATCCTGTCGTAAAAAAGCTGACAAAACAACAGATGCCATGACATAAGTGTCCATATAAGTCGATAAAAGAGCATTTAAATACATCCACTTCCTTATTTTTGCGAAAGCGGAAATGTTAGTGCGAACAAATAAGCAGTGCGTGAGTAAGACTCACTCGTGGAGAAAGCACAACAAATTTTCTTGTAAAATCTCATAATATAAAAAGTTGTAAAATAAACATAAAGAAAAGTAACTTTAATAAAACAAATAAGTAGGAAAATTTAACTTTACTAAAAAACAAAAAGAAATGTAACTATAACACTTACAATATTTTTAAGTCTATTAACCCATATATGGCTCCATTCGCGTCTGGATTTCATTTCCACTTAACATCAGGTGGGATGGAGTTATTTGCCAAGCTAACTATAAAAAAAAGATTAAAAAAATATGGATGTAAATTTTCTGAATTAAACGATATTATTATTATTATGATTTCCTTTATTTATGTTTAGAAAATATTTAAAAATGTTAATGTGATTATTTAACATTTGTAAATATTTTCTAAAAACAAAACAGACAAAACATTAAAAAATA